>LPNX010042396.1:436713-591145 GCA_001517045.1 Pseudotsuga menziesii | reverse complement strand
TATATATATATATATATATATATATACTAACAGTTAAGAAATAGAATTATAAATCTAATCTACAACATAATAATTACATCTAAACACAAATTATAAACATCCCATACTAAATAAAGATAAAGACCAACGAAGACCTTTCAAGGTATGTATAATAAATTTACGATAAATACCAACTCATTTCCATTAAAATAAACATTATCATGTAATCAAATAAATCGAGCAAGTATCAATACCATTCATTGGTTTATGATTTAGTCCCTTTTCCAAATCCATTTTCATAGCCCTATAATATTAGAAATTTACATAATTGGAATAGTATGCCATAAATTAAAATAGTCCCATCTAATATTACTCATGACTATCATATAACAATAAACACAGTAGCACTATAATAAATAAATTAAAAACCTTTAGATACACAGAGGTCATAGTATCGACCCTGGTGGGGATCCAAGTCAAATCGCAGGCCATACTAAAAACAATGACAATAATACATATGCAGTAATATTTTAAATAAACTGAGCCTTTGTTACAATATTTAAAATAAGAACCATGTAAGTGCAATGATGTCGTAGGATAAAATCCCATTTCGCAACCACTACAAATAATAAACCCTAATTACAGTACACGACCAAGGATCCAATCCTGAAAGGTCTTTATTATTTTATAAAGCCACAGTGTATCATATACACATAGGCTGTAAGCCAACCCAAAATCATTACATAGAGCCACACTATACACAGTTTGTATGCGGGATGTGTTTTTTTTAACTAATAGTTTAACATAAAGGTCGTGAGGCCTTTACAAATCAAATACGCTATGTTCCATGGCCACGACCATCGTATTTAAACAAACAGTCAATGAAAATAAACCCTTAACTATCTAATCCCTGTCAATAACGAAATCTACAACAACGATAGCCATCCAGGGTTTACACCTATGGATTATCACATTTCCACATTATACATTATAAAAACCAACTGTAAGTCAATATCCTCTACACTATCGCAGCCATGATGGAGAGCACTGACGCCATGTAAGGAGTGGCCCCAAATACATCTCAGTGACAGGGTGGGCATCATGGTAACCATTACAATAAAAAAAGGGACATACCATATAAATAATAACCGAGGATTAAAATGCAACGTGTTAATAAATCCAACATAGAAAAAATTCATATACACAATTTAGTTTTTATAACCATTTCAAATTGTAAATGCAGTAAGTATTTCACAACTCTGTGATTTATCACATTAACGTAATTTACATAGTCATGTAAGGGCCATGGAACCATTGAAAGAAATGGTGATGCCCTGGCTTAAAGTCTTAAATAAAAACACGATTTACAGAAAACACACATAGCATGTTAAAAGTACCAAGGCCCCCATCACTGCTAACAACACCATTAATTACAAACCAAAATATTTGTAAACTAGGCCTGAAGTCAAATTGAAAACCCCATAGTAAAACAACAAACCAAGTGATGAGATGAAACTCATTCCTACCCATAAGGCCAAGAGGTGACAAGTGCAAGCTTGTTTAACAAGCATTCCATCAACATTATGGCATCACCCATGAACTAGTTTTGAAGCCCCAAGCTATGTTGCTCCTTGCCAAGCTTGTCACCTGCAACCACGAGAAACAAGGAAAATGAGAAGCATGGAAATTGTGGCCAAGCTATGAACCATCAAAAAATGCTGCTAAAAACCCAACGAATTCTTACCTCTACTATCATACATCTCGCCTTCACCACACTGCGTAGAGCCAAGAGCAAACAATAAGCCAAGTAGAATGACCAAGTCCACCATGAGCCAAGCCCTAATCTTGGGATGCCACAAACTCCGAGGCACATCAAATGCGCCAGCCTGGTGTCCATTATCAACTCTAAAACCGACTATCCTATACTTCGTAATCATCCAATATCGATTGCCACCTTTTCCATTGCAAAGTATTAAATCATGTTATATGCTCACCACCCTAAGTCAATGCATGGTAAAAGTATTATATGCATTGCTCAACTTTATTCTCTAAGCCTTAAACCTTTTTCTTGTCAATCTCCTTAGGCAATAAATCTTAGAACCATGGCATATGAAATATACCATGGTAAACTTGTTTTCATAAAGCCAAGAATTGGTGTTTAACGAAGGTTTGTAAACCTACCAAGAACAATAAAAATATATGTCAATAATGTTAATGAAATAAACGCGAAATACAAATGCTAGGATATGAATAGTCGATTGTTGGGAAAAATATTGTCTTGAATAATTTTACCTAATATTTAATTACCAACTAGGGTTAGTAGGCTTAGATTTGCTACAAAATATATGCGAAGGTAGAGAGTGTTGTGGTAAAAATTTAACAAACAAAAGATCAGAAGATTTTCAAAATGAAAAACAGAGTCAAAATTTTGTAAGATTCAACTTATCAAATTGGTATCAAATTATAGATATGAACAATGTTATGATAATGAACTATTCTAGCTAAGGAGATTTATCTTACTTGAGAGGATGATAAATAAGGGTTTACAATGATTAAATATACATATACTAACTAAATCATTTCAATTCCACTCCCCTTGATTATTCTAAGGGTAGGCATTTACTGTAATAGGAACTAGGGCAGGAGAGGTATCGAAATGGCTCTCAAAAGAAGTGTTAAAACCAAAGGGAATTAGGTCTAGTTTTATCTCTACAAAAATGTGCAAGTTGAGAACTGTCTAGTTACAATAAATAGTAAACATGATTGTTTATAAATACACAACTCCTACTCACGGAACATTATATAAACGTAGACATGAGCTATAGTCAAACATGAGACTTATGAAAAATAATTTGAATTCTATATTATAGATCCCTAATTACATAATTAAAAGAAGAAATTGTATTATATAAAACTCTCAATCTATTAATGCATGTAACTTAAACTTCATATACAAAGAAACAATTTAACTCAAAGGTTCAACTACAAATCAAGACAATGAGTTAAACTACATAACATAATTCTTATGCATAAGATAAAAAGAAAGAGGAAGGAGAAATGAGTTTTAACAATAAGTCTTAAACAATCTTATCTAAAGGTCTTTAAAAGAGAATATAAACATTATCTAACCGTTACTATTCAGATAGAATTAGAAAGCTAGAAAGATAGTCTTTAAAACAAATTAAAAACACACAGGGCTGAATGAGCGACTGTATAACAGGTGGAAATGAAGGTCTGTATAAAAGGTAGAACAGTTTGTTTGTATGGCAGTCTGTTTGAAGAAAATGTTAATACTTTCAGGAAATAATAAATTTAAATGCTTTATTAAAGGGAAGATTCCTCGTGCATATAATACTGCAATGTAAAAGCAAGAAGTAAACCTACTTTAATGACTTAATTCCATAGCAATATAACTTAAGTTAATTTCATAATTCAGAATATCATTTAACAAACTAACATACTCTTAAGCAGATTCATGATACAAAAAAATTAGAATAAAAATAACTAAATTTACTATAATTTAAATCTAGAAATCAAGTAATGAATTATAAAGACTTTGCAGAAAAACTTGAAAACTATATTAGACAGAACCATTTGCTACTTAATAAAAAGAACCTACATGCTCAACATAATATTAAACTGAAATCTATGCTACAAGAAACAAGAATTATTACAGAAACAAAATTAAACAACTTATAAACAAAATTATACTAATTGCAGAAGAAAAGAAATAACAAAACCTACACAAAAAATGTAAAGACTCTATTTGTCAGGGGGGGCCTCCCAGCGAATAGAGTTATGTTTCTTCTAATCACACACGATCATACACAACGAAATATGACTTTCATTAAAATAAAAGGGTAGCATTACAAAGTTTTTCAGATTGAACTGATCAAATAAAAGACAGAAGCTCAGAGTCTAGACTCAAAGAAGATAAGAAGCTCGTCCCTAAGTTGCATGACAGTGTCTATATATACATCATTCAATGGAGGCAAGAAAGTCGACCCTTTAGTGGTCGAATTTCTCTTCATGATAAGTCAGTCATAATGTCAATTAAGTGCATTAACAACTAACAACTAATAGTTCCTCTTCATTCATAGATCAGGTTTCCTCTGCCACATGATGTGGCTTATGAATTCAATCCAAATTAGATTTGGCATCAAGGTTTCATGCAGAGACATGAGAATGGCACTTCTTCCAGAAGAAGACTAATGCTGAGATGTTGGTGCGTGGTGATGACAGTTCCTGGCCATTTCCCTGTTCCTTCAACACACATAAATATGCTACCAACAATGCGTAGTTTGTTTGGTGATCTAGAAACCAAGCTGGATACGCTCTCCATATATCTAGCTGAATGCATGTCTATTTGTCGGCTATTCAAAAAGACCATATAACCTGCAAACAATAATACACATGATTTAATATAGCAAATGTTCTCCATATTATGCCAGTTTTAATCATTGAAACCATAAAATGATGATAATAATCAGAATTGATATAATCCTTAAATTTATTCATACCCGAGGATTGAATAGTGAGTTGCATGGTGCAAAAGAAACTAAAAGTAATAAAACATGTGTTAATATGCGAAATATTGAACCCAAAAATGGTGACAAAATGGGGACCAACATCGATATTAATCACACTATAATTATCAAACATGGAAATTACCTTGCCACTAACCTGAGTCCATAAGGCACAATAATAACAACCGTTAGGTTTATTAATGATAAAAAACGTTCAAAACTTCATAATGAGTCTCCGTTGCTAAGTATAATCTGTACGTAAAATGAAAGAGGTGCCTTAGTTCAAATAGAACTAAGTAATCCCGCTAGACAAGTAGGAACTTTACCTCTCAATCAGTTACATGGGTGAACTAGTCTTGCCACTCATCCCACTTTGGTTCCGAGAACAAAGTTAATTTAGAACCATGTAAATAATACGTAAACAGATGTTGAAATTAAAGAAGTACATAATCAAAGTAGCTACACATACACAACATAGTATAAACATGAGAATAAAATAGTAATCAAATTTACAACATCATAATGTAAAACACAGTAATAATCATAACTGAAAGTAAAAGGTAAACACGTAAGAACAACTTACGATGAAATAGTGGTACACTTAGTGTACGTTATATTCTGCAAGTTCAATAATGTCCAACATAGGTAGTTTTACTAGCCTAATATTTTTTTTTCAATTTTTGGGGACATTACAAGTGTTATCAGAGCCCAGTTTCAACACTACGAGACCAATGGGTGCACCAAACATTCGTTGAAAGGAAAAATAAAGCATGTTTTAAATTTTAGTATTAACTAACAGAAATTTTCCTATTATTAAAAATTTTGCAAAATACAGGAATTTTTAAAGAACAGTCTAGATTATGAATACTGAAGAGGATAACAGCTGACAAGGAAAGATGAACACCCCCACCCCAGAAGTAGAATTGGTGGTGGAACTGAATTCTGATATTTTTAAGAACATACACAATCTTCAAGATGAATTGCAAAGTTTCATAGAAAATAGTCTAAATGAGAGAAAGGAACAACAAGATATTAATAAAGCATTACTCAGAAATATGACGAGAGGAAGCCTACAGGGAAAACCTGCTTAGTCCACAAACATATCCAAAAGAGAAGCTTACCATAAATGGGACAGCAACCCAAGAGAATAAGAAAAATAGGAACGTACCCCTAAAGAACCGAAAGGAGATCATCACCGTCCTTCCACTGATGAGTCTCTTTCTCCACGCAGAAAGAAACAAAGAAGCAATGATAGTCTTTAGGGGGGATTTAGAAAAATAAGATCCCCGACCTATGAAGGTGAAGTAAATACTGGGGATAAAGTTGAAAAGTGGCTTCCTGGAATGAGAAAATATTTCCAAATTAATAACTATTCGAGTGAGATGAAGGCTCGAATTTCCATCTATAATTTAAATGTCAAAGCAGAGAGATGGTGGAGAGATTTGAAACACACCAAGAAATATGAGATAAGAGAAATATAGTGGGATAACTTCCGAAAAATATTCCAAGAGAAATATATGTCAGAAAGGTTCTTCGATAGAAAGGTGCAATATTTTCACAAACTATGTATGGGATTCATGAATATGGATGATTTTATTAACATATTTCTAGATCTATTACATTATGTACCATACATTAGGGATGGAAAAATAAAGATCCAACAGTTTTTAGGATGTCTTCCTTCTAACTTTATAGAAAGGATTGAATTCGACATGCCAAAAACTTTGGATCCCATGCTTCACAAAGCTAGGCTTTGTTATGAGCATGGGAATCTACGACAAGAGAACGTGAACAGAAATAGAGACAAGTCTGGGAACTTTTTTGATAACCACAAAACTGGGCTTAATCCACACCCATACAAAAAAGAAAAATAACAGTTTTCCAAAAAACAAGTTTTTCAGCAAATCTGGTACAAATCCATATGTACCAGCTCCTAATGTTAACAAGATAGTAGAAAGTGGAGCCAATGCTACCCTGTTACAAATGAAGTTCTAGAAATGCAACGGGCCTCATTATGCCTGATATTGTAAGAACAAGACCGGTGGGGTCTTGCACAACTTACAAGAAGAACCAACTATAGAGGACATAGCCGGAACACCGCGGACTTATGCAGCATTGGATGTTTGATAGGAAGATCATCAAGCTACAATGGTTGAGATAGAAGGTAATATCTTGAACATTTCTATTTCAATCCGTATTGATCCCAGTGCTTTCCAGAGCTATGTTTCACCTAAAATTGTTGATGTATGCAAACTAGGCAAAGTAAAGCATGATAAACCTTGGCTGGTACAGTTAGCGACAGGTACAAAATGATTTGTTTTGTAAATAGTTAAAGATTATGAAGTAAAACTAAATGGTTTTCCTACGAAAGTGAACCCTTAGGATCGTACGATATACTTATCGGCATGGATTGGTTGGAACAACACCATGTCATGCTAGATTGCTTACACAAGTCAATATTGTGTACTGATAGCCAAGGGAGCCAAGTGAAGGTTTAAGGCATTCCAAATAAATTTTCTGTAAGGAAAATATATTCCTTACAAGAGAAGAAATGCATTAGAAAAGGCTGCAAGTTGTTCGACGTAAACAACTGAGACATAGAGTCTGAGAAAGAACAAAGCATAGAATATTTTCCTGTTCTTGTATAATTCAAGGACGTGTTCCCCGAGGAAATTCCCGGATTACCTCCAAAACAAGACCTAGAATTTTCCATCGAACTGACACCAGGATCAGTTCCGTCTTCCAAATCCTGTTACCGCATGAGTGCACCAAAAACAGTGGAACTTAAACTGCAGTAGTTGAAGTTGATAGAAAAAGGGTATATCTAACCCAGTTTGTCCCCTTGGGGAGCACCAATACTGTTCGTAAAGAAGAAGGATGGTACAATGCAGATGTGCATCGATTACCATCAATTGAACAAAATGAATATCAAGAACCGATACTCAATCCCTAGGATCGATGACTTGTTCGATCAGGTGGGACGAGCCAAAATATTTTCAAATATTGACCTGTGATCCAAGTAACATCAGGTAAAGATTCGTGATGAGTATATCAACAAAACAACCTTTCGTACAAGGTACGGGAACTACAAGTTTGTAGTGATGTCGTTCGGGTTGTCCAATGCACCCGCGAACTTTATGTGTATGATGAACAACATATTCAGTAAATATCTGGGTAACTTTGTTTTGGTATTTATAGAGGACATCCTAGTTTATTATAAGAATAAAGAGGAACATGAAGAACACCTTCGCATAGTACTATAAGTTTAAGGAGAACACCAGCTTTACACTAAGTTTAGTAAATGTGATTTTTACAAACCACAGATACAGTACTTAGGTCACATTATCTTCGAGACAGGGATAGTTGTGGACCCAGAAAAGATTAGAACCATAAAGGATTGGCTTACCCTTACTAGTGTCATTGACATTAGGTCCTTTTTGGGATTAGCCGAATATTATTGGATGTTCATTGAGAAATTCTCGAGAATAGCTTGTCCCATGATTGCTTTGCAGAAGAAAGGAAACAAGTTCTTATGGACTATCAAGTGTGAAGAAAGTTTTCAAAATCTTAAACAACTTTTGATGACTGCACTAATACTATGAATTGCGATCTCTATGGGGATTTCATTGTTTGCACAAATGCAAGAAATGAAGGACTTGGAGGAGTCCTCTTGCAGAATGATCACGCAATCTGTTATGAATCACAGAAGTTAAAAGAGCATGAGTAGAACTACTCCATGCACGATCTTGAGTTAGTGGCCATCATCCATGCTTGGAAGATGTGGAGGCACTACCTCATGGGAAGGAAGTTCCTTCTGAAGACAAATAATATGATTCTGAAGTATTTATTTGATCAATCAGATCTGAATGTAAGGCAAGCCAGATGGTTGGATTTCCTTACTGAGTACCATTTTGAGCTAAAGCATCATAAGGGAAATGAGAACAAGGTTGCTGATTCTTTGAGCCGATGAACTCATATATTATATGAGGTGACTTTAAGTCAAATCGATGCAGATTTACGTGAGAGGATTAGAACGGCCAATAGAGTTGACCCTTTTTATGTAGAAATACTCAAGAAAGTCCAATAGGATAGGTTGTTTCAATAACAAAAAGAGTACAAGGTAGACAAATCAGGACTTCTATGGTCCAAGGAGAGATTGTATGTTTCAGAAGGAGGGGACATTCGATCCATTATCCTCATGGAATTCCATTGAGCACACTACTTAGGGAACCCAAGATATTAAAAGATGATTTCCACCATCAAGAGACACTTTTTTATGGCCTAAGTTAAAGGCTGACATTGCGAAGTCTATCGCAAAATGTCAGGAATGTCAGCTGGTCAAAGTTGAGCATCAACATCCTTCGAGATTGCTGCAGGCATTAGCCATTCCAAAATGGAAGTGGGAGGTCATCAGTATGAATTTTATCACTAGTATACCAAAAAGTAAGAAGCATAATGATTCTATTTTTGTAGTAATTGAAAAGTTGTCAAAAGTACCACACTTCATTCCTGTGAATTCAACCTACAAGTCAGTGAACACTGCTGATATTTTCTTGAAGGAGATATTTATATTGCACGGGATACCCAAGAAAATAATCTTGAATTGAGATGTTAAGTTTACAAGAAACCTTTGGAGATTTTTATTCTCTGGATTAGAGACGCAGTTGAATTTAGCACTTCTTATCACCCGTAGATAGACTGACAGATAGAAAGAGTAAACCATATTGTTGAGGACATGCTTAGGATGTATGTCATGAAAAAACCCACTAAGTGAGACTACCTGCATCTTGCAAAGTTTGTGTATGACAACGATTATTAGATTTCCACCAAGATCAGTCCCTTTGAGGTAGTCTATGGATGAAAGTGTAGAACACTGGTTACTTGGGATATCTCTATGGATCATATCATTTTAGGGCCTGATTTATTAATGGACTTGGAACAACTAGTTACCAAGGTCTAGCTGAGCCTTAAATAAGCACAAGACCGCCAGAAAAGATAAAGACTATAAAATAGGTGATCATGTCTACTTGAAAGTAAAAACAAATCTCATTGACCTTGGGTAGGTGTGGTAAGTTAGCACCTAGATTTTGTGGACCCTTTCAAATACTGGTCAAGAAAGGGCTAGTGGCATATGAGCTAGCGTTACCTGTGCATGTAAGAGTCCATAATGTTTTCCATGCATATTTGTTAAAGAAATATATTTATGATACTAAACATATAATCGATTGGTCCTTATTATAGGTGGAACCTAAAGGGTAGTTTTCCACTGAACCTCTACATATACTGGGAAAGAGAGAGGTGTAGCTCAGGAAGCGCACCGTAGTCCAGTTGAAAGTGCAATGGAAGCACTTTGAGGCCGATGAGGCTACTTGGGAGAATGAATCCACCATGAGAAAGGCTTAACCCTCCTTGTTTCATGATTTCATTCAGAGTCCCTTGAACACCAGGGACAGTGTTGTACTAAGAGAGGAGGGATGTAATATCTTGAATTTGGGCCCTAATAGTTATAGGCATGAGCCTATTGATTATGATGTTATCTTGATTTTTTTATTTTGATATATTGGGTTGAAGACCCCACTGCATATCAACATGATGATTTGTTTTATATATTGGGAGTAAGCCAATTGTTGATGATATATATACGCTTGTTTGTGTTGGGCATGGACCCGAAATCACATGATTGATGAGATGTTTTGTGTTGAGCGAGGAGCTCTAGAACACATGAGTAATTAATGTTTTGTGTTGAGCGTAAAGCTCTGGAACACATGAAAAGATAAGTTGAAAGTGTTGGGTGTAATCCCTGGAGCCTTCCATGTTGATGTTGAGCATAAGATATGGAGCATCGGATCCTTGTCCATTGTATCCCTAGGTGTATCGTACAAGTACATCCTATCATTAGTGTTGAGCGAAGAGCTCTGGAATTGCACTAAGTTTGTAACTCCCTGTTTTAGCATTGAGTATGGACTCTGGTAAGCACTAGGTGTCACTAAAAATAATTAATAATTCTCAAGTGAAAACAAATCGAGAAATAAATATTGATCTCATCAGACTTATTTATAAGTGATTAAATAAAAATTTGAAATTATGTATTCTCATCAAGTACTGAAGAACTACCATGTTATACAAGGGAATCCAACATGCAAGGATGTTTAGAGTTTCCTAGCCTAGTAGACCTAACCATCTACCTATTTGACCTTAATGAAGAAGTGCCATTAAGTCTAGGGATCATGGTATCTGATTCCCAAAGACAAATGTAAACAATTGTTATATTATTATGTATTTTATACATGGTATGTATAAAGAAATAAATATATTAATAATATAACTAAATGTAAGAAAGAAGGAAAAGATCCATTAATTATTATTTATTATTAAAATATAATAAAAAGTACAATACCTACAAAAGTATAATTAGGAACTACTTGAAAGTTCCTAAGTTAAAGTATTAAAAATTACCCAAATTAAATAAAAAAGGTTAAATCAAGAAATCAAGGTTTCTTGATTTAACTACCCCTTTGACTAAAAAGTCTTTCTATAAAGTCTCTAGCCAAGGAAAGGCTTGGGGTTCTAATCTATCGCTTGGGGAGTCATTATTATTCCTGTTTGATCTCTCAAATCAATTCTTGGAGAACATTTTCCCGAAGAGAAAAAGGAGAATTGATCCAGACCTGATATACCAGCTAGGACAACTTACCTTAGATACTCTAAGCTACTTGCATGTTGGAACCGGCTTGGGGGGATTTGGATTGAAACCAGGAATGGTTCAGGGTCATGTTTGGGTGGAACATGGTAGTTCCTGATTGATTCAATAATCTAATATAGAGGTAAGATCTACCTATGAATTGTTAATGTTGGTTATTTGAGTGTGCAGGTTTCAGCCATTAAAAGAGATTCAAGTTACATGTATGAAGCCCTATACTACCTATTCCATTTTTCTAGAATAAATGTTGGCTATGTTAGGAAAAGGATTACATTACATTTCCTAATCCTATGTGCTTGTTCTCTATTTAAATCTTCTATGGTTTACATTTTCAAATTATAACCCTAGGATGTAATTAATTTCCGATAATAGATTTATCAAGGGTTTTGCACCTTGTTTTTACTTATGTGTTATTTTTACTGTTTAAACTATGTGTCCTACAAACTAGGTTTTATTTTAGATATTTTACCTAGATGATATTTGGCCTATATACTCTACTGATAGATTTCATTTTTCAGCAGAGCCATGTTCAAATAATTACTAGTTCAGATCTATGTTTCAACTAAAATCTAGATTTAATTTAGTATCATCTGATTATATTAACAAGAAAACTAATCAATATACTATTAGAATATAAATAGTATACTACTGGTATATATATATATATACTAACAGTTAAGAAATAGAATTATAAATCTAATCTCCAACATAATAATTACATCTAAACAGAAATTATAAACATCCCATACTAAATCAAGATAAAGCCCAGGGAAGACCTTTCAAGGTCTGTATAATAAATTTACGATAAATACTAACTGATTTCCATTAAAATAAACATTATCATAATCAAATAATTAGAGAAAGTATCAATACCATTCATTGGTCGATGATCTAGTCCCTTTTCCAAATCCATTTTCACAGCCCTATAATATTACAAATTCACATAATCAGAATAGTATGCCATAAATCAAAATAGTCCCGTCTAATATTACTCATGGCCATCAGATAACAATAACCACAGTAGCATTATAATAAATAAATGTAAAACCCTTGGATACACAGAGGTCATAGTATCAACCCTGGTGGGAATCTAATCCAAATCGCAGGCCATAATAAAAACCACAACAATAATACATATGCAGTAATATTTTAAAATAACCAAGCCTTCGTTACAATATTAAGAATAAGAACCATGTAAGTGCAACCAGGTTGTAGGATCAAATCTTGTGGATCCTCTGTTTTCCCAATTCACAGCCATTACAAATAATAAACCCTCATTATAGTACAAGAGCTGGGATCGAAACTTGCAGGTTCTTTATTATTTTACAAAGCCACAGTGTATCTTCTACACAAAGGATGTAATCCAACCCAGAATCATTACACATAGCCACACTATACAAATTTTGTATGCAAGCTGTGTTTTTATAACTAATATTTTAACACAGAGGTCATGAGACCTTTACAAATCAAATACGCTGTGTTCCACGGCCACGGCCATTGTAATTAAACACACAGTCAATGAAAACAAACCATTAACTATCTAAACATGTCAATAACGAAATCTACAACAACGATAGCCATCCAGGGTTTAAACCCATGGCTTATTACATTTACACACTAGACATTATAAACACCAACTGTAAATGAATATCCTCTACACTATTGAAACCATGATGGAGAGAACCAACACCATGTAAGGCATGTCCCCAAAGCCATCTTGCTGACAGGGTGGTCATGATGGTAACTATTACAATCAACAAATGGAAATACCATATAAATAATAACCCAGGATTAAAACATAACATGTTAATAAATCCAACGCAGAAAAAATTCATATACACAGTTCAATTTTTATAAACAATGCAAATCGTAAACACAGTATATATTTCACAACTCTATGATTTATCACATTAACATAATTTACACATTCATGCCAAGGTCCATGGCACCATTTCAAGCAATGGTGTTTCCCTAGCTTAAAGTCTTAAATCAAAACATAGTTTACAAGAAACACGTCGAGCCTGTTAAAAGTTCTAAGCCCCACACCACTGCTAGCAACACCATTAACTACAAACCCAACTCTCTGTAAACTAGGCCTGAAGACAAATAAAAAACCCCATAGTAAACCCCAACCAAGAAATGAGATGAAACTCAGTCCTACCCATAAGGCCAATAGGTGACAAGTGCAAGTTTGTTTAATAGGATTACCGTGCACATTATGGCATCACCTGCGAACTAGTTTCGATTCCCCAATCTATGTTTCTCCTCGCAAGCCTTATCACTTCCAGCCACCAGCAACAAGACAAATAAGAAGTATGGAAATCATGTCCAAGCTATGAACCATCAAACAATGCTGCTAAAAACTAAATGAAGTCTTACCTCTGCTATCCTGGAGCTCACCTTCACCCCACTGCGCAGAGCTGAGAGAAAACAACAAGCCAAGTAAAATGACCAAGTCCATCATGAGACAAGCCCTAAGCTTGGCTACCACAAACTCTGAGGCACATTAATGGCTCCAGCCTGATTTCCATTATCAACTCTAAAACCAACTATCCTATAGTTCATAATTGACCCAATATCGATTGCCACCTTTTCCATTGCAAAGTATTAAACCATGTTATATACTCGCCACCCTAAGTCAATGCATGGTAAAATTATTATATGCATCTCTTAACTTTAGGCTCTAAGCCTTAAACCTTTTGCTTGTCGATCTCCTTAGGAAATAAAGCTTAGAACCATGGCATATGAAATATGCCATGGTAAACTTGTTTTCATAAAGCCAAGAATTGGTCTTTAACGAAGGTTTGTAAACCTGCCAAGAACAATAAAAAGATATGTCAATGATGTTAATAAAATAAATGTGAAATACAAACTCTAGGATATGAATAGTCGATATTAATCACACTATAATTATTAAACGTGGAAATTACCTTTCCACTAAACTGAGTCCACAAGGCACAATAATAACAATCGTTAGGTATATTAATGATAAAAAACATTTATCAATTTGTAACGAGTCTCCATCACTAAGTATAATCTATACGTGAAACAAAAGAGGTGCCTTAGTTCAAACAGAACTAAGTAAGCCTGCTAGACAAGTAGGAACTTTACCTCTCAGTCAATTACATGGGAGAACTAGTCCTTCCACTCTACCCACTTTGGTTCCATGAATAAAGTTAAGTTAGAACCATGTAAATAATACATAAACACATGCTGAAATTAAAGAAGTACATAATCAAAGTAGCTACACATACAGAACATAGTATAAAAATGAGAATAACATAGTAATCATATTTACGACATCATAATGTAAAACACAGTAATAATCATAACTGAAAGTAAGAAGCTAAAAATGTAAGATCAACTTACGATGAAATAGTGGTACACTTAGTGTAAGATATATTCTGCAAGTTCAATAATGTTTAGCATAGGTAGTTTTACTAGCCTAATAATTGTTTTTTTCAATTTTTTGGGACATTACAAAATGCCACCGATGGCACCAATGGAACCAATGGAACTTAACTGACCCAAATGAATCCTAAGTAAGGAATTCTGATCAAATAGACTGTATATGGACAAGGGAGGATTATATAATTCTAACACAAGGGGTTGTAAGCAATAAAATATGGAAGGAAATGGGTTAGGAAGGGGTAGAACATAGACATGGGGTTTGGAAAATGGTCTCAAATATCGAAAAGTACTGAAAAATTGTAGGTCACACCTGTTGACAAAACAAGTCTGATAGGGGTCACATAGAACTGTGAAATAATCGCGATCAGAAAAAGATATCAGTAGAAAGAATTAGGTCGCACAAAAAAATTGGTTTTTGCATGACAAGTCGCACAAAAATGGGTCATAATAGAGATTAGGATAACTCCAAAATTACAGACAAGTACGATATGGATTTTTGGTCCAAATAGCACTTTTTGGGGAAGAAGGCGCGACCTAAATGGCATGACCAAAAATTCATAGTGAATGACATGCCTAAAAATTCATAGTGATCTTCATGAGTTATGAATTTTGTTTCGCGGATGTCTTCATCCTTCATTCGAATCTGATGATACCCAAAACGAAGATGCAACTTTGTGAATACAACTACTCCATGTAATGTGTTTATCAATTCAGTAATGACATGAACAAGAAACTTATCTTTAATGGTGATCTTGTTGAGCTCTCTATAATTAGGACACAGAGGCCATGATCCATTTGGCTTCGATACCATTACCATTGTTATAGAGTAAGAACTTTGGCTAGGACTAATTATGACATCCTATAACATTTCAACAACCATACCCTCAATTTCATTATTTTGGCTATAGGGATATCAAAAAGGTTTGATGTTAGGAGGAACACTGCCTAAAATTAAGTGGATAGCATGATAAACGTCTCTAATAGTTGGAATACCTTTGGGAATGTATTCAAATACCTTTGAATGCATATTAATGACCATTTGGAGATCTAGGAAGATAGGGAGCTTTGAGGTTTGAACATCTAATGAGCATAATTGTGCAACTACTCCTTGATGTCCCTTTTTTAACAACTTTTTCATACAATTTGAGATTATCACCTTGCTTGGTTTTCCCATGATACCATTTAACTCATATTCTTCTCATTCCCGTGAAAATTTAATGAAAAGGTTCTGAAAATTAAAGTCCATTGTTCCCAATGATTGTAACCATTGGACACCTAAGACAACATCAACACCACCCATTGGGATAACAAGCATTCTACTATTCAATAAATATTCCCCCATAGATAGATAGATATTATGGAATTTCCTTGAGGAATTTAAAGTTCCTCCATCTGCAATCATTACTTGAATATATGGCGCTATATATACAAAGAATTTGAGAAGTTTGGCTAATTTACAGTGAATGAAATTATGAGTACCACCAGATTCAATCAACACTATTACAGTCTTGTTTTTGATGTATCCCTTGATATTGAGAGTTTGGGGAGTGTTAATTCCATACAATGCATGACAATATATGGTAGGAGTAATTTATTCTAAAGTATCCTCTTCTATTTCTTCTAAATTCGCCTCTTCTTGATATGCTTCCTTTTCTTTTGTCTCTTTCTCTTTACAATCTATGTAGAATAATTTATTCTCACTGCACTAATGTCCCTTACTATACATGCTGTCACAATTAAAGCATAATATTTTTGTTCTTCTTTCCTCTAGTTGTTCGGGTGTCAACCTTTGCGGTGTTTTAGAAGAGGGAACAATATTTTCTCTGTATGTGTTGGATAAGGCCTTTCTAGTAGTGATTTCCATATTTTTACTTTCAACCTTCCTTTCCATCATGAAATCCCTCTTTAGGGATGATGGTCCAAAGATTCACACCTCATATTGAATGCCATATTTTAGGGTTCCTGTAATATCCCAAATTTTTGACCTACCATTTATACGCATATGCCTATTGGGTTGAAGACCCCACTACATATGAACATATTGATTTGTTTTGTATATTGGGTGTAAGCCAATTGTTGATTATATATAGGTATATATATGTTTTGTGTTGGGCGTGGACCCTGAAGCACATGATTAATGAAATGTTTGTGTTGGGAGTGGACCCTGAAGGACATGATCAATGAGATGTTTTGTGTTCAACAAAAGGATCTGGAGCACATGAGTAATTACATTTGTGTTGAGCATAATGCTCTGGATCACGTGAAAATATAATTTGGAAATGTTGGGCATAAGCTTTGTAGCATTCCATGTTGGTTTTGAGCATAAGCTCTGGAGCATCGGATCTTTGGCCTTTGTATCCCTAGGTGTATCGTACAAGTACATCCTAGCATTTAGTGTTGAGCGAGAGATCTGGAATTTCACTATGGTTTTAAATCCCTATTATAAGTGTTGAGTATGGGCTTTGGTAAGCGCTATGGGTTACTAAAAAGACTAAAATCACCTCTAAGTGAAAACGACTCGAGGAATAATATTGATCTCATCATACTTATTTTTAAGTGATTACATGAAATTTCAAATTTCTGTATTCTCATCAAGTGCTGTAGAACTACCATGTTATACGAGGAAAATCCAACATGCAAGGATGTTTAGAGTTTCCTAGCCTAGTAGACCTAAGCCATTTATCTACTTGACCTTCATCAAAGAAGTGTTGTTAAGTCTAAGGGATCATGACACATGATGGCCGAAGACAAGTGTTAACAAGTATTTTAATGCTATGTATTTTATACATAGTATGTATAAAGAATTAATTATGATTAATTCTATAATTGAATAAAGAAAGAAGAGAAGCTCCACCAATTATTATTTATTATTAAAGGATTAATAAATAGTGAAATATCTATGAAATATTAACTAGGAACTACTTAAAAGTTCCTAGGTTAAGAATTGAAAAAATTATCCCGGTAAATTAAAAAGGGTTAAATCAAGAAATCAAGGATTTCTTGATTTAACTGCCCATTTGAATGAAAAGTCTGCCTATAAAGATTCAAGCCAAGAAAAGGATTGGGAGTTCTGATTTTTATCTAGGAGAATAATTATTCTGCCTGTTCTGCTCTCAAGTGTTTTCTTGGAGAAATTTTCCTTCAAGGAAAACATGATTGATTAAGAACTGATTACCAGTAAGGAAACCCTACTTAGGAGCTCTAAGCTATGTGCATGTTGGAGTCCAACTTGGGGAGATCCATATTAGAACCAAAAATGGTTCTAGGTCATGGTTGGGAGGAACGTGGTAGTTCCCAAGTGATTTGGTCATCAAACAGAGGTCCTATCTGCATTGAATTGTTAATGTTGGTTATTTAAGTGTGCAGGTGTAGCCATTGACAAAGCTTCAATTTCAGGTATGAAGCCCTTGAAGGCCTATTCTATTTCTTCCCAAAGTTTCATTACTGTTTTAAGTAAGGAATGCAATGAAATTTCTAACCATAATGGTTCTGTTTTATGGTTATCAATATGCTAAGCTTGTATATGCAATTTACTAATCATAGGCTGGAGAAATCTTATTATATGTTGTACATTACTAGGGTTTGTACTTTGAGTGAAATTATGTAATTATCTCCATATTTAGTTTATATACGCAATACCTGGTTTTTGTGATCGGTTATCCTATTCTACAGGTGGCATTACTCTACTGACATATTTCATGTGTCAACAGAGGGTTGCTTTTAATTCAAGTTTAGCTCAGAAGTACAGGTTATATATATATATATATATATATATATATATATAGAATTACATATATATATTAGTCTTCAAATAGTTTTATAATTTATGTACTATTTGATTTATTATAAACTAAAGAGCAGAACCTAAATATTTTAAAATAGATCTACTAGGAAAAGAATTCATATAATAAACAAGCTAACACATTATTAAAGAAATTCTAAGGTCTGCTCTACATAATCATGTAAAAACAAATTAAATATCATAACATTCCATTTTAACAAACATAATCAAAATTAACCAAACAGAGAAGGCATCGTGGCCATCCATGTGGTCCATTATCAAAATCTGTATTATTATAAAATCTAAAATCCAAATCGTATCCATTTTCCATAACTCAAATGTTTATTTCACTGTCCTATTATTTCAGTCATCCATTATAAATTATAAAGGGTTTTAAAGATCCCACTTAAATCTATCTACACATAACCAAACCTATCTTAATAACCATTGGAAACAACTAAAACCCATTTTGTCATCAAGAGGTCGCGACATCGAATCCTGTAGATTTCTAAACCCAAGACAGTAACAATAATATAACCATAAGCAGTTTATACTCAAGCAATAAGCAATCACATAACCATCTCTTTACAGTCCATGCTATACATCTAGCATGTGAAAGCTATGCTTTCAGCTATGCCACAATCCTTAACCAAACAACGCTTACTCTAACAGTGAGGTCATAAGGACCCTAGTTACAGCCTTGGCCAAGTTTCAAATAAATTACACAGTCACGCTTTAAACCCAATTGATATCATGGGTTGTCATAACCTTGGGCTATTACAGCCTTATTTCTTCCAAATAAACAATTCACATTATAAAATACCAACTAAAAAGCTATCGTAGTCATTGGGAGAGGCACATTCCATTCGTGGCATGGCTTGCACCCACGCCGAGCCAATAAAAAACTAAGAATAAAATTACTCTACTTAAAAACACAGACACTATTTATAAGCTAACACAGAGCATGTGGTGGCAAGCCAATGGGATACGGCACCATTGTTACAATGGTCCAGCCCATGGCATATGCCCAAGCTCTAGAAGCTCCCTACTCAACATACAAACCCAATAAACATAGTGTTGTGCATATGGCCATAACCCAAAAAAATATTAAATACACAGAGTAATTTCCTACAGGCTGTAAGGCCACTATTGGATCCCATTAGAGTCCACATAAAACACATAAATTAAATAACCATACAAAACCCAAGTTTACATAGTATTAAATGCTCGATGAATTCATAGGTATTTCAGACCAAATCATTACAGTTTCATATTAAAAACCAATGGGATGTGTATTTACACAGAGAGGCATGAAACCCCTTTGAGGGACAGTCAAGTAATTAAATCGTTAATGGAAAGCTATGAGCTATGGCACCATTACAAGTAATGGTGCAGCCACAGACAAACAAATGCCAAATATCTCAAGGAGAGTCTAGTTAAAACCATAGCAAGCTGCATCGTAAACCTCGAAGGAAAAATAAACAAGTTCCACATGAAACCCCAACCCAGTAATGTTTTCCAACTGAGGAATGCCCAAAACGACAGGAGGCAAGTGATTTTTGTTGGCAGGCTTACCATGGTCGTAAAGGAGAAATCCCAACTCGATAGTGTAGGCCTGTGCAAACATCATAGCACCTTCATATCCACCTACAAGAAAACAACAATGGCATGAGGAGCATGACCATGCCATGGAGAAAAGAAAACGAAGCATTTCCTTTTACACACAGCCGGATGAGATTACCTGCGAATCGTTAGGGTCGTCTCCATTATCCAAACAGGCAGAGGCCTCACTAAACCACAATGCCAATACTTTAATGCACATACAACGAATTCCAAGTCCTTTGTCAAGGGTTTTCACCAACCTCGATTGTATTAATGGCACCATCTGGTGGCCATTAACGCCACCATAAACCCCAATCATAATATCATGTATCAACATTAAATCAACCATGTCATATGATAAACCCTCTATACTATGGTTTCACCACCCTTTAAAAGTCATTGCAGGCCAATATGAATGACATGGTTGGTATACCATAGTCCCAAACTTATGGTATGTGCAGCCCTTAATACTATCATATAGTATTACAATGTCTTCCCTTAGCATCAATACCATATAGTGTTACAATTTTTGTCCCTTAGTAAAAAGCTTATAGTGTTATCATATGCCCTTTAGGATAGTTCATATAGGTAGCATATGTGTTTAAGTCCTAAGTCTAGGATGTAGCATTTAGGCATAATGGAAAACATAGTAAGCCATGATTCCCTCGCTAGGATGAACAAGTGTAAGTCTACAAGCTCGTCACCAAGGTAAACCTGCAAAATAGAAACAAGAGATGAGTAAGTAACTAAATAAGAGACAAACAATAATAATGACAAGGAGAGTAATACAATTCATAAGCATTGAGTAAATTAACTGATAAAGTTAATTAGCAAACATTGGGCATACCTGAGTTGTAAAACGGATCAGTAACAATAGTGCCAGACAGAATGGGAAGTTTAAATAAGAACTGAACTATGTCAAGTAACCAATAATCTCAATGTCACAAGAGTAACCTTTGAATTAATGAATAAGTTTCCTTAGTTCGAATGAACTAAGTAATCCTACATAACGAAGAATAATCTTACCTCTCATATCATCATGGGAGAACGATCCCCACCACTTCATCACTTTGTTCTCATCAATAATGTAAAGTTAGTTTTTGTTAAATAAACAAAGTATACATTTGCAGGAGCAAAACAATGATTTATATAACTCATTAATTCACCGATAGTAATAACTAAGATATATCAACAATTTAAATAATAGAATTAAGGTATAAGAAGTAAACGAACTAATAGTCACGGAATGGATAAGAGATTAACAAGACAGTGGGCAGAATCCGAAGAGGTTGCAAGTTTAAGGAGCATCTATGTTTCTGCACGAGTACTAATGATCCCTTTTGGGTAGTTTCCACTAGCCTATAATTTTTTTTTTTTCAATTTTTGGGGAGATTACAAGTGGTATCAGAGCCCAGTTTCAATACTGAGAGACTTATGGGTGCACCAGGTATTCACGCAAAGAAAATAAAGTATGATAAGTAATGTTTGTTACTAACTAAAAATTTTTGCTGCTATTAATTTTTTTTTGTGTTACAGGAAAATTTTTACAGCGCTGTTCAGTTTATGAACACTAAGGAAGAAAATAGCCAGCAAGAAGAAATGACCACCCCCACTTTGGAAGTGAACTTGGTGGTTGAGATAAACTCTTATCTGCTGAAAAATTTGCACAGTCTTCAAGCTGAACTAAAGAGTTTCAGAGAAGACAGTATAAATGAAAGAAATGAACAACAAGCTATAAATGAAGCATTATTGCATAACATGACAAGAGGGAGCTTGCAAGGTAAACCTACCTAGTCCACCAACAGATCCTCGAGAGAACCGTACCATGAGTCCTGCTATTGATGACTCACTTTCTCCACAGAGAAAGAGGCAAAGAAGTGATGACAGTCTTCAGGGGGAGTTTCAAAAAAAAGAGCCCTGACCTATGAAGGTGAAGTAAATACAGGAGAAAAGGCTGAAGAATGGTTGCTGGGAATGAGTAAGCATTTCCACATTCATAACTATTCCAGTGTGATGCAGGCTAGGATTTGTTAGTTTTTCATCATTCAAGCTAGCATTATGATCTTAGGATATTTTAACTGAGAGAATAACAATCATGGCAATAAAACATAAAGCGCAACACAAGAGACAAGAGACACAAATAATTTTCCTTGGGGAAACCATAAAGGAGAAAACCCTACAACTTCCTCAGAGATAGAATCAACACAAAAAGGTAAAACTAGAAAACAATAAGATGATCTCCAGATAGCAGTAGTCTCTCTCTCTCACACTGAGAGATATTCTCCTTTCTCACTCATGCGCCCCAATGAATGAGTGTGTGTATGAGAGTGATAAATAGAGAGGCTCTCACTCTCTATTTATATTCTTTCGTTCACTTGGAACCCATTGCAACATGTCAGCCTCACTTAACAATTACTTACTAGAGCCAACATCTCTAGGAGTGTCTAATAACCCTAGTGCCACACCACTTGTGGAGAATTTTCCTCCTCAGACCAATAGGAGAGTAACACAATGGTGGGGACTATTTCCTCGACTTACAATGACTCACCTAGGGTTGACTTAACTAAGATANCCAAGGGCCCCACAACTGTGGGGACTTTAACCCTTGACCAATAGGAGGGTTACCCACAATGAATTGACATGACTTTCTCATTATAGAAACTTCCCAGAATAAACATCAAGGTATGACATGACTCAAATACATTACAATAAATCCTGGAATAAACATCAGGTTACAATACATAAGAAATATGGATGAATACATTATGAAGTTACAATTACATCAATAGGCTTTCCATCTACAACCTGAATGGTAAGGCAGCAAGATGGTGGTGATATTTAAAGCACACCAAGAAATATGAGTTGTGAGAAATAAGCTGGAAAAACTTCGGAAATATTTTCCAAGAAAAATACATGTCGAAAAGTTTCTTTGACCGCAAGGTAAAAGAGTTCCATGAACTGCACATAGGTTCCATGACTATGGACGCATTTATAAACAGCTTTCTAGATCTGCTGCATTATGTACCGTATATCAAAGATGAGAAGGTGAAGATCCAGCAGTTCCTAGGGTGTCTTCCTCCTAGTTTTCAGGACATGATTGAATTCAAAATGCCAAAGACTCTGGATACTGCACTACACAAGGCCCGACTCTGCTATGAGCATGGGAAGTTACAGCAAGAAAACCAGAACCGAAACAGAGAAAAGTCTAGAAACTTTTCTGATAACCGCAAGATTGGGTCAAACCCGCAACCTTATAGAAATCAAAATAATAGCTTTTAAGTGAACAAGAACTTCAACAAAACTTGTACGAAGCCTTATGTACCAGCTCCTAATTGTAATAAGCAAGTGGTGAGTGGAGCCAATGCTACCCCTTTAGCGATCAAGTGCTAGAAATGCAATGGGCTGCATTTTTCCCGAGATTGTAAGAACAAAAACAATGGAGTCTTGCATAACCTACAAGAAGAACCTACCATTGAAGATATAGTGGGAACCCCACGAATCTATGCAGCATTATATGCCCGATAGGTGGACCATCAAGATACAATAGTCGAGATTGAAGGTAAGATCTTAAACACCTCTGTTTCAATACTTATTGATCTCGGTGCTTGCTGGAGCTATGTTGCACCAAATATTGTTGATTTATGTAAGTTAGACAAAGTAAAGCATGATAAACCATGGTTGGTATAGTTAGCCACTGGTACAGAACGAAAGGTTTCGGAGGTTCTTAAAGAATGTGAAATAAACTTGAATGGTTTCCTTACTAAGGTAAACCTGAACATCCGACCTTTAGGATTGTATGATATTCTTATCGGCATGGACTGGTTGGAACAACACCATGTCATGCTTGATTGTCTACACAAGTCTATCTTGTGTATTGATGGCCAAGTGAACCAAGTGAAGGTTCAAGGCATCCCAAATAAAGTTTTTGTAGGACAAATATATGCCTTACAAGCAAAGAAGTATGTTAGGAAGGGCTGCAAGTTATTTGCGGTGAAAATTCAAGAAATAGAGTCTGATAGAGAATAACACATAGAATACTTCCCCGTTCTTGAAAATTTCAAGGACGTGTTTCCCAAGGAAATCCCCAGATTACCTCCAAAACGAATCCTAGAATTTTCCATCAAACTAACCCCCGCATCAATTCTGGCTTCCAAAGCCCCTTACCGCATGAGTGCACCGGAATTGGTGGAACTCAAACTACAGTTGCAGGAATTAATAGAAAGGGGTATATCTAACCCAGTGTGTCCCCTTAGGGAGCACCGATTTTGTTCATAAAGAAGAAGGATGATACGATGTGTATGTGCATCGATTACCGTTAGTTGAACAAAATGACTATAAAGAATCGTTACCCGCTCCCTAGGATCGATGATTTGTTCGACCAGGTAGGAGGAGCCAAAAAAATTTCAAATATTGACCTACAATCTCGGTACCATTAGGTATGGATTTGAGACAAAGATATCTCCAAGACCTCCTTTCGTATGAGGTACAGGCACTATGAGTTTGCAGTGATGTCATTTCGATTGACCAATGCACCCATAAACTTTATGTGTATGATGAACATCATATTCAGTAAATATCTGGATAAGTTTTTACTAGTCTTTATTGATGACATTCTGGTTTATTCCAAGAATAAAGAGGAACACGAAGAACACCTTCGCATAGTACTTTGAGTGTTGAGAGAACAACCTATCTACACTAAGTTTAGTAAATATGATTTTTACAAACCACAAATACAGTACCTAGGTCACATCATATCCGAGGAAGGAATAGCTGTGGACAAGGAAACGATTAGAGTCATAAAGGATTGGCCTACCCCGACTAGTGTCACTGATAGTAGGTCATTCTTGGGATTAGCCAGATATTATCGAAAATTCATTGAGAACTTCTCGAGAATCGCTTGCCCCATGACAGCTTTGTAGAAGAAATCAAACAAGTTCTTATGGACACACAAGTGTGAAGAAATTTTTCAAAGGATTAAGCAGCTTTTGATGACCGCACCAGTGTTGTGGATTGCGGATCTTGATGGGGATTTCATTGTATGCATGGATACAAGCAAGGAAGGACTTGGAGGAGTCCTCTTGCAAAATGATCATGCGATCTATTATGAATCATGGAAATTAAAAGAGCATGAACATAATTATCCCATGCACGATCTTGAGCTAGTGGCCATTATCCACGCTCTGAAAAAGTGGAGGCACTACCTCATGGGAAGGAAGTTCCTCCTAAATACTGACAATATGAGTCTAAAATATTTATTCAATCAAACCGATCTGAATGTGAGGCAAGCCAGATGGTTGGATTTCCTGAGTGAGTATCACTTTGAACTAAAGCACATTAAGGGCAAAAAGAACAAAGTTTTCAATACTTTGAGTCGATGGACTCATATGATATATGAGGTGAACCTTAGTCAAACTGATGTATATTTCCATGAGAAGATTAGAATGGCTAACAAGGTTGACCCGTTCTATGTGGAAATCCTCTAGAGGGTCCAAGAGGACCGGTTTTTTCAGCAATAGAAGGAATACAAGGTGAATGAATCCGGACTACTATGGTCCAAGGATAAATTGTATGTTCCAGTTGGAGGGGACATTCAGTTCAACATCCTCACATAATTTCATAGGGCACCCTACTCGGGGCACTCGGGATATCAAAAGATGATATCTATCGTCAAGATACATTTTTTTTGCCCAATTTAAAGGCCAACTTTGCAATGTTTATTGCAAAATGTCAGGAATGCCAACTAGCTAAAGATGAGCACCAGCATCCTTCAGGATTGCTACAGCCATTGCCCATTTTGGAATGGAAGTGGGAGGTTATTAGTATGGATTTTATTACTGGCTTACCGAAAAGTAAGAAGCAAAATGATTCCACCTTCGTAGTCATTGACAACATGTCAAAGGCAACACACTTCATGCTCGTGAAATCAACCTACAAGGCCATGAACATTGTCGATATCTTTGTGAAAGAGATATTTAGATTGCATGGGATACCCAAAATTATTATCTCAGATCGAGATGTTAAGTTTACAGAAAATTTTGGAGATCTTTATTCTCTGGATTAGAGATCCAGCTGAATTTTAGCACTTCTTATCACTCGCAAATGGACAGGAATATGGAAAGAGTAAACCAAATTGTGGAAGACATGCTTCGAATGTATGTCATGAACAACCCCACCAAATGCAAGGATTATCTACACCTTTCAGAGTTTGCATATAACAACGATTATCAGGCTTCCGCCAAGATGAGTCCCTTCGAGGTACTCTATGGATGGAAGTGTAGGACCCTAGTTACTTGGGACAGTCCAGTGGATCGGCTCATGATAGGGCCTGACCTATTATTGTACTTGGAACAGTTAGTTACCAAGGTCCAGGGAAACCTTAAAGAGGCACAAGACCATCAGAAAAGTTATGCAGATAAGAAAAGAAAAGATAAAGACTATCAAGTAGGTGAGCATGTCTACTTGAAGGTGAAATCAAAACGGAGCTCGTTGAGCTTGGGTAGGTGTGGTAAGTTAGCACCTAGGTTTTGCGGACCTTTTGAAATTCTGGCCAAGAAAGGACCAGTGGCTTATGAACTAGCATTACCTATGCACGTAAGAGTTGATAATGTTTTTCATGAATCTTTATTAAAGAAATATGTTTATGACACTAAGAATTTCATTGATTGGTAATTATTACAGGTGGAACCTTAAGGGGATTTTCCCCCTCAGCCTTTGCATATATTGGACTAGAGAGAAGTGTAGATTCAGAAGTGCACTATAGTCCAATTGAAAGTGCAGTGGAAGCACTTTGAGGTAGATGAGGCTACCTGGGAGAATGAGGCCGCCATGAGAAAGGCTCACCCTGCCTTGTTTCATGATATCAATCAGAGTCCCTAGAACACCAAGGATGGTGTTGTAATAAGTGGGGAGGGATGTAATATACTAAATTTTGGACCTACCATTTATAGGCATGAGCCTACTGACCATGATGATTATATTGATGTTTTATTTTTGGGTCGAAGACCCCACTACATATGAACATGATGATTTGTTTTGTATATTGGGCGTAATCCAATTGTTGATGATATATAGGTATATATATGTTTTGTGTTGGATGTAGACCCTGAAGCACATGATTAATGAAATGTTTGTGTTGGGCGTGGACCCTGAAGCACATGATCGATGAGATGTTTTGTGTTGAGAGAAAGGCACTCAAGAACATGAGTAATTACATTTCTGTTGATTATAAAGCTCTGGAACACATGAAAATATAATTTGGAAATGTTGGGCATAAGCTCTAGAGCATTCCATGTTGGTGTTGAGCATAAGCTCTGGAGCCTCGGATCTTTGGCCATTGTATCCCTAGGTGTATCGTACAAGTACATCCTAGCATTTAGAGTTGAGCGAGAGCTCTAGAATTGCACTATGTTTGTAAATTCTAGTTATAAGCATTGAGTATGGGCTCTAGTAAGCGCTAGGGGTTACTAAAAAGATTAAAATCACCTCTGAATGAAAATGACTCAAGGAATAATATTGATCTCATCATACTAATTTTTAAGTGATTAAATGAAATTTTGAATTTCTATATTCTCATCAAGTACTGAAGAACTACCATGTTATATGAGGGAAATCTATCATGCAAGGATGTTTATAGTTGCCTAGCCTAGTAGACCTCAGTCATCTATCTACTTGACCTTCATAAAAGAAGTGTCGTTAATTCTAAGGGATCATGACACATGATGCCCGAAGACAAGTGTTAACAAGTATTTTAATACTATGTATTTTATACATAGTATGTATAAAGAATTAATTATCATTAATTATATAATTGAATAAAGAAAGAAGAGAAGCTCCACCAATTATTATTTATTATTAAAGGATAAATAAATAGTGAAATATCTATGAAAGACTAACTAGGAACTAGTTAAAAGTTCCTAGGTTAAGAATTGAAAAAATTACACCATTAAATTAAAAAGGGTTAAATCAAGAAATCAAGGATTTCTTGATTTAACTACCCCTTTGACTAAAAAGTCTACCTATAAAGAATCAAGCCAAGAAAAGGCTTGGGAGTGCTGATTTTATCTAGGAGAATTATTATTCTGCCTGTTCTACTCTCAAGTTTTTTCTTGGAGAAATTTTCCTGCAAGGAAAAGAGGATTGATTCAGAACTAATTAGCAATTAGGAAACCCTACCTTAGGAGCTCTAAGATACTTGCATGTTGGAGTCCAGCTCAGGGGAATCTGGATTAGAACCAGGAACGGTGTCGGGTCATGGTTGGGAGGAACGTGCTAGTTCCCAAGTGATTTGGTCATCCAACAGAGGTCCGATCTGCATTGAATTGTTAATGCTGGTTATTTAAGTGTGCAGGTGCAGCCATTGATAAAGCTTCAATTTCAGGTATGAAGGCCTTAAAGGCCTATTCTATTTCTTCCCAAAGTTTCATTACTATTTATGATTAAGTAAGGGCTACAATGAAATTTCTAACCCTAATTTTTCTATTTTATGGTTATCAATCTGCTAAGGTTGTATATGAAATTTACTAATCATAGGCTAGAGAAATCTTATTATATGCCGTACATTATTAGGGTTTGTACTTTGAGTGAAATTTTGTAATTATCTCCATGTTTAGTTTATGTGCACCATACCTAGTTTTTGTTACCAGTTAGCCTATTTTACAGGTGCCATTACTCTGCTGACATATTTCATTTGTCAGCAGATAGTTGTTTTTAATTCAAGTTTAGTTCAGAAGTATAGGTTATATATATATATATAGAGAGAGAGAGAGAGAGAGAGAGAGAGAGAGAATTACATATATATATTACTCTTCAAATAGTTAAATATAATTTATGTACTATTTGATTTATTATAAACTAAAGAGAAGAACCTAAATATTTTAAAATAGATCTACTAGGAACAGAATTCATATAATAAAAACCTAAAAAATTATTAAAGACCTTCTAAGGTCTACTCTACATAATCATGTAAAAACAAATTAAATATCATAACATTCCATTTTAATAAACATAATCAAAATTAACCAAAAATAGAAGGCATCGTGACCATCCATGTGGTCCATTATCAAACTTTGTATTATCATAAAATCTACAATCCAAATTGCATCCATTTTCCATAACTCAAATGTTTATTTCACAGTCCTATTATTATAGCCATCCATTATAAATCATAAATGGTTTTAAAGGTCCCACTTAAATCTATCTACACATAACCAAACCTATTATAGTAACCATTGGAAACAACTAAAACCTATTTTGTCATCAAGAGGTCGTGACATCGAATCCTGTAGATGTTTAAACCCAAGATAGTAACATTAATAAAACCATAAGTAGTTTATGCTCAAGTAGTAAGCAATCACATAATCATCTCTTTATAGTCCATGCTATACATCTATCATGTGCAGGCTATGCTTTCAAGCTATGCCAAAATCCTTAACCAAACAACGCTTACTCTAACAGCGAGGTTGTAAGGACCCTAGTTACGGCCTCGGCCAAGTTTCAACTAAATTACACAGTCACGCTTTAAACCCAACTGATATCATGGGTTGTCATAACCCCGAGCTATTATAGCCTTATTTCTTCCAAATAAATAATTCACATAATAAAATACCAACTAAAAAGATATCACAGTCATTGGGAGAGGCACATGCCATTCGTGGCATGGCCTGCACCCACACTGAGCCAATACAAAACTAAGAATAAAATTATTCTACTTAAAAACACAAAGTCTATTTATAAGCTAACGCAGAGCACGTGGTGACAAGCCAATGGGCTACTGCACCATTGTTACAATGGTGCAACCCATGGCATACGCCCAAGCTCTAGAAGCTCCCTACTCAACATACAAACCCAACAAACAGAGTGTTGTGCATACGGCCATAACCGAAAACAATATTAAATACACAGATTAATTTCCTACAGGCTATAAGGCCACGATTCGATCCCATTAGAGTCCACATAAAACGTAGAAATTAAATAAGCATACAAAACTCAAGTTTACACAGTATTAAATGCTGGATGAATTCGTAGGTATTTCATAAGAAATCATTACGATTTCATATTAAAAACCAATGTGGCATGTATTTACACAGAGAGGGCGCATGAAACCCCTTTGACGGACAGTCCATTAATTAAAAAATTAATGGAAAGCTATGAGCTATGGCACCAGTACAAGTAATGGTGCAGCCACGGCCCAAACAAATGCCAAATCTCTCAATGAGAGTCCATTTAAAACTAGATCAAGATACATCATAAACTCTAAAGGTAGAGTAAACAAGTGCCACACGAAACCCCAATCGATTAAAGTTTTCCAACTTCGGAATTCCCAAAATGAGAGGAGGAAAGTGAGTTTTGCTGGTAGGCTTACCATGGCCATAAAGAATAAATGCCAACTCGACAGCGTAGCCCTGTGCAAACCCCGAAGCGCCTTAATCTCCACCTGCAACAAACCAACAATGGCATGAGCATGACCATGCCATGGAGAAAACCAAACGAAGCATTTCATTTTACACAGAGCCAGATGAGCTGACCTATGAATCGTTGGGGTCGTCTCCATTCTCCAAACACGTAGAGGCCTCACTACACCGCAATGTCAATACCTTAATGCACATACAACAAATTCCAAATCCTTTGTCAAGGGTTTTTACCAACCCCGATGGAATTAATGGCACTAGCTAGTGGACATTAATGCCACCATAAACCGCAATCATAAGATCGTGTATCAATGTTAAATCAACCATGTCATATGATAAACCCTCTATAGTATGGTTTTGCCACCCTTTAAAAGTTAGCGCAGGCCAATACTAATGACATGGTTTGTATACCATAGTCCCAACGTTATGGTATGCGCAACCCTTTACATTATCATATAGTATTACAATGTCTTCCCTTAGCATCAATACCATACAATGTTACAAGGTTTGTCCCTTAGAAACAAGTTTATAGTGTTATCATATGCCCTTTAGGATAGTTCACATAGGTAACACATGCGTTTAAGTCATAATTATAGGTTGTAGCATTTAGGAATAATGGCAAACATAGTATGCCATGATGCCCTCACTAGGATGAACAAGCGTAAGTCTACAAGCTCGTCACCAAGGTAAACCTGAAAAATAGAAACAAGAGGCGAGTAAGTAACTAAATAATAGATGGACAATAATAATGATAAGGACGGTAATACAATTCATAAGAATTGAGTAAATTAACTGATAAAGTTAATTAGCAAACATAGGGCATACCTGAGTTGTAAAACGGATCAGTAACAATAGTGCGAGACGGAATGAGAAGTTTAACTAAGAACTGAACTATGTCAAGTAACCAATAATCCTGATGTGCAAGAGTATCCTACGAATCAATGAATAAGGTGCCTTAGTTCGAATGAACTAAGTAATCCTGCATAATGAAGAATAATCTAACCTCTCAGATTGTCATGGGAGAACGAGTCCTGCCACTCCATCACTTTGTTCCCATCAATACAGTTAAGTTAGTTTTTATTAAATAAACAAAGTATACATGTGCATGAGCAAAACAATGATCTATATAACGCATTAATTCACCGACAGTAATAACTGAGATATATCGACAGTTTAAATAACAAAATTAAGGCATAAAAAGTAAACGAACTAATAGTCATGGAATGGATAATAGATTAACAAGACAGTCGGAAGAATCCGAAGAGGTTGCAAGTTTAAGGAGCATCTATGTTTCCGCACGAGTACTAATGATCACTTTTGGGTAGTTTTCACTAGCCTATAATTTTTATTTTTATTTCAATTTTTGGGGACATTACAGTTCCAATAAATATATCTAACAAAGTATCTTCTAAAATATTCTTCACTCTGAGACTTAGCTGTTGAAATTGCTTGATGTGCTATGTAACTGGACCATTTTCCTTGATATTTACCAACTGACTAAAGAAGGTGTTTCTATTTATATCCCCATAATGTTCAATCAATTATTCTATGAATATAGACCAAGAGATAGTAGAGTCCTATTTATAGTCACAAATCCATTGGTTCCATACAATTGATCGGGTTCTAAATATAAAGATGCAATAGATAGATTTCATAAAGTGGGAACCTGGTGTAGATCAAAGAATTACTCCATTTGAAAAATCCACGTGATTGGATCCTTGCCATCAAAATTTATCATGTCAATCTTTCAGGATAAAGTACTTCCTTGGATCTGAATTGAACCAATGATGTTGTAGTGAATCATTAACTTTTGAGGACTCTAACTTCCTACTCTCCAATTTTTTTTCAATTTTCTCCAAACGTGAATGGAATAAATCCTCTTTTTCCTCTGTATCCTCTACATGAGGAATAAAGCTATGTTTTATATCCTTCATTAATTACTTCAAGTATTGAACATCTTTTTTTTCTAGAAATCCATTTGAGATCATGTTTACTAGCCATCCTTTTAAAATCCTCTTTACTATCCATCTTATTTTCCAATTCAACTAAGTCATCAATTTTCACATTTCCTTTAATCATATCTTCCAACTTCGACACTCTAAAATATATGTCTTCCATTTCATCATATGTTGGGGATGAATCCTCTTGGGGTTTGAGTGGTGTGTGGTTCTTTCCAATTCCTTTTTCGAGGAATTTTGTGCAATACATAGATATCACACCCTATTTTTTACCACAAATAGATCCTTCTACTCAAATCTATTTAAATAAAAAATTACGTACCTTTTTCAAACCCTCATTAGAAAATTGTTTTTGGGCCAACTTGTAACTGATGCCAAATTTGAATTTCAACTCCTCTGGGTTGGAATCTTCATCTTACGGTACCATTATGTGTCCTCTTTGCAATTCCTTAGATATGACTTGATTTGTATGTTCCAACAAAACGTTATTGCACATCTCCCAACATTTCTTATTTTTGTCCTATTGTACCATATGCCACGTGTCCAACATTTTGTTTTGTAGCAAAGAATTCTACGACCGATACCCTGGTTTGTCTTCTTTAAAATGCAACTATTCTAACTCAGTTTTGATCTCGGATTCCACCGATATGACCTTTTTCCTTATACCACCTATTTTAGACTAGGTTTTGGACTAGTCAAAACCCCATTTTCCTCTGCAATTATCTCCAAAAATATAATGGATTGGGATTTGAATTTCAGAGTAGAGATAGTTAGGCCTGTTTTAAATGTGGGTTTTTAAATTCAATATCTTAATCCTTGTAGAAAAAAAAATGGATTGAAAATTCAAAGATTACTTGTTTTGCAGAAGCCAGTCCCGAGGAAAGAGCTTTGATACCAAATGTTATGCAACCAAGTCTTAGAAATAGCATAATAAGAGAAGAAATAAATGATAAGAGAGTAATCCATGAATTAAAAATGGATAATAGAGATAAATATCAATCCTCTTTAATGGAGGAACCTCCTTACACAATGTATTAAGTACACAAGACAAGACAAGATACAATGATGATTAAAATGAGAATATATCCTTCCTATATATAAGAGACAAAGGTGTACAATAACAACTAATAGAGCTACTAATAGACCCAAGCTGGCATAAATAATATGTAATGCACCCCAATATAGGGGGTAATGTGCTACACTATATGGGGTAATGTGCCATCCTTAAGGGCTTAACAGGTTCATGATGAAGGGGTAAAAAGATCGATGATAGATAAGGAGTCAGCAGGAGGAAATTGCACATTAGGAGAAAATTCCATTGAGAAGAAAAATATGAAATGAAAGAGGGTAAAGGGGCACATTATCAACAACCAAATATTAATGGTAGATTAGATATAACGTAGAGATAAGTTTCTCTCCTGCAAGATGCATGGGAAATGGATGAAGCTCGGCCCAATGATATTTGTACTGGCTTCCACGTGGAAGGTGGAGGATCATTCTACTGGGAAAAAAAGTGGTAGGAGAAAACCACTCCTACCAATCCTGAAACCACAATTAGAGAATAGTATCAAGGAAAACAGAGCGTTTTCATGGTTATTTGTTGTTTTTTGCATTGGAGAAGAACATGGTTGTGCATGGTTGAAGCCAAGTTGGAAAAATACATTTCCATCTTCCAATCATCCATGTAGGTAACATATTAACACGCCAATTGTTATTTAAAAATGGAGTGAGGGAAAGGAAATACAAGCATGAGCCCAATAATTTGAGAAATTGGAGGAAATATTCAAAGATAAGGATGGTGATGTCTTTGACACTATTTTTTCATTTGGTACAGTTCATGAGATGAAAAATAAACTAAAAACCTTTAAATACCAAGGAACTGACCTGCACGGTGTTTACAAGTCACAATTCCACCACTTTTTCCCTGACTAAACCCTAAACTTCCTCAACTTTTTTTCTTGGTGCGCGTCTAATTATTCCCCTTGTAAGAGAGAAATAATGTATTTTGCTAAGTATGATATACTTTTCCATGTTAATCGCATGATGTTTTCCTTGTTTCCATAAAACTAAAGCATAGATGAATGTAATCTGCTTCTTTTACTCCACCAATGACATACCTGCACAGTCTCTTCTATCAAATACTAACTTCTATGTTGTTTTCAACACTCAAAAGTTTTGATACACGAAATCTCATCTCTTCAAATATTTCTTTGATAGAACATGTGTGGCCTATGAATTATGCATCAGTTATTAGCACACAACTTATGCAAGAATTAAATATGTTGAATGGAATTAGGCTTGTCACTAACATAGAAACCATAGTCACTAATAACCTTGGTTGCACATGCCTCGACAAACCATTTAATTTGTCTCTATGACAATAGACTCCCATTAATTCTAGATTCCTCATTGTGATTTTTCTTATGGATATCATATAATGTAATCTTATCCTTTAAAAAATAATTTACAGCCTTAGTTTTCAACCTTTAGCTTCATATGAATATACAATTAATTTAGGAGCTTCAAATGGAAAATCCAAAAGTCAAATAATTAGAGGAACTTAAGAAATGACCTATAAAATCTTGGATTAGATATATAAGTATTAATCTTTCACAGTAATCTAGGGACTAAAACACAGTCTCATAAGAGATTTTAGACAATTAAGCATGAAAAGGACATAATGGTGCTGCAATAGGAGTAGCAGCTCTGTATAATAAATAAAGAATGAGTAATACAATACAATGATCATGCAAGGTACATGAATTCCAAGAAAATTCGAATTCCTAAGGAGGTCATTCGAAGTGAATGAATGGGTGTAGCTTAACTCAATGTCAGCCACAATAAACACACCTAGTTAACCCACTAATCAAGCCGTGATTGACTCAACTGAGCCCTAACTATATCGGAGTGTAATGGATGACTGAGTCTAACTGAAAGTAGCTCAGACACATGTCACTGCATGCCAATCAATAAGTGGTAGAGCATCATTAACTCCAATGAACCCCGATGAGGTTAACTGAAGTCAAACTCGCCATCAGAAGTGGTTGGAGGAACCCTAGTTGTCTCTAGTTCATAAATATTAAAAATAATCAATAAATGAAATGGAGGTGCCTTCACAACTCAGGTTAACTGATTGTAACAATCAGTTAGCAATTAGGTGCATTTATGACACTCAGATCACCCAGAATGGCTCCCCGATTGAAGGAGGAAGCCCAGATGGCCTCCCTGATTGAAGGTAGGCATGGGTGTGCTCATGATGATGTCATAGAGTTGTCATCTAGTGTCGATTAAGTCAATTAAAATTAGTATAGTGGTTTAACAAGGCCAAATTGACCAAATTAAGTGTGCATGTTGGGTAAATGACTCCAACACCCCCCCTTAAGCTATACTCTATAGGAGTAAGAAAAAAGGAAATCCTAGGGCCCCAGAAACAAAGGCCATAGGTCACCCTGTACAATAATGTAACTCAAACAATGCTCAAAAATAAATCTAAGTGAGGAAAAGAGGGAAAACCTAGTGGCAAAAAACCCCCCTCAAGATGAATACTAAAAGTAGTCTGATCACCCTGATGAACCTACCCCCAATAGTGAACAGAGGTAAGTGAACTTATTTTCTAAAAAGATCTTGGTGAAGATGTCTGCAATCTACTCATCAATAGGTTAGTATTGCAGAATGATGGTCCTATCATGCACTAATTCCTTGATATGGTGCATGTGTATCTCTACATGCTTGGTCCTCTACTTGGTACCTAGATCTGTGAATATCTTAATAGAACTTTGATTGTCACAAAAGAGGATAGTGAAAAAAGTACTACAAAGATCAAACTCTGAAAGAATGCCTTGCAACCAAACATCTTGGATGCAAGCATTCATCGCTCCTTGGTACTCAGCCTCTGCTGAAGAAAATGCTATGGAGGCCTTCTTTTTGATAGACCAGAAAATGGGGCCACCACCAAACATGAATACATATCTGAAAGTAGACTTCTGATCAATAGAATCACCCACCCAATCAGAATCTGTGTAACCAACCACCTCTAGCTCAGAGTCTCAGCATAGTGAATGCTGTAGGTCCTGGTTCCCTGAATATACTGGAGGATCGTCTTGGATTCCTTAAAATGAAGATCATGAGGATTCTACATGTATCTTGACAAAAAATTCATGGCATAATATATATCAATTCGAGAATGAGCCAAGTAGAGCAAGCTACCTATCAACTGTCGATAAATAATGTAGTCCATGGGAGGTGTGCTTTTTCCTTCTTCAAGGATGATCCCTAAAAGGAAAGGGAATGGAGAAGCCTTACATTCATCCATGTTAAACTTAACTAACAGGTCTGATATGTATTTGTACTGAGTGATCATTATCCCATCAATATCTTTCTCAATTCCGAGCCCCAGAAATTGTTTCAAGAGCACCAAATCGCTCATTTCGAATGCATTGCGGAGGGCAGTTTTGATTACTGAAATAGAATCAACTGTCATACCTGTAATCAGTAATTCATCATCATATAAAACAATAATAAGCAAATGACTATGATACTTCTGTAGATACACATTTGGATCAAATTTACACCTTTGGACGTTTTGCGAGAGAAGGAAGGCATCCGTCTTGGAATACCACTCTCTTAGGGGCCTGTTTTAACCAGTATAGTGATTTCTTTAGTTTGCAAACCAAAGATGAATAAAAAATGTATCCCTTAGGCTGATTCATGTATATATCCTCATGAGTATCTCCATGTAGAAAGGCAGACTTAACATCCATATCATGCACTTCCCAGTGCTTAGATGCAGAAATTGCCAAAACTAGGAGGATGGAGTCCATACCATGTAAGGTTTGTCATTACACCAAAACCTCCAGATGTTGATGAACATTTGAAACCTAGCACAAGGCCCTATCACCAGGAGTGCCGGTTAGTCCACTTGTTTTTATATTCCCAGAGGTGTGAAGGTTTTACCATGTGGAGGTTGTATCAATACTCCAACACCCCTCCAATTTGGCGTAGCTCGAGGGAATTGAAATTGAGGCCTATTCTCTGATATCATATTAATCTATCACAGTAATGTAGGTACTAAAACATAGTCTCATAAGATATTTTAGACAATTAATCATGAAAATGTAATAATGGTGCTACAATAGAAGTAGCAGCTCTGTGTAATCAATAAAGAATGAGTAATACAATACAATGATCATGTAAGGTGCATGAATTCCAAGATAATTCAAATTCCCAAGGAGGTCATTCGAATTGAATGAATGGGTGTGGCTTAACTGAATGTCAGCCACAGTAAACACACCTATTTAACCCACTAATCAAGCCGTGATTGACTCAACTGAGAACTAACTATATCGGAGTGCGATGGATGACTGAGTCTAACTGAAAGTAGCTCAGGCACATGTGACTACATGCCAATCAACAAGTGTTAGCACATCATTAACTCCAATGAACCCCGATGAGTTTAACTGAAGTCAAACTGGTCATCAGAAGTGGTTGGAGGCACCCTAGTTGTCTCCAGTTCATAAATATTAATAAAAATAATCAATAAATGAAATGGAGGCACCTTCACAACTCATATTAACTGATTGTAACAATAAGTTAGCAATTAGGTGCATTTATGACACTCATATCACCTTAGAATGGCTCCCTGATTGAAGGAGGAAGCCCAGTTAGCCTCCCTGATTGAAGTTAGGAAGCCCAATTAGCCTCCCTGATTGAGGATAGGAGTGGGTGGGAGTGGGTGTGCTCATGCTGATGTCATAGAGTTCTCATATGATGCTGATTAAGTCAATTAAACTTGGGATAGTGGTTTAACAAGGACAAATTGATCAAATTAAGTGTGCATGTTGGGTAAATGACTCCAACAATAAGTTTCTAAAAACTGTGTTTGTTGGTTTTTGTTCATGTATCCTAAAATTAGAATTGTTATAATGTTGATTTCATAATTGTCATTCAAATTAAAGGGTTTGATTGCATATTTTTACATGCAAGTATTTATTAGTTTGACCTAAATGTAATATTTTTTCTTTTATATAATGCATTGTTGTAAATTATATAAATTATATTACACTTTTTTATTATCATGTCAGGATGTGATACTTTACACAACAGATGAATGCAATGTTCATTGCATTAATGAGGCATGACAATCCTTGTTGGAATTTCCTTTGTTCTTGTGAATATTTTAGTTCACATTTTTTTGGGTAACAAATGAATCTTATATTTCATTAATATGCACACGTAAATGCATCATATATTCATACATTTTGAGGAAAAATATGGCGTGACCTTCTTAGTATTAGAATCCTCCCTTTCCTAATTTGGTGAATTATGTCTAAATTATGAGTCTTTTCAGTCTATATTTAGTTACTAGCATCATTGGGTCCACATGGCCTAATTGGGCCACATGTACTACTTACTAGAGTGTGGGGAACACTAATTGAGGATAACTGCCACTGACTACACTTTCATGCATCAGTTTAGGAGCCTCTTAGACCAATCCCCACAATTTAGGAGCCACTAAAAGTTCCAGAACCAACCTCCTTCAATTGAGTTCAGTTAGTGACTAGTTAATCCTATTTATTAGTCAGTAGTTACCTCTGTTAGCACTAAATTTATTTTTGTTGGAATTAGTCTTATTGCCTTTAAAATTTTAAGTTTTCATGGGTGATTGAGTTGGTTTCCAAATTTTTCTCATTAAGCTATTTCCAGGTTGGCAAAGAAAAGAAGTTAAAGGAATTTTAGGTAAAAAGATAAATAAGTTTTTCACAAGTGGGGAAAAAATTTTTATTCACTTTTGAATGAAATTTATAAAATGGGTTTTATAAACCAATGATTGGATTTATATTCAAGCTTATATAATTTTGGATATTAAATAATTTACTTTGTCCAAGCCATAAAAGGGGCCTCGTATTCACTAAACCAAGTCCTCCATGAAGGTTCAAGCGCTAAGCTTTCACAATATGTATTACCTTTCTTTGTTCCTTAAGGTATAATCGAACCACTAGCACATATAATCATCCAATAGTTCAAACAAAAAGTGAAATTTCATCAATGGTCCCATTCTTTTCCGGAGTGCGAAATTGTGAGATAATTAAAAGGGAAGAGTGGTAGCGGATTTTTAAACCACTTTCCACGTGGTAACTTTTGGTGAGTTTCCTTGAGGAAAGAGGTAAAGGAAAAACAACTTGGTAAGGGTCCCAGTATGAGCTAGTGTATAAAAAGTGAGTTGAATTTGGTAAATTCATTTTCGCTTGCATTCGTTTATGGTGAATGAGCACATTGGATAAGTTGTTTCAAGATACAACTGGTAGCATTGCACTAGAAAGAGTTGTTGGTTATAAACGTGCAAATAAGGAGGTAGAAATTTTGTGTAACAATCAGCGATCTATCTCAAAGTCTCATGGTGTTCAAATGGAAAAAACTTGAAGGGAAAATGGTGGAGATAAAGAGTCTGATCAAGGAGCTGGAAATTGATCTTAGTAGAGCAAGAAAAGGGAAGCCACCACTCAACAATGCAAAAGGGAAGCCCAAAAAGAACATCATCCTAGAAGTGTTAGAGAAATATATATAGTGAGAACATTCATGAAGGTATTGGCATGTGTTTAAAGTCTTACAAAAATAATTTACAATGGAGAGTGTGCCAAAGCTTGGGATTATTCAAGTGTTTGGAGGCACTATTAACAAATATGGCTACCTTGATCAATCAATTCGTGGGAGTGCTCTTACAGAAGATTATCTTACAAGGATAGATTCTATATTTTCTCTATTATATGAATTACAGTTAAACAATTCAAGGTTTAGAAGCAACAGAGCATATTTTTTCTTAAGATGACTGTTTTAGTATTTTTTTTCAAAGAACCGTTTCTAGAAAACAAAAATGCATGTTAAAAAACTGAAATAGGTTTGTCATCATAACATTATGGTATACATTAACCTTTCTCATTTTTTATGCACGTTCTAAGGATTGGGATAATAAAATTCATCTTCAGAGGGGAAAATGTTTAGATTTCAAAATGACTGTTCTAGTCATCAAATTCAAAGAATTGTTTACATAAAATGAAGATAAATTTTGAGAAATTGAGATAGGATTTTATTCAAAACATGGCTATCCACAATAACCTCTTTAATTTTCACACAGGTACTATGATTTAGGAGAAACAAAGTTAGTTTTACAGGCCATTTTTCATGTTTTCCAAAGGACTATTTCAGCCATCAAATTCAAAGAATTGTCTCAGACAAATGGAATTTAATTTTGCAAAAATGAAAGACGTTTGTATTCCTAACAGGCCTATAGTAAAAAATTTCCTTCATTTTTTACACATTTCTCACAGGATGGGAGAATTTAAAAGATCTTCACAAGTTATTTTTTCAGAAATTTACAATTTTACTATATGAGTCATCAGTTTCAAAGGCATATTTAGAGGAGTTTGAGATGATTTTGGAGAAACTAAGGCATGGGTTTTGTTGGAAACATTGCCAATTACAAAAACCTCTCCCAGATTTCACACAGCTATCACCATTAGAGATATGCAGGAGAAACATTGTTGTAATTGTTTCTATTTTTAGAGTTCAATTAGGTTTTGAATTCAAGGTTAGGTAGAGGTTATTCTTCTATAATTTAAAATGTAATTGATAGTTTTATAGGGGGGTTTTCAAGAGAGAAGAGGATCTACATTGTAATTGTTTCAAGTTTTCAGTAGATGAATGAAATTTGCAGAGGAGGAATGTTCAACCTTTTCATGGCAGAGATTCCTGTGCCATCTTTTTCTTCAGTAAGTAATTTATTTATGTGACTATTTATCCTGTTTCTCACTCCATTTTGTATTTTATTTCATGCTTGAGAATTAGTGTTTATGGGCTAGAATTCATATTGCATTCTCTAGGTCCATTGTTCAATCATTTTCAAAGCATTTTCTTCTAAAGTCTTGTAGAATTGACCCTAGTTAGGTGCTCTATTTGATGGGATGTTTCCCTTTGTCTACTAATCAACCTGCTAATACCTCAAGACTGAGGAAATGCTGCCTACCTTGCCTCTGTTCATAAACTTTGAAAACCCTACCTCCTGCAACCTATTTCAGATCTGATTGTTGACTCCATTACCCAATGGTCTCCTCCATGACTGTCCTACCAAGTCTTTTAAAATAAACTTGTCCTATTTGTCCCATCAGAAATATGACCTTCTGATTGTCTTTGATTGAATATCATGAGTATAAAAAATTTGAAAATAGTGAGAGATCCCTCTCTGGCTGTATTAGGTTAGAAATACGGTCTAAAGTGGTTTTTGATGTTACGTCGGGATCTACGTTTAACAACCTAGGTACATTCTGAGTGCTAGCAATATCCAATAACATTAATTTAGCACCGGTCATTGATTGATTGCATGTGGAAAGGTGCAATTCATCACCTACCACATTCAGTTAGGCTAGTTAATTGATTCTAACTGACCGGTGCACTGATTGAGAAAACTAGGGCTAACTACTCAGGCTATGATAATGATTTAGACATGTCTAGTTATCCATGAAGTTAGGTAGATTCAATCAATTTGAATTCCTCTCTCATGCATTCTAATTGACTGGTTATTAATACCATTGTATTACATTGGAATTAATTACCCAATTACTTTTGACTAATGAAAGCATTCACAGCTGCAAGCCAATTTTTGCATTGTTTCATTCTTCAATTTTTGAGTAAAATTGTATGATCTATCTTGTGAGTTATGTGTTGATCCATAGATCTATGTGCTCAATTTTATATGTTATGAGAGCCTCAACATGACAAGGAACTTCTCCTACTAGAGATTCATACTTGGATAATAAAAAATATTGAGCAAAATTGCTCCTTCCAACACTGCAATAGAAATGGATAATTTACCACATAAATCATAAGCAAAGGAATTGTTGATCAAGATTGCTTGATTAACTAATATGGGTGTGAAGAAAATTCCAAAAGTGTAAGTTGTTGACCTTAGTTTGTCTGTTTTATTGTGTGATCTACAGGTTTTCCAGTCTCCTTCACTGTATTCGCTACGACAACATTTAGTCTCCTTCACTGCATTCTCTACAGTAACACAATGGCCCCTCCTATGGAGCTTCTCACTCCTTTAAAATACCATCAATGGAAGGAGGATATGGAGATGCATCTTCGCTCCAAAATACTCTACAGAGTCACAATGGACAAAGAAGTAGATCCAATTCATTATGTTGACAAAGAAAAATACTGGAATAATCTTGATGAAGCATATTGAAGCCTATGCCTTTCAATATTTAAAGATATTCTCTTTCACATCAATGGATTGAAGACTCCCAAGGAGATTTAGGATAAGGTCGATAAGAAGGATGACCTTGTTGGGCCCAGAAATGGCCCCTTTTTTACCACTCTTATCCACCTCTGCTTGCCTCATCCTACCCTATTCTGCATGCTAAACAGATGTTTTTCCCTCACTTGGCCCCTCAAGTCATAAAGGTATGGTTAATTATTGTCTTATTTTATTAATGCTTAGGATTGTGGTAATCAGGACCTTACATCTTAAATCAAGCTAACATATGATGGTTTTATAAAGATATTTCGAGATATAGAGAATACAGTTGTAGCGGGCCATACATGCCAAAGGAAGGATGGAAATTCATTGCTAAAGCCGATCTCCATCCATTCCATTCTTTCCCAAAGAACGTAGTCCCAGTGTATTACTCCATGTGACCTGTACAAGGGTAGCTGCAATAGATTGTGACAGATTTGGAGGCAACAGTACGGTGCTGCTCAAGATCATTATTTCTAGCTCAAATAACAGCTTCCCTATATATGATGCTTTCATCTTGCCATGACTGTAACAACTTATTGTAATTAGGGAAGCCTGAAGAGCAGAGATCTTCATGGCTGCCCAATAATAGGAGAAAGAGGTTATGACTGTAATAGAATAAATATGGGAAACCATTCTGAGTCAGGCATTTAACATTTAACTAAATTATTCAATCAGTTGTGATGAAGGTTGCGTGATTCATCTGCCATTTTTAATACAAGGAGTTTGATTCAGATCTTGGTGTTTTAACATGTGTTACTTCCAGCATCTTTGTGTGAAGGTTGGGCCTGCCTTCCCACAGGGATTGCTGAGTTAATTAGGTATTTATTCTATTGTGTGATTTTGTGATAATTTCTTTTCTTCATAGTAAGTTGCAACAATTATCCATTTATAGTGTGTCATTGGATAATCAGTAATTGCATTTCTTATAAAAATGCAGTGGTATGGTATGTCAGTCGACTGTATAGGTTAATTGTCTCTTATGCAACTGTGTGATAGCTATAACAACCCTATTCATCCCTAGTTCTTTCAATTACCATTTCTGTAGATCTTTGTGGTTCGTTCTTTTTCTTTTATAGTTGTAGAATTTCATTCCTGTACTTTGAATTTCTAGAATAGCTAAATTCAATTCATGTCCTTTGGATTTTTAGAATAACTAAATTAGGATAATTGGGTGGATCATCAGATGGTTTGGCAATCAGGATTTCATTTTCTACAAGAGTAATCTAGATATTATTTCCTGAATCTTTTCATTCTAGATTAAGAATTGTAACAGGTACTTGTGGCTATATTCTTGAGAAAGTAAATTAGATTAAGTGGATTATGAGATGAGCATGGCTGAACAGGAAAGTAGGATCATTTACGTACAACAAGTTAGTGTTTAAAGAATCTATAGTGCATATTATCCTTGAAATAAAAGACTTCCCTGGGTTGAAAATTTATATTGAACACTTTGTATGTTAGCTTTAATTAACTTGCATATAGGGTGCCCAACATTTTGGTGCTGTTGCGAAGGAGGATAAGTATTAGACACTATTATAGTTGCATCCAGTAATTGTCTTTATTCATTCTTCTTTAGTTTTTTTTTGTTTGCATGTTTTGGGTTGCATGAATACAAGAAGGGTACAGTGTGACCATATTATAAATCCTAGAACCCCACAGAACACTAATGTTGTAGGTGGTTGGGGCTGTGGGCGAGGTCCAGCATTGGGAAGAAGAACATTCATTGACGATCTAGTTGATAGAACCAATTCTTCTACCAGGGCTCGCTATCAGGAAACACCCATCATAAGAACGCCTACCAACCCTGGAGTGGTAGCGTTAGGCTCTACATTGGAGAACACATGAGGAGCTACAATACCCTTGAATACCACTACAGAGGAATATAGCATTAGTACTGCAGGATCAACTGATCGAGATATGATCTATCTCATTAACAGGAAGGTTGTGACTGAAGAGGAGTGGACACAATTCCATCAGAAATTCATCAATTAGTGGAAGAATGAAGAGGATAAAACAAAAGAAAATATGAGTAGCAGATGCAATTTCGAAGAGGAAGAGGCAATGGGAGAAAATCATTATCATGAAGGTAATTCCCTGCCTAAAGGAATGGTGGATACACTTCAGTTCCCAATTCAACAACCAGAAGGGATAGCCCCCATGGAAAATATATCACCATCGGTGTTGCCTCACTTTTATGGAAAAACAACAGAGGATCTAGATGAATTTATTTTCGAATTTGATATTCTCTGTCGTAGCTATGACTACACTATCAATGCAGAGAAGCTGAAACTCCTCCCTGCCACTCTGAAGGACAATGCATTAAGCTGGTTTATGAGCCTAGTAGGTGGAACTGTCACCAATTGGGACAGGATGAAATAGGTGTTCCTAGAGAAATATCAGGAGTATTGCAATTCCGAGGATAAGAGAGAAGAACTATTTAAAATGGTACAGAAGGATGATGAAAGTATGGAATATTTTGTCGAAAGGATTTTATATAATGTGCAGAGAGCTGGACAGACTAATATGGGGTTAGATGTGCTCAAAATAATCCTAGTTCACGGGATTAGGGATGATTTCCTAGATATGTTAAACCTATTAGGAAAGGGGGATATCTCGAAGGAGTCCTTTGAGAAAATAGTGGAACTGTGCAAAAGGTACTCCAGGGGATCTTCAAGGAATAACAGGCAGGACAAATGGGACAAATTAGAACATGATGTCTTCGACAGAAATCAGAAGTCATCTAATGAAGGAGCCACCCATACAAAGATAGGCAATCTCCTCAAAAATTTCAAAACATAAATGATGACCTCCATCTCGTTAAAAATAGATGTCCTGAGGGAAAAGCAGAAACAAGCAGTAGAGGATCTCACACTAGGTGTATTCTACCCTGGATGTAGAAAGAACCACCCTCTGAAGGAGTTCCCACTCGACAAGATAGAAGTGTGTCAACTGTGCGAGCTGAGTTAGGACACAAAAGAATACCCGTCACTACGTCAAGTGAAGGCTATTCTGCAGGAATCAACTACGGAGGTGGAACCAACTTAATTTATTGCACAAAAGAAGCCTTGGCAGCCTCGAAATCAAGGTATGACTCCAGACTCATTTCCATTTTTGAATAACATGAATAATTGAAATAATGCTGCAGCATATGAATACACAATTCCCTTCATCTTATTCTAATCCTCAATGGTACCCCTCTAAACCTTCAATGCAAATTTTTAACTCCTGGAACCCCTGGGTTCAGTCACCACAACCACAAAACACACCAAATTCTTGGTCTCTTGGATGGAGGAATTTCCATCTAGGGAACTAGTTTCCTCAATAGCTTCCACATCAATAGATTCCACATCAACCATTTTCTCAACAACCATACCCTGCTCAATATCCTCAGCCTTATCCACAGTTGCAGCTGCAACTCCAGAACAATGCTACCCCCAATATGCCGATATGACCTTAGCTTCCTACTCAACCTAATCCTAACCCAAGTAATAAAATAGTCCATCAGTTTGAGACTGTCAACATGCCTGCTTACTCCCTGTAAGACCCGTGTTTTGACCCCGTTGCATTAAATGTACATGATGTATATATTGTAATTAATCATGGTGTGGAGCTAAAGGAAAAAACCCCACCATCGATTTGTCTATGTTATGTTCGCCAATTCAAAATGTTGCCGATGGTATATCATGATATATGGAACATATTAGTTTCGGCATCATGTAAATATGCATCTTTAATTAAATAACCCAACCAGCTATGTTTGCGGCAACTAAATTGAGAAGCGGCATGATTCTCATAAGGATAAGGGAGGGGGATGTCAAACCTTGAACCAATGGGGAGAAATCCATGCGTCACCACCCTGTTTGATTTTCCCATCTTTCCTTGTCTTATCCAACTACCACCTTGAATGTTTAGCTGAGTATTTGAGGCAGTTATTGTTTGGGAGTGGGGGTGGCAGGATTGCCAGTCCTTGTCCACTTGCACACTCCACCAGCAATGAACCTCACGTTGGGAAAAAGGAAGCGAACTCTCTAGGATTTCCACTCTCTCCTTGATGGCGCTGAAAGGAAAAAAATGCTCCTGCACTTCCCACTAGTGACTCTCCATTTCCGATCATACTCACGCAGGGACGGTGGTTTGTTCATTCTCATGCATAGGCTCCTTTCCTGTTTGGTCTCACACAGCTAGGAGAGGGAACCGTTTCATTCGTCATTCATGTTTCCAGAGAGTGGTATCTAGTGTGTTTTCCATCCAAACTCTGGAGGCCAGGTGTCAAATTTCCCTCATGCACAGGTTGGGAGTCTATATTTTATTCCCCATTTGCGATCTATGTAATTCTTTCTGGTTGCTTCAATATTGAGATCGGGGCTGTTGTTCTTTCCTTGATTTGTGGTTGTCACCGTTCTTCTCAAGATTCATGGGTTGCTATGGTCTCCCTTACCTTTTGTTTGCTGTGGTATTCTTTACATTTTGGTGCTGCTGTGGATTGTTTTGGGAGTCGTTTTGGCCACGATAGGGCCAAGAACGACTCAAGAATTGTTTTCCTTACCCAAGATGTGAATTGCTTGTGTGACTGCGTGTATGCAGTGGTTGATCTTCGGACTGTGTTGGAGTAGGAATGAGGGCTTGGTTCGCTTGATAAACCTAATGTGTTTGGAAATCACATAGATAGATCTAGAGGGTTGGATTTCGTCTCCACAACCCCTGAATAGCATTGGAAGGGAAGTCAGGGCTTGAGGTACTATGTAGCAGAGAAGGGACTGATTCCTTGTGTTGGCTGTGTGTGGGTGTCTTAGAATTTAGGCTAGTTCTGGTGTAGGTGTTCGTAGCTCTGTAATGGGGTCACCAGCTTAGTGTTAGCCTTTCCCAGCTCCTTGATGGCCTGATAAACCTGACCATGTTGGCTTGGCTGTCTTGTTGATGGCCTGATAAACCCAACTGCGTTGGCTTGGCTGTGTTTTATGTATCCTTGGCTATGTGTAAGCCTACTTGTTCCTTTTTCCTTAGGGAATCATGCCTAGCTTGGGGGTGGCAGCGTTGCTGAGAGATTAAGGAGCATGCTGGCCTATGGTTGGGTGGAACGTTGCAGTGACGTAGCTGGTTGCAGAATGAGTTCTTTATAAGATAAGTAATCTTGTCTATTTTACTTCTGCAACTATATTTCTATTAATGAATATGATGAACATGTTGAATGAATGAATGAATGCATGTTTTCTTCTGATGTGTATGATAGATAATTAGGTATCTGTGCATGCTCTACTTCAATGCATTTTGTTTCAACATTTTATGTACATACTTGTTCATGGGGGTGGGTGCCCAGATGGTTAATGCCATGGTAGCATCCTTTTCGTTGGTCAGTGGGTTGGGGATGTTACAGTGTGGTATCAGAGCCCATGTTGTATCATGGGCCTGAATGGACCGTGAAGATGCGGTGACAGAGGTAGGTTTCCTTCTGCCCAGCAGCAATCAAAAGATTTTGGATAGAAAAACCTCAATATTCAAAATTTTTCTAAGTAACGGAGACATTGGCCATCGGAAGGAGAAATTGGTTTGTGGGCCCACCATTTCGGAAGCCTAGAGCACTAGCCTTCTGACGAGAAGAGACTGTCGATGCCGATTAGGTTATGCCTCAGCAGATTGGGCTGTCGATCGAAAGAAGATCGAAGATGGTGGGCCGCCATTGCGGCTATTGATGGAACTATTTCGTCGACTAAAAGAAGAGAGTTGAGCTGATCAAGCGGAGAAAAGGAAGACTAAAGGGAAAATTTTGAAAATTTATCTAAGTTCGAGAATCGTCAGCCATCGGTGATGGTTAGTTAAACACATTTTCGAAACCTAGTTAATTCAGTTGCCAATGAGCTACGTTAGGTGAAGTTAGTGGATTGAATGTTCGCCATTGCGGCTGTCTAATGGACTATCCTTCTGAAGGTTAGAGGCTTGGACCGCTGATAGTGGATAGATATTTCGACAGTCGATGAGTTTATGGTCTGCGGAACCCACAGTGGGATCACTACCCACCATTGTGGCTATTTAGTGGACTATCCTCCTAATGAACAGTCCACCCGATCGCCGATGAACAGCGGTGAAAGTTAGTTGTTTTCATCGCCGAAACGTCGGATAGATAGTTGGAATGAGACCTGATTCTACATGGGAAAATTTTGAGTTTCCAGTGGGATTTCTTAGTATATTTCGCCTATTTTTCAGTAGGAATTTCAGCGGTTTTTCAGTGCATTTTCAGGGCTGAAAAGGAGAAAGCGGCAGTGATCTTATGTTCCAGATTGCCATAATATCCCCATCGTCCCCCTTGGACAAACATTTTTTGATGAAGAAAATTTTGTGTTTGGGAAAAAAATGTCATTTTATGATTTTTCCAGGAGAAGGTAAGTAATTCTGATTTATATCAATGTATGCATCTAACAGTTGTGTTACTAACATGTTTGTAGAATCATAGTCACCTTCAAGAGAAGTATTCTAGGTAGTGCAGTTTGGTAAGTAAGTGGTGGTTCAGTTATGAGAACCCATGACGGATATGATGCTCAGGATTCTTACGAGCATGCAAGAGGTGCCGTGGGAGAAAATGTCCATAATGGAAATGATGACATAGAGTCGAATGGAAGGATATTCTAAGAGACACCGTCAAAAGTTGCAGCCACCGTGAGAAGCTTGATCAAATCCCAGGAAGAGCAGCATCAGTTGAATGCTGCTATGTTGTAGAGTTTGATAGACTTGCAAAGAAAGATAGACTCTGGACGAGGTACAACAAGACCAGAAGGCAATAAGAGCAGTACTAGGAGAAGGAGAAGGACTTATAGTGGATCATCTAACTCTAAAGAATCCAGCGGGGATTCAAGTTCTTCTTCTCATAAAAGAAAAAGAAAGAGACACCATAGGGATTGCTCTCGGGATGAATTTAAGAAAGCTAAACCTCCTACATTTGATGGTGAGGTAAAGACTGGACAAGAGGCTGAAGCTTGGCTTCTTGGGATAAAGAATTACTTTCAAGTGCATGATTATTCAAGAAACATGAAGGCAAGAGTTGCCATATTAAATCTGAATGGAAGGGTATCCATTTGGTGGGAACACTTCAAGCAAGTAAAGAGGATCAGTGAAAGGAAACTTAAGTGGAAACAGTTCAAGAAGTATTTCAAGTAGAAATACCTCTCTGACAGGTATTATGATGACAAGATTAAGGAGTTCCATGAGCTGAGATTGGGACAACAGACCATGGAAGAGTATGCAAATAAATTCTTGGAGCTGTTGAGGTATGTCCGGTCCATCAGAGATGAAAAAGTGAAGTTACAACATTTTTTGAGTGGATTACCATAAGGCATGGAAGGCTAAGTATTGCTATGAGCAAAGCAAAGGTAAGCTGGATTACCATAAGGCATGGAAGGATAAGAAGAATGAGAAGTTTGACCAAATAAAGAAAGGTTTCAAACCTTCTAACTTCAGGAATCAGCAGAAGTAGCCATCCCAAGCTGTGAGTAAGCTAGTTGGAGTGATAGGAGAAAATCCCAAGGATCCACAACAGAATAGAGGACCACTCCAATGTTGGAAATGTGGAGGACTCCACATGTGCCGAAATTGCCCACTTGAGAATGAGAGTGGAAGGCTAGTTTATAACATTCTGTTGAGGCCTGGAAAATCGTAGGCAACAACAGCAAGGGATTCTCCCCAGTCAACATTCCCAACTAGCCCGTGACTATTTGGTATGGTGAATCCGTCTGGTTTGTGGTCCGGTTACCGTAGGTTGAAGTGACAAAAACAAAGGTTTTACCAGTTGCGGCCCGGTCCACCGTGTATTTTTGTATTTTTGTCTTAAGTATGATATGAAAGTGCCTAATTAACAATGCAGGGTGATAAAGATGCAAAGAGTAGTCACAATGTGATGGGCAGGTTCTTACCTCTCGTCTTAGAACTCACAAGCATCCAAATCATGCAAGAAAATGAATACTAACTAAACTATCTCTAGAGAGCTAGGTATTCATTCATGAGTAATGCACCCTTGTTCATGTGTTATGGCAAATCACAGATACCTGTTCTTATAACCAAACATATAAACATGATTAAAAGTATATATGATAAGATAGCTCATCAACAGTTAAAATTTTCATTACTCATAGTGGAAAAGACATCATAAAGGTACTGAAGAACATTCAAACAAGAACATAGGTTCAAGAAATTAGAACACTCTTACAGCTAATGAGGCACAGCTGAAAACGAAATAGTTCATATTCAACATTTCTCATTTAATCACATTGATACATTCCACATTGCACTTTCTCCAACAGACAAAAGTTGCAGTTTCTGATTGTAAAATGAAATAGTTCCTCTTACAAGCAAAATGGTTTACAAGTTTTTCCAGGGAAAAATTAATTTCTAACTTCTACTTTCAAATATTTAAACTACCACTGCCGAATGCGTGGGCTGCCCCCCCCTTTCAAACGTATGACCTTTCGGTCCTTCAAAATGCTTCATCTTCCCATTTTATTTTCTGTGCGCCTTCATGATCTGATGAGTAACTGACAGATCTTTTTGGGTTTGTGCCTTTGTTTCCATTCAATTTTTATTTTCCTTCGTTTGTCTTGCTTGCGATCCTGAGGTTTCGGCTCTGCTTTTACCAAATTACCCATCTCCCTTTGCGCCGCAGTAGTTTGACCGTTCTCCAGAAACCACCTACAATCAAACGATGTGCCTCATTGACCGAGATTGCATTCTAAACAAACATCAGATTAAAACCAACTAACAGCTAATCCACAAGAGATGGCCCGGTGCGCCACTGTCTCAGCCACCTACAGGCTCGGGAGAAAACATAAACGCCGGGAGACGAAAAAGTTAAGACCGGAGCTGCGGGCGAGAAAAGAAAAAAAAACAATCGGAATTTGGAAGGTTTTACATAGGAAGCTAAATGAATTTCCCAGCCACAATGGCAGAAAAGGAAAGGTTAAGGATACGCGACCCGCGGGTGGGAAAACTCTCCATCGGAAGTCGGAAGGTTTTACACTTTGGAAGCTTAACTACTTTGGGAGCCGCAATGGCGGGATAAAAAAAAGTTACGGGCAAGCAACCGGAGGGTGGGAAAAAATATTAATCGGAAGTCAGAAGATATTTACATCGGAAACTGAAATACTTTCCCCACCGCAACTGCGGAAAAAGAAAGGTTAAAGACATGCGCGACTAAAAGACTGATAAGTGTCGGCAGTCGGAGCACTTTGTACTTCGGGTAGCTAATTGGTTTGGGAGCCGCAACAGTGGAAGCTAAAGAAGACTATATCCTCCAATCAAAATAAAATTCTAAGTGCTTAAGACTCTGAAATCCAGAAACTGTTAAACTATTTCTCCTCTGAAATGGCGACCCTTCAACAAGCCAACCCAAACTTAAAATCTGCAGTCCAAAAACAACTTCGAAACACATGCAACTTTCAAAAACTAGGATGAGTGTTAGCCTTCAATAATAATTCAAAATTAAAGTATGATCAAAATAGTTCATGGATCCAAATGATTAAAACAACTCTAAATCATGAGGAGTGGACCAAAATTTAAGAAATTTGGGAAAACAGTTGCAGCCGCAACACATTCAAGAAGCAGAAACAATGGGTCAAGTAGCAAGGGCAGTCCCTAGGATTTATGTAGCACTGGAGGACTGCCAAGCAGGTCACCAGTGAACTGTGGTTGAAGTAGCAGGTAAGATTGTTGAGCAATATGTTTTTATTTTGATTGACCCTGGTTCCACACACAGTTACATTGCTCCTAGGGTAGTGGAAATTTGTGCTTTTAAGAAAGTAAAGAATAGGAAGTCTTGGTTAGTTCAGCTAGCCATTGGAACTAAGAGAAATGTCAGTGAAGTGGTAAATAAATGTCCATTGGTCATGAATGGATTGGCCACTTGTGTAGATCTGAATGTTCTACCACTTGGCTCCTATGATTTTCTCATTGGAATGGATTGGTTAGAAGCTCATAGGGTGAAGCTTGACTATTACAATAAGACTTTCAAATGCATGAATGAAGAAGGGAACCTAGTAGTTGTGAAAGGTATTCCAAAGGGGATTTCAGTAAGGCAGGTTTCAACAATGCAGTTAAAGAAGTTCTGTAGGAAGGGTTGCCAGTTGTATGCAGTCCATATTTTGGAGACATCAGGAGATGAAACTCCTAGGTTGGAGGACTACCAGGTGTTATAGGAATTCAGGGACGTGTTTCTTGATGAGATTCCAGGGCTTCCTCCAAAGAGGGACATTGATTTCACAATTGAACTTGTTCCAAGAGCAGCACCAGTGTCCAAGGAACCCTACAGGATGAGTACACCGGAGATGCTAGAGTTGAAGATGCAGCTGCAAGAGTTGTTGGAAAATAAGTATATCCGGTCGAGTGTGTCTTCTTGGGGAGCACCAGTTCTGTTTGTAAAGAAGAAAGATGGTACACTCAGGTTGTGCATTGATTACAAACAATTGAACAAGGTTACTATGAAGAATAAATATCCTTTGCCTAGGATTGATGACCTCTTTGATCAAATGACAGGAGCAAAGGTATTTTCCAAGATTGACATGAGGTCTGGTTATCATCAGGTGAGAATCAAGGATGAAGACATTCATAAGACAGCCTTCAGGACAAGGTATGGACATTATGAGTTTGTAGTGGTACCATTTGGTTTCACAAATGCACCAGCTACATTTATGTGCCTTATGAATAGTGTCTTCAGCAGGTATTTGGACAAGTTTGTTCTTGTTTTCCTTGATGACATTCTTCTTTATTATAAGAATGAGGAAGAAAATGAAGAGAATTTGAGATTGACATTGAAATTGCTCAGGGAGCATCAACTATATGCAAAACTGAGCAAGTGTGACTTCTATAGAGGTAGAATTCAATATTTGGGTCACATTATCTCAGAGGAGGGTATATATGTGGACCCTGAAAAGATTGAAGCCATTATGAATTGGCCTACTCCAAGAAATGTTACAGTTGTAAGATCTTTTATGGGACTTGTAGGATACTACCAGAGGTTTATTGAGGGATTCTCCAAAGTTGCACATGCCATCACTTCTTTGCAAAATAATGGGATAAAGTTTGAATGGACATTGAGGTGTGAAGAAAGCTTCCAGCAGTTGAAGAATATTCTCACCAGTGCACATGTATTGAAGGTTGCAGATCCAGAGAAAGACTTTGTGGTGTGTATCGATGCATGTGGACAAGGGCTTGGAGGATTCCTTATGCAGGAAAACCACGTGATATGTTATGAGTCAAGAAAGCTGAAGGAGCATGAGAAGAACTATGCCACTCATGATCTAGAGCTTGCAGCCATAGTACATGCTCTCAAGATGTGGAGGAATTACTTGATGGGTAGAATATTTGAGCTCAGAACAGACCATTGTGGTCTGAAGTATCTATTTGATCAGCCTACTCTGAATGCTAGGCAAGCAAGATGGTTGGAATTTTTATGTGAGTTTGATTTCGAAATCAAGCACATAAAAGGAAAGGAGAATAAAGTAGCTGATGTACTCAGCAGGAAGGTGTAAGAAATGCATGTGGCATCTCTTAGTATTTTCCAATCGGATTTGAGGCAGCAAGTTATTAATCATGTTGCTGGAGATGAATTGTATAAGCAGGTAAAAGACAAATTGCAGCAGCAAAGTCTTGAGAAGAGGTATGAGGGATATAAATTGGAAGAAGATGGGCTTCTCACTTATAAAGGTAGAATTTATATTCCAGATGTTGTAGATTTGAGGAGATTTGTCATGGATGAAATCCATCAAACTCTGTATTCTAGTCACCCAGGATATCAGAAGACAATTGCTACAGCTTGAAGGAAGTACTTTTGGCCAGGAATGAAAAGGGATATGGCTGAGTACATTTTGAGGTGTATGAAATGTCAACAGGTAAAGGTTGAGCATCAACACCCTGCAGGTTTGTTGCAGCCTTTGCCAGCTCTGGAATGGAAATGGGAAGTTATTTCAATGGATTTTATTACAGGATTGCCGATGACTTGGAGACAACTTGATTCCATCATGGTTGTGGTAGACAAGTTGTCTAAGGCAACACATTTTATACCGGTTAAGTCTATGCATAAGATTGATGATATTGCAAAGATCTTCATGAAGGATATTTTCAAATTGCATGGATTGCCTAAGGAAATAGTCTCTGACAGAGATGTCAAGTTCAATTCCAACTTTTGGACGGAGCACTACATACCATCCTCAGACAGATGGGCAGACAGAGAGAGTTAATCGGGTTCTTGAAGATATGCTTCACGTGTACGTAATGGACAAACCAACCAAGTGGGAAGATTACTTACACTTGGTAGAGTTTGCTTATAACAATGGATAGTAGGCATCCTTGGGGATGAGTCCATATGAAGCTTTGTATGGGAGAAGGTGTAGGACACCTGTGACTTGGGATAATCCAGTTAATAGGATTGTGCTTGGACCAGAGTTGCTCAAGGAAATGGAGCAAGAGGTTGTAAAGATCAGGCAGAATCTGAAAGCAGCATAGGATAGATAGAAAAGCTATGCAAATAAGCATAGGGTGAATAGGGAGTTCAAAGTTGGAGATCATGTTTACCTCAGAATGAGGGCAAAGAAGAGTTCCTTGGATCTTGGAAGTTGTGCCAAGCTGTCACCTAGATACTGTGGGCCATTTAAAGTGCTTCAAAGAATAGGGCCAGTTGCATATAGACTTGCATTACCTGCTAGCACTAGAGCTCATAATGTTTTTTTGCTTAAGAAATATGTACATGCTCCTAACCATGTGATAAATTGGGATGTGATTCAGGTGGAACCCGAGGGAGAGTTCTGAATCGAGCCAATGCGCATCCTCGACAGCAAGGTCACAATGCTCCGGAACTGGGCCATAGGGAAAGTAAAGGTGCAATGAGAGAACTACAGACCTGAAGAGGCTACATGGGAGCTGGAGGATGCCATGCGATTGGCACATCCATTTTTGTTCATTTCTGTAGAACACCGAGGCGGTACCAGTCTAGCATTTTGTTCAAATTTTGTAAATCACTGAGGACAGTGCTATTGAAGGGGGAGGGGAATGTATCACCCTGATTTTGACCCCATTGCATTAAATGTACATGATGTATATATTGTAATTAATCATGATGTGGAGCTAAAGGCCCAAATCCCCACCATTTATTTGTTTGTGTTATGTTCGGAAATTGAAAACGTTGACGATGGTATATCATGATATATGACACATATTAGTTTTGGCATCAAGTAAGTATGCATCTTTAATTAAATAACCCAACCAGCTATGTTCGTGGCAACTAAATTGAGAAGGGGCATGATTCTCATAAGGATAATGGGGGGGATGTCAAACCTTGAACCAATGGGGAGAAATCCATGTGTCACCACCCTGTTTTATTTCCCATCTTTCCTTGTCTTATCCAACTACCACCTTAAACGTTTAGCTGAGTAGTTGAGGTAGTTATTGTTTGGGAGTGGGGGTGCCAGGATTGCCAGTCCTTGCCCAACTGCACACTCCACCAGCAATGAACCTCACGTTGGGAAAAAGGAAGCAAACTCTCCAGGATTTCCACTCTCTCCATGACAGTACTGAAAGGAAAAAAATGCTCCCGCACTTCCCACTCATGACTCTCCATTGCCAATCATCCTCACACAGGGACGGTGGTCTGTTCATTCTCAAGCACAGGCTTCTTTCCTATTTGGTCTCATGAAGCTAGGAGAAGGAACCGTTTCATCCGTCATTCACATTTCCATAGAGTGGTATCTAGCGTGTTTTCCATCCAAACTCTGGAGGCCGGGTGTCAAATTTCCCTCATGCATAGGTTGGGATTCTGTATTTTCTTCCCCATTTGCGATCTGTGTAAGTCTTTCTAGTTGCTTCAATATTGAGATCGGGGCTGTTGTTCTTCCCTTGATTTGTGGTTGCCGCTGTTCTTCTCAATATTCATGGGTTGCTATGGTCTCCCTTACGTTTTGTTTGCTGTGGTCTTCTTTACATTTTGGGGCTGCTATGGATTGTTTTGGGAGTCATTTTGGCCACGATAGGGCCAAGAACAACTCAGGAATTGTTTTCCTTACCCAAGATGTGAATTGCTTGTGTGACTTCCTGTATGCAGTGGTTGGTCTTCAGACTGTGTTGGAGTAGGGATGAGGGCTTGGTTTTCTTGATAAACCTAGTGTGTTTGGGAACCACACAGATAGAGCTAGAGGGCTATCTTTCTTCTCCACAACCCCTGAATAGCACTGGAAGGGAAGTCAGGGCCTGAGCGACTGTGTAGCAAGGAAGGGACTGATTCCTTGTGTTGGGTGTGTGTGGGTGTCTTAGAAGTCAGGATAATTCTAGTGTAGGTGTTCCTAGCTTTGTAATGGGCTCATTATCTTAGCATTAGCCTTTCCCAGCACCTTGATGGCTTGATAAACCTGACCATGTTGGCTTGGTTGTCTTGTTGATGGCCTGATAAACCCAACTGCATTGGCTTGGCTGTGTTTTGTGTATCCTTGGCTATGTGTAAGCCTGCTTGTTCCTTATTCCTTGGGGAATCATGCCTAGCTCGAGGGTTGCAGTGTTGCTGAGAGATTAAGGAGCACGCTGGCCTATGGCTGAGTGGAATGTTGCAGCGACGTAGCTTGTTGCGGAACGAGTTCTTTATAAGATAAGTAATCTTGTCTATTTCACTTCTGCAACTATATTACTGCTAATGAATATGATGAACATGTTGAATGAATGAATGAATGCATGTTTGCTTCTGCTGTGTATGATAGATAATTAGGTATCTATGCATGCTCTACTTCAATGCATTTTGTTTCATCATTTTATGTACGTACTTGTTCATGGGGCTGGGTACCTGGATGGTTAATGCCATGGTAGCATCCTCTTCACCTGTCAGAGGGTCGAGGTGTTACACTCCCTTACTCTTGTACCCTACAATGATATCTTCTTACAATCAAGAAAGGTAGTGGATCCTTTGATCATTGAGGATGTTCCATCCCCTGTGCATGAAGAAGGGATGAACCCACTGTATTTATCCAATGTGACCCCCATCATTGAAGACGCTGAAGATCCTACTAATATGCCGACTGAAACACAAAATGATGCATCTATTGACACACATCCTACCCAACTGATTAGGGAACCACCGTACCCTGAAAGATTAATGTTACCAAAGGTAGTGGGACAACCTCAGTTTAACCTCTTAGGAGAGCTAAAAACTATTTATGTTAAAATTCCTCTCCTTCAGGCCCTTCAAGATATACCCATCTATGCTAGAACTGTTTGGGACCTGTGTACAAGGAAACTAGGAAGGAAACCCAGGGATCTCCCCCACTGTTCATGTGATAGGGAAGTTATATGCATTGATAATGGGAAAAAACCTCTTGGCCAAATACTACGACCCTGGGAATCCCACTGTCACTGTGCAGATTGGGTATACACAGATAGCCAACGTACTGGTAGACTTAGGAGCAGCAATTAATGTTATGACTATTGAAACTGTAAGAAAACTCGGGCTCAATAATCTTAGGCCAACTCCCACCATTTTAGAACTGGCAGATACGTCCACTATTAAACCTGAAGGAATTTTGGATGATCTCGTTATCTCGGTTGATTCTTGGGAGTACCCTGCTGACTTCTTGGTTTTACAACCTAAGTCACAACTAGGAGGACACACATTGATCCTGGGAAGACCTTGGTTAGCTACAGCTGATTCTTTCATCAGCTGTCGATCTCCTTCTATGACCATATCGGATGCCACTGAGATATAGAACCTCACTCTCTATTTCCCAGCTCGACCAAGCTTAGTGTTGATGTAATTGTAACTTTCGAATGTATTCACTTGTATTTATTATCTATTGTAACCCGGTGTTCATTTCAAAATGTATTGTAATGTATTTGGGTCATGTCATACCCCAATTTTTATTTCGGGAAGTTTCTATAATGAGAAAGTCATGTCAAGTCATTGTAGGTAACCATCCTATTGGTGAAGGGTTAAAGTCCCCACAGTTGTGGGGCCCTTGGGTTATTAGACTATCCTAGTGAATTCGACCCTAGGTGAGTCATTGTAAGTTGGGGCAATAGTACCCACCATTGTGTTACCCTCCTATTGGTCAGAGGAGGCAAAGTCCCCACAAGTGATGGGGCACTAGCGTTATTAGACACTCCTAGAGATGTCGGCTCTAGTAAGTAATTGTTAAGTGAGGCCGACATGTTGGAGTGCACTTCAAGTGAATGAAAGAATATAAATAGAGAGTGATCCTCTCTATTTATCTCACTTGCAACACTCACACTCACTCATTGGGGCGCATGAGTGAGAGAGGAGAAGCTCTCTCAATGTGAGAGAGAGAGATTGCTGTTGTCGGGAGATCATCTTACTGTTTTTCGGTTTTATTGTTTTGGTGATGATTCTATCTCTGAGGAAGTTGTGGGGTTTTCTCCTTTATATTTTTCCCAAGGAAAACTCTTTGTGTCTCTTGTCTCTTGTGATGTGCTTATGTTTTATTGTTGTGCTTGTTATTCTCTCAGTTAAAAGATCCTAATCTCATAATGCTAGCTTGAATGATGAAAAAGTAACATGGTATCAGAGCTAACCTAAGAAGAAGAAATTGTGCAGCTATAGAAGCTAGGGATTATTAATTTTTGGGTCTCTCTCCACAATCCATCGAAAAAAGTATGCTAGGCTGACTCTCCATTGAAGGGCACATCTTTCTGTCGAAGAGGAATTCGATTCCGAGCATTTTCAGTTTTCGATGCGGAAATTAGGGATTTCTACAGAAGAGGAATTTTTGAGTGAGCCTAGCATAGGATTTTTCTCCTCATTAAAATCAAATTTTATAGACCTAGATCAAGAAATTTGGCTAGGTAAAACTCTGGGAAAGTCAAACCCTAGTTTGACCCTGAGCTAGAAAAACCCTAAATACTAAAATTGCTAAGTTTTGGTACATTCGCTATATCCAAAGATTGGAGATGGTTCAGGAGCTAAAACTTGCAGGGGCTGAAGATAAAATCCTGGTGAACATGTTTTCCAAACATCAGCATTATATTCACTATATTCTGGGAGCTATGATCCCTCCAAGTTAGGGTTCCCGCCTCTTCCAGAATTCATCCCTAAACAGGAAACCTGGGGAGAATTGAAATATATTGGGCTAAAAAATTCCAAATGAAATTCATGAAGATGTTCCAAAAAGGTAACGGAATTTTATTTTAGTGGTCCAAATATCAGACTCAGAATTTGAACCAATGACATGTGGCATGCTGTACAATTGCACTATTCTGAACAGTCCTGTAACAGGTCGCCTGGGGAAAAGGATCATAAATCCCAAACGCGGAAACCAATTCTGATGAAACATATGGTTTTGGATCAATTACATTTGAGGTTACTGATGTAAAAATTTTTAGACACATAGGAGCATTAATTTTGGAGATATCATAGAAATAGTAACAAGAATATCTGCAGAAGAAATTGGAAAACTAGGGCTTCCTATTCCGGGAGCTTCCCTCCACTGTTTTCAGAAAAGGAGTACATTCGACAGTTCCATTTGAAGAGATCTATATGTATATCGAATCAGATCTGAAAGATTCCAAGTTTTGAAAATTAGGATTTCTGTGATAAACCCTAGATCAGCCAGCTTCGGAACTAGGACAGACACCTCAAAATGGTAAGATCTAATCCTTTGCTATTTTCATTTGAGGTTCTCATTTGAATGTGATCTATCACATCAGCTTGATGATAAGATTGTTTAAGTTGACAAATTCCAAGCATGAAAGTAGATGATCTCCCTGAAGAAAATGGATTGGACACCTACATGAGTATAGGGGTTCCAGTTCCAGAGGGAGATGAGGCTAGAAGCCTTTCACAAGAAGAACTTGGTCAAGGCCAAGAAGATCATTGTTGATTCAATCACGGATCAACTTGTACCACAAGTGTCTTCACCAAAGACACCGAAGATGTTTGATTCCTTAACCATGCTATTTGAAGGGAAGAACATACATCAGAATATGACCTTAAGAAACCAACATAAGAATGTGAATATCTAGAATGTAGAGACCATGCAGTCATAAGAGTCTCTCAAATCAAGAACAACTTGAAGCGGTAAAAGAAGAAGTGAAGAATACAGAAGTGGTGATGGCCACCTTGAATGGCCTCCCAGGATCATGGGATTCATTCATGCGAGGAATGTGTGCCAGAAGGAAGTGATTACTTTCAGCAGACTCCAAGAAGAAGAAGAAGAAGCTCGAATCATAAGAAGAGAAGAGAAGATGGGAGCAATTGAAGATCAAGCTCTCATCATCCAAAGAGGATCTCTCAAGCGATGAGGAATATGAAGAGCTCAACTCTTGAAGCACCTCTTATCCTCCTTAGCATTTGGATAAGAAACAGTGCTATCATGAATGAAGAAGACGATGAAGCTAAAGGATCAAGAAGGAGTCTACCCATGAAACAAATAAAGATAAGTATTTAATTGTCATTTCATGATATTGTTTTGTTATGCATTTGTTTATATTCAGTTTATGTATTAGGCATGATAGGATATTTGCATTAATGACAGTATACTACTAATATGCATGTGATGGGTAAGTAGCTCATGGTGCTATACAACTCTCCATTGCTACTTATCTAGATCGAAACCTCTTTACTAACATATTGGACTAGTGCACAATCTCAATGTTGTCCTGGTAGAGATGGAAGGCATCTAGAAAAGTTTCGTGAGATATGGATGAATGTTGTATTGACTAAAGTAGTTGCATGATCATATATTTATGCATAAGAATTTGCTAGTATGAATATTCCTTATCAAATGTTTCTAACCATGCAAATGCATTTGGCTTGTAGGAAAGATTGCATACATAATCACCTACAAGCAAAGAAGAATGAAGACTTGTTCTGAAGAACAAGTGACGACAGTTCAAAGACAAAAAATAATATGACGAGTGCAGTGACATCATTGATGTAGAACCTTCCATCCACCAAGAAGAAAGGGAAGACTAGTTCAAGAAGAATGATGTCTAGGATGTAGTATCAAGACCTGAAGAGAAGTTCATAGTTCCATCATGCAGTAGATGGAAACATCATGGGATACAAAGAAAGATTCATAGCACGAGGCTTCTCATGAAAAGAAGGCCTAGACTACGAAGAGAAATTTGCAGTCAGTAAGAGTTTAAACACATATATGATGAGCTTGATGAAGATATTAACCTTTGCTACAAGGTTGAAGATGCAAGTCTATACACTAGATGGTCACATAGAATATTAGTAGCATAGGAAGCTACTTGTCACTCCAGTACAGAATGTTGCAGTGCATGGAATAAAGAAGACAGAGGGAGTATGATGCTCCGCTTCAGAGGGAGTGACTGCAAAAGATCTAAGGTTCGACATGGTACGACAGGATGGATAGATTACTGATGACTCTAGGATTTACCAAGAGTAAAGCAGATTCCAACCTTTACTACAAGGTTGAGGATGGAAACCTAGTGATGCTTCTACTGTATGTAGATGATGTATGTGTGATAGGTACAGATGGGTTGATTGTTGATACAAAGAGAAAGTTTGCTGCTGAGTTCGAGATGAAGGACTTGGGTATGATGCATTACCTTCTAGGTATGGAACTGTGGTAGAGTACGGATGGAATCTTCCTTGGACAAGGGAAGTATGCAGTAGATATCCTGAAGAGGTTTGGGATGATGGACTGCATGACTATGGCCACACCTATGGCATCAAACCTGAAGCTATTAAGTGATACTTCATTAGAGACAGTTGATGCTACGATGTATTGTTAGATGATTGGGTCATTGATGTACCTGACGAACATGAGACTAGACATTTGCTTTGCTGTGAACACCTTGAGCCAATTCTTGACAAATCCGAGAAATGTTCACTTGATTGCTGCAACGCAGATTCTAAGATACATGAAGGGTACAGTTGATTATGGGCTCAAGTATGATGTGAACCAAAAGATTAACCTGGAGGGTTATGTTGATTCAGATTGGGCAGGCAGTGCCATTGATAGGAAGAGCACTTCAGGATGTTGCTTTATTATGGGATCTGGTGTGATCTCTTGGTTTAGCAGGAAGCAATCCTGTGTGGCACTAAGTACAGCTGAAGCAGAGTATGTCACAGCTTGTTCAGCTAGTTGTGAGGCAGTATGGCTATAGAAGCTACTATCTGAATTATTTGATCTCCAGTTGGATGCTACTTGTATACATTGTGACAACCAGAGTTGCGTGAAGTTGTCAGAGAATCCAGTGTTCCATGACAAGTCGAAGAATATCGAGATCAAGTACCACTATATCAGGGATATGGTGCAGAAGGGAGTAGTGAAGCTCCAGTATGTTGCGACAGAGGAACAGATAGCTGATGTATTGACGAAGCCATTGGCTAGAGTGAAGTTTTAGTACTTCAGGGAGAAGCTTGGTGTTCTCTAGATCGAGGTTTCCTCTAAGGGAAAGTGATGAGTCCCATAGCCATTCTGACACGATGAGAGGATTGGTTCCTTCCATGGTCAGATGTAAGGGCTCAACCATTCTGTCATGGTGAGAGGATTGGTTCCTTCCATGACGGATATGAGTGCTGAGATCCATAGCCATTTTGATGAGCAGGTCAGATATAAGGGTTGAGCCATTCTATCATGGTGAGAGGATTGGTTCCTTCCATGACAGATGTGAGTGCTAAGCCATTCTGATATGACTATAGGATTGGTTCCTACATGATCAGATATACGGGCTATTGCCATTCTTGGAATGGAGCTGCCTAGTGAGGTACCAGTAAAACTCAGTTTATGACTGAGGGCCATTCTGATATGATCGTGAGATTTGTTCTCACACGATCAGATATGAGTGCATGGCCATTTTGATGTGATAGAGGGACGTGTTCCCACTTGATCAGATGTAAGGGATGAAGCCATTCTATCATGGCTAAAGGATTAGGTTCCTCCCATGTCAGATATGAGTGCTAAGACATTCTGACTTAGTGTCAGATATAAGGGCTACCACCATTCTTTGAATGGAGCTACTTGGTGAGGTACCAGGGATCCTCAGTCTAGGACTGAGATCCTTTCTAATGTGACTGAGGGATGTGTTCCCACGTACTCAGATATAAGTTCAGGAGCCTTTCTGATGTGACTGAGGGATGTGTTCCCATGTACTCAGATGTAAGTGCAGAGCCTTTCTGATGTGACTAAGGGATGTGTTCCCACGTACTCAGATATAAGTGCAGGAGCCTTTCTGATGTGACTGAGGGATGTGTTCCCATGTACTCAGATATAAGTGTAGGAGCCTTTATGATGTGACTGAGGGATGTGTTCCCACGTACTTAGATGTAAGTGCAGAGCCTTTCTGATGTGACTAAGGGATGTGTTCCCATGTACTCAGATGTAATTGCAGTAGCCTTTCTGATATGATTATAGGATTGGTTCCTACATGATCAGATGTGAGTGCTGGGCGTGCCTTTCTGACGAGTAGGTCAGATGTAAGTGCTGGGTGGGCCATTCTGACTTAGTGTCAAATATAACCACTGAAGAAAGGCCTACATGGAGGCTAGGCCTACAACCAGCATGAAAAATGGCTAGCTCTGTAGAACTTTCTGTGACGAGAAGAATCATGAGATAGCACCCGTGGCACTGATCCAGATCGAGTGAGGATCTAGATCCAGTGATGATGATTCAGTAGTGATGATCTAGATCGATTGATGATCCAGATCCAGAGATGATCCAAATCGAGTGATGATCCAGTTCCAGTGATGATGATCTAGATCAAGTGATGATCTAGATTCAGTGATGATGATCCAGATCAAGTGATGATCTAGATCCAGATGAACATGACTTGAAAATGAAGATGACTTAAAGATGAAGATGAATTGAAGATGAATATGACTTTGAATATGATGAAGACCTGATGATGACCCAGATGATATAGAGAAGAAGACTTGTGCTGATAAATTGTGAAGAGAGAATACCTTCCTAGTTAAGAGGCAGTGTTGATGTAAATGTAACTTCAGAATGTATTCACTTGTATTTATTATCTATTGTAACCCGATGTTCATTCCGAGATGTATTGTAATGTATTTGAGTCATGTCATACCCCAATGTTTATTCTGGGAAGTTTCTATAATGAGAAAGTCATGTCAAGTCATTGTAGGTAACCCTCCTATTGGTCAAGGGTCAAAGTCCCCATAGTTGTGGGGCCCTTGGGTTATTAGACTATATTAGTGAAGTCAACCCTAGGTGAGTCATTGTAAGTTGAGGAAATAGTACCCACCATTGTGTTACCCTCCTATTGGTCAGAGGAGGCAAAGTCCCCACAAGTGGTGGGGCACTAGGGTTATTAGACACTCCTAGAGATGTCAGCTCTAGTAAGTAATTGCTAAGTGAGGCTGACATCTTGGAGTGCACTTCAAGTGAACGAAAGAATATAAATAGAGAGTGAGCCTCTCTATTTATCTCACTTGAAACACTCACACTCACTCATTGGGGAGCATGAGTGACAGAGGAGAAGCTCCCTCAATGTGAGAGAGAGAGACTGCTATTGTTGGGAGATCATCTTACTATTTTCCAGTTTTACTGTTTTGGTGCTGATTTTATCTTTGAGGAAGTTGCGGGGTTTTCTCCTTTATGGTTTCCCCAAGGAAAACTCTTTGTGTCTCTTGTCTCTTGTGATGTGCTTATGTTTTATTGCTGTGCTTGTTATTCTCTCAGTTAAAAGATCCTAATATCATAATGCTAGCTTGAATGATGAAAAACTAACACTTAGAAGCTGAAACCCCATTATGGATGGATCCAAAGGAAGAAGAGGGCGTTCATCCATTATTAACAATAGGGAAGGCCTTAACTTTTAAAGATGAAACTGAGGATGATGCTATTAATAATTTTATTAGTGAACCACTTCTATCAATAAGAAAATTTATCAGATCCTGAATACTACTCTAGGTGAAGAGGAACAAGAAAATCTCATAGAAGAGGCATTAGTCAGTGACACTCATATAGTTCCAGTATTGAAAAATTCAAAAAGTGTTCCTATCAAGGTAGAGTCTGGAAAAACCCTGAATATTAATCCTAGCCTTTCCCCAGATGAACAGAAGCGGCTGATTAGTCTCTTAAAAAAACACAAGGGGGCATTTTCTTGGGAGTACACAACCATGAGGGGTATCCCCTCTAATCTATGAACCCATCATATTTATATCAAAAGTGACTCCTGTCCTATGTGCCAGCCTCAATGACGAGTGAACCCCAATATTAGGGACATAGTGAAGGAATAAATTCAGAAACTCTTGGAAGCAGGATTTATATATCCCATTTCAAACATCGAGTGGGTGTCTCCACTCGTAATAGTACCCAATAAAAATGGTAAATGGAGAGTTTGTGTGGACTATAGAGAGCTAAAAAAGGCAACACAGAAACATCATTTTCCCATGCCTTTCATCAATCAAGTACTTGACACCTTATTCGGGAAGAAGTTCTTCTCCTTCCTAGATGGGTTTAGCGGGTACAATCAAATCCATATTGCTTGTGAAGACTAGGATAAAACTACCTTCACCTGTCCTTGGGGAACTTTTGCATACAGAGTGCTTCCCTTTGGCTTATGGAATACACCAACAACATTACAAAGAGCTGTGATTGGCATATTTTCATAATTAGTTAATGATAGTATGGAAATTTTTATGGATGATTTTACTCCTTATGGCAGAGATTTTGAAGAAGCATTGAAAAATTTGGAAAAGGTTTTAACTTGCTGCGAATAGACCCAGCTCTCTTTAACCACTGAAAAGTGCCATATGATGATGAGTGAAGGAGTGGTGTTGGGGAATTTCATCTCTGCTGATGGAATCCAGGTGGACCCCTCAAAAATCGAAGTAATAAAAAATATACCTACTCCTGTAACTCAAAAATAAGTGTGAAGTTTCTTGGGGCATGCTGGATATTACCGAAGATTTATACAAAACTTTTCCAAAATCACCTCTCATTTGTTTTCACTTTTAATGAAGGATGTGCAATTTATTTGGAATTAGGCATGCCAGACAATGTTTGTTAAACTTAAGGAGAAGCTGTCCACAATTCCTATCCTAAGAGAACCCAATTGGACCCTGCCTTTTCACATTTCTTCAGATGCTTCTGATACTGCCATTGGAGTAGTTTTAGGACAGTAGGATGGTCAAACACCTTATGCAGTTTACTATATTAGTAAAAACTTAGCCTCTGCTGAGCTTAATTATACTATTACTGAGAAGGTATTTTTAGCTATTGTTTACTTCATTAACAAATTTTGACATTATATCACTGGATATCGTGCATTTGTGCACACTAACCACTTAGCCATCAAATATCTAATGAATAAACCTGTTACCAATGCCAGGGTAACTAGGAGGCTGTTATTATTGCAGGAACTTGATATTACCATTATAGACAGGCCTAGAAGAGAAAATGTTGTCGCTGATTTCTTATCCCATTTTACTAATAGTGATGATAATTTTCCTGTTGAGGACTCTTTTCCAGATGAACACTTATTTGCAGTTTCAGCTCACTCCCCTTGGTATGCAGATGTAGCTAACTACTTGGCTGTAGAAAAGCTTCCAGCACATTTGTCCAAAAGATAAAAGAGGAAAATTATTCAACAAAATGCTAGGTATTGTTTGATAGATGGTCATCTCTTCTAAACAGGCCCTGATCTTGAGATCAGAAGATGTGTAAGAGAAGATGAAATATTCCATATTTTGAAGGCCTGTAACAATGATCCTTGTGGAGGGAATTTTGCACATAGGAGGACAGGACACAAAGCACTGAGAATGGGATACTATTGGCTGACCCTTTTTAAGGATGCAAAAGGATAGGTCCAGTCTTGTGATAGCTACTAGAGGATGGGCCAACCTAATAGATTAGATCAAATTCCTCTTCAACCACAATTGGTGGTTGAACCCTTTGATATATGGGACTTAGATTTTGTTAGTCCTGTTAGCCCTCATTTCAAGCAAAAAGACTACATGTTGGTCTATACCGACTACATGATGAAATGGGTAGAAGCTGTGGCTCTGGTGAAAGTCAATGACCAGGATCTGATCGATTTCCTGTATGGTGAAATATTCACCCATTTCAGGGTACCCAAGGAAGTGGTTATCGATGGAGGACCACATTTTGTGTCACATCAATTAGAAGCTCTGCTACGAAAGTACCATAATCAGCACCGGATAGCTTCACCATACCATCCCCAAGCCAATGGCCAGGTGGAAAGAACTAACAAATTTATTGAAGCTATCCTTACCAAGACATTCAAGAGCTATCATAGAGATTGGGCTGATAGACTTTTGGAAGCATTTTGGGCATATCGTACTACTTGGTGCAACACTACAAGTTTCTCTCCTTATGACTTGGCATATGGGAAAAGTGTTGTCTTCCCGATTGAATTTGAAATTAACACTTTGAAGACAACTACAGAGGTAAACATAGATGTAACTGAAGCTCAGAAGAGAAGATTGAATCAATTGAATGAACTTGATGAGAACCGTTTAGCTGCTGTGGATCAGATAGTATTAATTAAGCAATAGAGATCCAATTGGCATGACCGATTCATCAAAAAGAAATTATTCTATGATGGAGACTAGGCATTATTATACAATTCAAGATTCAAAAGGGAATTCAAGGGTAAATTACACACAAGGTGGTTGGGCCCATACTTGGTAGACAAAGTATTTGATAATGGTACAATCCACCTGGTAACCATTGATGAGAATCGTGCACCATTATTTTCTAATGGTAATAGGCTCTGACTGTAACATAATCCCATTTCAAAGGACGCATTCACTTCACAGATTGCAGCTGATCCAGACTACTAGTTAGAGAAATGGTAATAATTTTTCTCTGCCCCTGTCAATCCTTAGTTAATCGCTGTAAATACTTTATCCCGTTCTGCGCATCTGCAACATTGTAAAACTTAGGCCTTTATCCCATTCTGCATAGCTGCAACACCATCAACTTCCATCAATTTAAATCCTTTTTCTGCTTCCAGCAGCTGTGACACCATTTTACTTTTTTCCCATTTTCACCTTTTCTCGAAGCTGCGACACTGTTTTAGTTTTGTCCACTTTAACCTTTTTTGGTAGCTGCGACTCTGCCACATTTGGATGATTTTTCTATAATCCAAGGTTGAAAATTTGCTAAACTGTTTGATTTCTCTATGGTCTGCGGCTGTGACTCCTCCTTTATTGGCAGAATTCTTTGCGATCGTGGTTAGTGACTCCTCCAGATCTGGCTCTAATTCTTGATGACGACGATTCCGATCTATACTCCAGCATTCATCATGTTTCTGACCAATTTGAAACGATGGTTTTGGTTCACCAGTAGAAAGGGTCATTACAACATACCTGCAATAATGATTACACTTAAATGGTTGCACTTCACATGCTCTACTATTCTCCAAAGGTCACCCTCCATCGCGTATTTTTTAAGGTATGGTTTTGATTATCTACTTGAATAAGTGTTAACTGGATCTGACAATATTAATCATACCTTCCTTTCTGTGCCCTTTATTACACCTCCATATCGTTAACCATGTGACTTAATGACTATTTATGCTAACCTGATAACCACCACCTTTCCTAATTTGGGATAAATTCCAAATAATTCGATCCTCTGAAAAATTCCTAATTTATCCAACTCCACTCTCATCTATTCATGCATACTCTGTGCTTTAACCTCCATTGTCAGGATTTGTAATTTGTCATAGTGCAACACACTTCTGAAGGTAAACAACATGGGGATTCCAGCTTGGCATGAACCTCCAAACATGTGAAAACTCAGAAGAAATGCCGATTTTTTTTCTATTTTTCAAGCTGCGGGATGGACTGAATTCTTCCAAATCCTGAATGGGTTTCATCATGAGGTAGCTCTACAATTCACCTTGAACCTTACAGAAACCCACTTAGAGGTTTGGGGGTTACGTATTGAAGTCTCTGAAGCAATAGTGGCTGAGGTCACTGGCCTTCCTTAGGTGGGCAGAGCTTGGTTTGAATGAAGAACCCCTAATCATGTAGGAGTACATGATTTTCTTAGGGAAGGGGAGCACATTCAACCGTCACGGAGGGGGATAGCATTGCAGTCACTACCTCGTCCATGGAATCAAGTAGCAATTTTCCTCAATAAGTATATCACCTGTGAAGGTAGGTATCAAATGATTTATCACTTTGAATTTCCTTTATTATCTCATCTCCAACACAGGGACTTGCTAAACATTCCATTTTATTTTTTCAATGATTTACATCATATGGCGGGGTTTGTCCGAACCGCCAAGCATCCAAACTCTTCCCTTACCCACTATGGCCTCATTAAATTAATAATTTTATGGGTCCTTGCTCAACAAAACCAAACCTAGGAGCAATTTACAGGTCAATTTCAGGCACTCGTTCTTTGTCCCAGTGTTCCAATAGAAGTGGAAATAGAAGTACGTATACTCATGGGGCCTGTTAAAAACCAAGAAGAGCCTTCCAATCCATAGTTGAGGGAAAATGCAGAGCAACAGGAGGTTCAGAGTCCCTCCAATTTAGCAAGGGGGAGAAATGAGACTGGATCAGAGGATCAGTTAGGAGATCAAGTAGAACAATTGGGGGAGAATGTACAAGCAAACCCTATAGAAATACTAAATAATAGGGCAGCTCTGACAGCAGAGGATGAAACTGGAGCAACATTAGATGCTGCGACAATTGAAACTGAAAATGTTAGAGCTATGATAACAAAAGAAAACATGGAGGTGTTGACCATTGAATCTTCCCCTGAATGGGGAAGAACCCTGATTGAGGAAGAACAAGAAAATGTCAAAATAGAGGATATCCCTTCCACATCAGCCACAAATCCGGAAATTCCAACACCACAGAGAAAAATAAGGAGATCAAAAGATGAAATACGGGCATCACCACCAATAAGATGAAAAAGAACTAGGTCAGTTACAACAGTAGAAGCAGTATCAGAAATATGGGCGACCTTAGAAGCACAAATCGAGTTCCCCATTCTGAGACCCAAAGCAAATGACGCCCCACAAGAACTGGCTGTAGAAGAACCTCAAATTGAAGGACTTCTGTATGAAAATGGGATATTAAAGGAGGAAGTACAATCACTCTAGAAGGAATTAGAAAATTGGAAGGAAGCGTGCAGGAAACAGAGTGAAAGGAAGCTGCACACATTGGTTGAAGATGCAGACCAATTAGAAGGGTCAACTCCTGCTGAGGTTTGTGATGAGGAAGAAAGAGTGGTTTGTCCTGTGTGTAGAGAAATATTTAATGAGTTAGGTTACAAGGTCATAGTTTGTGCCTTTGTAACACAATAGCCCAAACCTACAGCTATGGAAGAACAGGGGCAACCTGATTGGAAAGATGGTGAGGCTCCCCAAGATAAACTCCAGCAAAAGGAAGTAGCAGATGAACATGATGCTGATACACAAGAACCAACATATTTGAATATTCCTGTTGAAATTTCCACTCAAATCGGGATAGATGAACTAGAGGATGAGGTTATTCCTGATTTTGTTGAAGAAGTCTGCACTATGACCCCTGAACATTCTGAGGACACAGAACTAATAGGAATGGAACCCCAACAACAAAATGATGATGAGGTCGAACAGGACGTTGATACACAAGAACCAACATCCTTGAATATTCTTGTTCAAGTTTCCACCCAAATTGGGGAAGAATAACCAGGGATTGAAAACATTCTGGAATTTAATGAAGAAATTTGCACAATGACTTCTGAACCGTCTCGTGACATAGAGATAATAGAAATGGAACCCCAATAGCAGGAATATGAGGAAGTAAACTAGAATGTTGCTACACAAGAGCCAACATCCCTGGAAATTTATATGGAGACTCTCAGGATGCAACAAGAAGCCAACCCCAGGATGGATATCATTCTTGATTTGGATTTAGGAGAGGAAGATCAATTGCAATCACAATCCTCGGGGGATACTAAAATCCTTGAGGAATATCTCCATAGTGAAAAATAGATGACAACAAATCTACAATCTTAGTAGCATGAAAAAAGAGAAGGGAAGGGCTTTGTTACACAAGAAACAACAGCCTTGCATCCCCCTGTTGAAGTTGCAGCTGATAATCGGGTAGATAAGGATATTAAAATTTAGGAGGAAGTTGTCCCACAAGAACCAACTTCCTCGCAATCAGCTACTGAAGTTGATATAGGAGAACTCCAAAAAGAGGATGTTGTTACACAATAACCAACATCTCCAGAAGTTGTTTCAGGACTACCTATGGTTGAAGTTCTTACAAAAGAAATTCCAGGAAGGGATGCTATTACACAAGAACCAACACCCCCAGAAGTGATCTCAGAAGTGCAGGATGTTTAATGTGGCACATCAAGTGATAAGGTATGGAACGAACTTCCTCGAAATGTTATCAATTTGGATTTTGATCAGGAAGAACATCCTGAAGAAGAAGAAGTCCCCAAGCCTATAGAAGAACTTTTGATCCTGAGGATAGAAGTGAGGAAGTGGAGAAGTTAGGTGGAGAGATATCAAGAAGGGATGGTTTGCCTTGTCGAACATATAAAGATCATTAGGGAACTAAAAGAAAAATGGGCAAAAGAGCTCATGACCCAGAAAATATACGGGGAAGAACTACAGAAGGAGCTAAAGGAGTTGAAAAAGTTCAAGTCCATGCAGGTGGAAAAAGACCAGCTATATGCTCTTTCTCATGAATTATTAGGTACCAGAGTACAATCCTCTTCTTACCCTATGTTCTTATTCGAGTAGTTTATTTGATTTAAACTGAGGGTTGTGAAAGAAGGGAGATCATATGAAATAGAAACCTCGGTGAAATTCCTAGAAACATTTATGGGAAGTGATTTTGAGGACTAGAACTTGCTGTGTGACCTTTATTTGCATGAGATGGCTTGTCCTTTGGACTGCCATTCGAATCCTGTTCCTTTCTTAGGTGATGTTTAGCTGAGGGATTTTGCCTCTTTTGTGAGCAATCATGTTCAGTGGGAAAGGTCTTTCCCAAATTTCTCTGACAATGAGGCCCACTCAAATATTTGGATCTGAAGCAAACCTTAGAATCCTTGTCTTTTCCTTGCTCGACACCATAGTCTACTCTCATGTCCCATCCAGACTCGACATATAATGGAACTTCAGGAAAGGGTTATTTCTAGTTGTACTTGCCAGATTTCCATGCATCAACGAATGGCTTTGGAAGGTATTCAGCACAGATGGCAGGTTGCCTCTCCAACCCTTAGAAATAGGGACCCTTACTATTACAGGAATTTTAAACAAGCACTTTCTAGAATTGAGGGTTATTTTGGATGCATGAGGGAATGTGGGGTTAATTGGCTGGGACTACAATTTAAATTTCCTCTCATCTAGTGGCTAGAAAAACCATACAGGGGAGATTTCTCATTAACCAGGACAGAAGAGAAGAGGTCTTGGAAATATTGGGTTGTCCATAAGGTATTTGTAGGAAAAGAAGGAACATTTGAATTCTCATAAAACTTTTCTTCTCTCCATGAATGAAGCATAATTTCATATTCAGATTCAGAATAATGGAGGTTGTTTCATGAGGACATGAAACAGGACTGTTGGGGGAAGATGTTGCGCCTAGAAATGGCCCCTTTTTGACCACTCTTATCCACCTATTTTTACCTCATCCTACCCTATTCTGCATGCTAAACAGATGTTTTTCCCTCACTTGGCCCCTCAATTAATAAAGGTATGGTTAATTATCGTCTTATTTTATTAATGCTTAGAATTGTGGTAATCGAGACCTTACATCTTAAATCATGCTAACATATGATGGTTTTATAAAGATATTTCGAGATATAGAGAATATAGGTGTAGCGGGCCGAACATGCCAAGGGAGGGATGGACATTCATTGCTAAAGCCAATTTCCATCCATTCCATTGTTCCCCAAAGAATGTGGTCCCAGTGTATTAGTCCATGCGAGATGTACAAGGGTAGCTGCAACAGATTGCGACAGATTTGGAGGCAACAGTATGGTGTTGCTGAAAAGTAGCAGGAATCTGTGGAATATTTTATCAATAAATCAGGATCATTATTTCTGGCTCAAATAACAACTTCCCTATATATGCTACTTTCATCTTGCCATGACTAGTGAAAGCTTATTGTATATAGGGTATCCTGAAGATCAGAGATCTTCATGGATGCCTGATAATAGGAGAAAGAGGTTATGATTGTAATGGCATAAATATGGGAAACCATTCTGAGCCAGGGGTTGAAAATTTAACTAAATTATTGTATCAGCTGTGATGGAGGCCTTGTGATTCATCTGCCATTTTTAATACAAGGAGTTTGATTCATATCTTGGCATTTTAACATGTGTTACTACCAGCATCTCTGTGTGAAGGCTGGGCCTGCCTTCCCATAGGGATTGCTGAGTTAATTAGGTATTTATTCTGTTGTGTTATTTTGTGATAATTTCTTTTCTTTATAGTAAGTTGCAACATTTATCGATTTACAGTGTGTCATTGGATAATCAGTAATTGCATTTCTCATAAAACTATAGTGGTATGGTGTGTCAGGTGACTGTATAGGTTAATTAACTCTTACGCAAACTGTGTGATAGTTGTAAAACCCTTGTTCATCCCTAGTTATTTCAATTAATGTTTCCGTAGATATTTGCAGTTCGTTCCTTTTCTTTTATAGTTGCAGAATTTCATTCATGTACTTTGAATTTCTAGAATAGCTGAATCCAATTCATGTCCTTTGGATTTTTAGAATAACCAAATCAGGATAATTGGGTGGATCATTAGATGGTTTGGCAATCATGATTTCATTTTCTGCAAGAGTAATCTAGATATTATTTCCTGAATCTTTCAATTCTAGATTAAGAATCATAAAAGGTACTTGTGGTTGTATTCTTGAGAAAGTAAATTAGATTAAGTGGATTATGGGATGAGCATGGCTGAATAGGAAAGTAGGATCATTTACTTACAGCAACTTAGTGTTTAAAGCATATATAGTGCATATTATCCTTGAAATAAAATACTTCCCTGGGTTGACAATTTATATTAAACACTATGTATGTTAGCTTTAATTAACTTGAATATAGGGTTCCCAACAGACCTGAGGATCTATCAGCTAGAGAATGAGTTGATTTCTCTTCACCAAGAAACTTTGAAACTCTGAATGATTTCTTCACTAAATTCAAGCACCTGGTGTTCTAGTTGAAGATGTGCAAGATTGATAAGTAGGATGATCAACTCATCCTTTCCATCCTCTAAAAACGTGGTGAAGACTAATCATTCTTTGTATAAACCTTTCATTCCTAAAAGCTCACTACACCAAATTGGAAGATGCCAACTCTTAATTCATTCATTGAATATCTCACCAATGAGCATGACAAGTTGATCCAAATGGGGATTACACGATATTCCAAATATAAAGAATTGGTTGCTACAAGACCTAAGGCTATGAATGGTAAGTTGAAGAAAAATAATGAGCCTACTTTGGAGAACGAGCAGTCAAATCAGCCCTCCAGTTCAAGGAGAAGCAAGAAGAATGGAAAAGTAAAGACCCTTTGTTGTTACTGTGGAAGGGGGTTTCATATAGAAATATCCTGTATGAGAATAACAATTGATGAAATGGATGTTCTTCTAGAGAAACATAACATCAATGTACTTGCTAGTGCAAGGAAGGCTGACCATAGAGAATAAACTGAAGAACATCATGATAGATGCCATGGACTAAAGGCTAGTTGTTCAACAACACATGCCTTCCTCATTGATTTAGGAGCTCCCAATCATATGGCTGAATCCATAGAATCATTCTCTTATTTACAGTCTTCTTATGGCCCTAGTATTCAGATGGGTAATAACATTAAAATTGGAGCCAAAGGGAAGGGTTCTATCAAGCTTGAACATGTAAAGTTCAAATATGTGCTTTATGTGCTCTCTTTAGCTACAAATTTGTTATCTGTATACTAGATGACTCACAATGGCCTTCCAAAGCAAGTGATATTTGATCCTGAATCATTGGAGATCACATATATATCTACTAGGAACATCATAGCGAAGGGTGCTGCAAATCATGCCTCCAAGGCATATGAGTTCTCACACTTCCTTCCATTTTTAGAACCGATGCACTCTCATCTACCACTTGAAAGGGGAGGTAAAAACATTTTATCTAATTATTTTGCAGGTTCCACTAGTATTGCAGAACCAGTTGTATCATTTTAAGATTTTGATATTCAATGTGATTCAAATACAGATCCAGTGCCTACTCCAAAGTGAGAATCTATGAAGTTGACTGGAAATTCATTTGACACACAGAAGACAATGAAACTTGCTCTATGTCATGCAATCTCACCTCCCTCAGAGAGATGAAACAAACTCCTTGTGAGGTGCTACATGGAAAGGTATGATTAGCCGCATTACACTCAAAAGAATAGAGTGTATCACACACCTCTTCATCCAAAAAGAGGCAAAGGTTACATTCCTCCTTCCTTCCATCATCATTTTGGGAGAATATGGAGAAGTCTACATGACAGACCCCAGGATACCTGTGTGCATGCTTCTTCTATACACCACAAAGATGAAGTTTGCAACAACATATTTTCAAGNGGGGGGGGGGGGGGGGGGGGGGGGGGTTCCCATGTGGTTTTTTCCCCAGTTCCTTGTATTAAGATGTTACTTTTCTTTAGATGTAATGGGTGACCTAGGGTATTAGTTACAAGGGCCCACAAATTGTCCAAGTTATCATTCAGGGGGGGTGTTAGGATTATAATCCTCCCTTATCCAATTTGGTCAATTATGTCTAAATTAGGAGTCTTTTCAGTCTATATTAGTCACTAGCATCATTGGGTCCACATGGCCTAATTGGGCCACATGTACTAGTTACTAGAGTGTGGGAAAAAATAGTTGAGGCTAATTGCCACTAACTGTGCTTGCATGCATCAGTTTAGGAGCCTCCTACACCAATCCCTACAATTTAGGAGCCACTGGGAGTGTCCAAACCAACCTCCTTCAGTTGAGTTCAATTAGTGACTAGTTAAGCCTAGTTGGGAGCGAGTTACATTCAGTTACATCTAGTTACATTCAGTTAGTGTGAGTCATTGATTGATTGCATGTGGGAAGGTGCAATTCCTCACCTACCGCATTTAGTTAGGCTAGTTAACTAATTCTAGCTGACTGGTGCACTGATTGAGGCAATTGGGGATAACTAGTTGGGCTCCGATAATGATTTAGGCATGTCCACTTATCAATGTGGTTAGGTAGAGTCAATCAATTCGAATTGACTAGATATTAATACCAGTGTATTACATTGTAATTAATTATCCAATTAATTTTGATTAACGAAATCATTCAAAGCTGCAAGCCATTTTTGGCACTGCTTCATTCTTCAATTTTTGAGTAAAATTGTTTGATATATTTTGTGAGTTGTGGGTTGATCCACAGATCTATATGCTCAATTTTATAGACCGTATTTCTAATTCCTATATATCCAAGGAGGGAAAACATGTATTCTTCAATTCCAACTTCCATAGAATAAACACCTTTCGTAAATATTCTTATCCTAGTTTTAAATTAGATTTCCAAATTAAATTTAAACCCAATGGATTTCCCTAGGTGAAGTGGTGTAATGAACCTAATGGTTCATTAACGAAACCATCACAAAACGAGTAAATCCATATTTATCCCTAATGGATATGTGTGTGTGTGTGTGTGTGTGTGTGTGTGTGTGTAGGAATATGAATGAATGTTTGATGCAAGTGAACATTGTGATATCTTTATATAGTGTTGAGGAGATCGGTCACAATGAAAGGTTGTTACCTTTAGGGGTCCTAATTTATAATAAATATTTAATGCATAATAGGCTCATAACATGCCACCCCTCCACAGGATGTTTACTCCTTGAAGCAATTGAAAAAATGAGAATAAATTATCTTCAAATTTTTAAACAATATTGTTAGAGTCTAGAAGGATCAATCTCACCTACGGTGATTTTTATCGACATTGTTTCTTGGTAATATGCTCGAATGAAACTTCTTGGATTGAGAGTGCGAGTATTGTTTTTACTTCACATTGTATTGTAATTTTGATACATCATATGTAAATAGTAATGCTACATGGGGACATGTTGTTGAGGGTAGGGACGTGCTCCACATACTCCTGGGACATGGGTACTCCAAATGATATGCTTCCCCACTTACCCTTTTGGGGGGGACTTTTTTCCCTACAAAAAATAGATTCTCCCACGCTCATTTTTTACCAAAGTCTACCTTCTCGAGAAAAAAATAAAAGAAAGAAAAATAAGAAACAAAATGAATGTAAACCTAATTCATGGGTAGGATGAGGAGGGACGTGATGAGGAACAACTTGGGTTGGTTGGTATGCAAGTAAATATTTTAGAGAATTCAAATTGTTTTGATTCATATAGTGACATTCCCATGGTTTGTTATTATTCCTTGATTGAATAGATGGTTGCAAAGACTAGTGGGATGCTTCTTTCAACAATTATGCTCATTTGTCATTTTAGATGTTAGTAGATCAATTATCTTAAGACTTAGATCAATTTATTTTGATTTTATAAATGTAATTAGAGATACAATGGTAATAGATGTATATACATGCGTAATGATGTATGACATTGGTGAATTGTAATGTATAATATTTCAATGATTATGTTTTACTTTTTATATAATTAGTTTTATTTCTCAGTATTTCTACAAGGGTGCCCTCTATCAAAGACCTCAACATCCCTTATGAAAATCCCTAGAATCTAGGAGCTTCTTCCACACATCCCCTTAATTCATTTCCTTGCTCCAATGTTTCGATGTTTTCTTGATAGGGTCTCCCACAATTGCATCCCCATGTCCTACAAACTTGGTGGAACATTGGTAAATAGTCTGTTAGTGTCAGTAAGGGAAATGTTGATACTACAAATTAACTAGTCACCGAGACAAATATTGTGATCAAGATGACGATAATTTATCTTTGCAACTTCTTTATTCTCCATTTCATTTTGTATATACACCTGATTCATTTTAATTGAGTATTTAAGTATTTTTCATATACTTGTGTTATTTTGTTAGTCAATCATATTTGATTAATATAAATATTTGATATTTCTAGGTTGATTTCATGAATGTCTATTTATCCATGGATTTGAATTAAACCCTTGAACAAATGCATAATTTAATTGAATCGGTATATTTCTCATTATTGAATTTCGGTATTGATAATCCTCTTGCTTATACTTTGGCAAGCAAGGTTTGTATTTGGAATTAATTTGGAAAAATTGTTCAGAAACAAGTGACCTAAAAGGTTAATATTTAGATATTTATTTTCCTAGTTGTGTGGACTAGAAAGTCACTCTTTTGCATATTGGAAAAAAGATAAAACCATCACACACCAATTAGATTAAAACACCTTTAAGCATGAGAATTCTAGGATAACAATTTTGAATAATATCACTACTATCACAACTAGCAGATCTAATAATGACACAGATGGTAACTATAGATACAATGCATGTTAAAGTATTCAATTATGTTATTTATCCCTTCGAATAATAAATCCATTCCTATGATTATGAAACTAAATTCTAAAAATAGAAATGTAGATCTTTCTCCCATTTTCCCACTTTCTCCCAAAAGTAAGATCTTGTTGTTGTTTATTTATTATCCAATAACCATGTTTCACATGGCCTACTAGTTGTTTTATTTCATCTAATGTTTAGCAACATTTGATGATGGCCATACTCTATTATTCAAATTATTATATCAAATACATAATTATCATAACCTTCCTAAATAACTTCCACTACTAAGTTTGTTAAATAATTCACCTTGTAAAAGAGATTCTTATGCGTTGACAAATGGTGAAATAAGAAACAAGTAGCATTATGCGTTCTTCATTTATCAAGAACACATGAATTTATGTTGCTAAATTTCTATGGTGATAGGTTATTGGTGATGTAATCGGAGAAACCACAGTATCGAAATGACCAAGTCGACGTTTCAAATCCATATCAGGATCCATCATCAGGACAAAGTCGAATGTGGAGAGAGTGAGAACCAATGTGGAGATAGTATTAAATTTTTTTATTAAGGAGAAATGTTGATTTTAATTATTTTTAAACCCTAAATTTTTTAAAAATAATTGGTTCTCACTCTGTCCACATTCGACTTTGTCCTGATGATGGATCCTGATATGGATTCGAAACATCAACTTGGTCATTTCGATACTGTGGTTTCTCCGATTACATCACCAATAACATATGCATTTGTTACTTTGGCTCAACACATATATTAATGGAGATTTTAACTACATTGCATTTATCCAGCAAGGTATAAAAATTATCCATGTCATTGTTGGTCACCTAAGTTGATTTGTATATGTCATTATGTAGTTATTTCCATCTGATGGTAAGATCCCAAAACCACTTGGGGTTCCCTACGCTGGATATGTATTTAGTATTTATGCATCAAATATATTGTAATTATAAATATTTGTGGATTTTTCCTTTTCTTGTGAAGTTTCAAGTTATTTTGCATGAACAAGAATTTAATTTAGTAGCGAGATTTTAAATGGAGATGAATTCCAATTTTGCATTAGAACTAGCTATTTTCTTAGCGAAAATCACTACAAATTCAATTCTACAACGGAAATCAATGAATTTTTGGGTTTACTACTACAAAATTATGATGTCTACAACAATACTAGAGTTTTACTAAATAATTGATATTATGATTTCACTAGTGATTGAATGTCATGTTATGTTGAACTTGGGATTTCACTTTAAGAATGTGAGGGTGAATAATAACATGAATGGGTTGATTCTCAAGAATAATATGTTATTCTATTTCTCTCAAAGAATATCAAAGAAGAAAAAGGAATCAAAAAGACAAAACAGGTATTGGACAGTCAAGTATTTGAAAGAAAAGAAAAAGATTCAATCCAACCATGATAGACTAGGAGTTCTGCAGAGCTTGGAACTTAGGTCTTACATGTCACCTTGTAGACTCCATCATCTCAGGATTAATTATCTAACTACTACAATAGGTTTTTTGTATAAGAAGGAGGATAATGTGGATCTACAGTCAGTGCCAGGGCTTATCTTTTATAGTATTGGTTTCAGTAGTTATCAATATACCCTCTAGAATTATTGCAACCAACCTAGTTTCATTTTGTAATTTTGGTTATTCATCCTTAATTAGTGATATACGTTGGAAATACTTTCACTTTTTTTTTCATATTCAATGTAATAGTTTTAGAAGTTTCAAATATTTATCTAATTCAATTCTATGTGTCATGCATGTACCCTATCCATGTATATTTGACTTAAATCTTAAGTTACAAAGTTGATAATTTTTAAGTGGATCTAATATCCAAATATTTTGGCTAATGTATCTTTTAAAAGGAATGGTTATGTAAAGAAAAGGGTTGTTGTTAGAACAAAAACTAGTACTATTTCACGGATTTTGTATTTTATAAATTTTCTTGGGGAAATTAAAATCAAATTGTCTTCATTGAGCACTGTTCTCGTGGTATAGTTTGAATCTTCATTTCTTTCATTAGAAATCTATATTGATTTCAATGTACTTTTGCATAGCTTTAAAATGTTTCATTGTCTATACAAAAAATACCAAGGAAGAACTGTGTATTACCTATTTTATAGATTAAATGACAAGGATGTCTTGTTTATTGCTTATAGTCTTTGGAATGTGTTCAATATTTCACTCGTAAACAAATATTTTTGTTTGTGATTTTTTTGTCTATTGTTCCACCCATTATTTTTCACTCCCAATAATTCGACATAACCATTTTCTAGCATGCCTCTGAAGTCAAAACCCGCCAATTTAAAATATTCTTGAAAATATTATTTAACAATAAACCTTAAGCCAAATAGAACATGTCCATCTACATAAAATAAGTCTTTAAAAGTTTAAACCATTTATTTTCCAAGTTTCCTAGATTTTTCCTTCAATAGTTAAGGTGCATAATTTAGCGATAGAAACTAGTTTATTCATTTTTGTGCATGTTACCATTGAAGAACTCAATGGTGACATTTAATTCTGTGCACATGACCATTGTAGAAATTAATGGCAATGCTTAATTTTGTGACAGAAAATATTAAAAAGTCAGTGGTGACATTTAGTTATGTGCACGTTGTTGTAATCAAGCAGATTGGATAATTACCAGTGATGCATATTATAGGTTATATAATAAATGATATAGACAATAGACAAGTAATGGTGGAAATAGTAATAATATTTATATTACTTAGCAAAAGCACATACATGGTTGATTAGATAAGATCAAACCAATTCTATATCCCGCTCTCTAGCCTATTTATATGATTTTCAAGTGGTTACATAAATACCTCTCAGTTAAACTAATCAACATGACCTATGGGGGTCGACATAATCTATCGATATTTTTTACAAGTAGTAGGTTGAAGGACCTAGTTGGCTAGCCGACTTAGGCTCCTCCAACATCGCCCTCACCTAAAAATCTGTCCTTGTCCGAGTAATGGGAAATTATGTTGATAATGGAAGGTACTAGTATATTGATGACGAAAAACACATACTCCGAAAATAGCTTCTGCGGTGAAAGATAAATGATGTTGCAACTCTTCCCATGCATGCAAGGAAATTTGGATGTCGATAGTGAGGGTAGTGAGGCTCGATAGGTTCTCCATCTTGTCGTGCAATTTCAAGTCAAGAATATTGATCATGTATGGCCCTAAAAGTCCTTTTTTTCATCAGTCATGGAGGGCATTCATTGGAGATGGGGCCTCGTTTTGTCAACTTTCAATAGAATTAGTTGAGCTTGGATAATCCACTCTTCTTCCCATTTTTCTAGTTTTGCTAGTTTTTTGTTTTCTAAGACAAGTTGATTATCGAGAGTTTGAACTAACGATTCATCGACCACCATTAATAGTTGTTGTAGTGAGGAGATAAGTTTTCGCATATTATTCATTTATTCAAACACATTGCCATAATGTGTGTACCGGTTTCACAATACTTCTCTAGTTACAACAAATTTGAATGCGTATTGTGCCATCATATCATGTGCTTCTATAAGTGTTGTATATTGATTCCTTAGAAAATTGAGATTTTCTGAGCCTGATCCTGTTGCTTTTATTGAGTTGGTCCCGAAGGGTTGACATGACTGTTTCAAATAATATGCAGGATTTGTAAAAAATGTTATCAGAGTCAGTCCTCAATGGGACCAGTATAACTTCCTGACCTCAGTTCTCACACTTAGCAAAAAATGTTGACATCTATGCCTTTAATTTTCCGATGTGATCTATGTCTTCTCTTCTTCTGTGTTGATGTTCTTGACCAATTGAATATGTGAGGAGGGATAGCTCTTCTTCTTTTGCTTATCAAGGGTCAAATGTGGCAACCAAACTGACTTGATCTATATGTAGAAGTAGTCGAGGATGTTGCTAGAGGTGTTGTAGGTGGTGTTGTTGTTTCTATTTTTCTTTCTCTTGTTTCTTATTCTCTTTCCTTTTCTTTCTCTTTCTTTTTTCTTGTTCTTTGTCATTTTTCTTATCCATCTATTTATATTTTTATTTCACATATTTTGTCTTTGTTTCCTCTTTTTATGCTTATCAACTTTGTTCTCGTTCTCGTGTTATTGTGGTATTAAAAAAATTTAATGAAGATGCCAGAAGTGGAACTGTGTTGTATGTTGTGTCAACTTAGGTTGGGGGTGATGACGGTAAGTCAGGGATGTCAGATAGAGACAAGTTCTCTTATAGCATGGTTTCTTCTATGTTTCTTATCTATACACGTCTCAAAGTTGATTCTAGGAGACTAGGTGAGTGTGTTGAGGGGCTGACCATGGAGGGAGAGGGACGTGGTTTTTCGAACTAAGTCTATATTGGTGTTGAAGAAGGTTGTTAATTACGTTAGGGAATGAAGGATGAGGTCTCTTATGCAACAATATTGCTCGTAGATTCGGTGTTTTGCTGAAAGACAGTTTCAGTATACCCGACAATTTGTGGCCCAAAGGTGGATGGTAGTGGAATATCAGGTAAGTCAGGATCAGGTAGTGCTAATGTAGACTTTGTCCCAAAGTCATTTAAGAATGGTATTTTTATAACCATTTTTTTCCACTTGAGAGAGATTGAGGGTACCTAGCTGATGAACTCTTGGAGGTCACAATCAATTTGGATTCTTTCTTTTAAGGGGACAAGCAGGTTTTGTACAAAATGGGGAGTAGGGTCGATGACGTGGTAGTTGCATAATTTAGTATGATTTATTCTTTGAAAATAGGGGTAGGGGATGGTGGTGGTGCACCATGGGTAAGGTTGACATATGGTCCAGTGGAGAACTTGAATTTCTTTCGTGGTAGTTGTTTTTCGTTATTGTTCTTCTTCTGTAATGAAATTTCCTAACTTCTCTTCTACATGGATCTAGTTGTTGCCAACATCCTCTAGTATCTGTGTGGCACTTTTGAATAGTTCAGTGTTTTCATCTTCAATCAAATCTTGAAGGATGATATTTCGTTTCTCTTTTCCTTGTATTTTGATCTTCCTATTCTTTCGTGCTTAGAATATTTCGTCATCTACTTGACATATATTTTATTTTGTTAATGCATAATATGATAGTGGAATGTTCGAATCAGTTCTCTCCTTTGATTCTTATGGTATATCTTGTTGTAGTTGTTGTGCTATTAGAAAAATCCCTAAAGGATTGATGTCTCCAGTCTAGTTGGGATAGAGAGTGAATGTACTCAATTGAAGTAGGAATTCATAGTTCTCCTCTTTTTCTGCATATGTTAAGGGTTCAACCATTGGTTGGTCAACACATTTTTCTAGTGGTGGTATTTCCAGTCTTGTGTTAGACTGTCGACTAATATTTTCAAAAATATGCTCGACTGTGGGATAGAAGTTGAGTTATTCTGCTTCTCCCTCCACTCCTTTTAACTACCAAATTGACGTGTGATCGAAAGAAAATTGTATGTGTGGAGTTGATGGTATAATTTTTTGAACACTTTCTAGTACTCTCCATCTAGTTGTTTACACCTTTAAATCCTAGAACCAATTGTCCAACCAAAAATTTCTTATCGCGGAACCAGAGTCAGCATCTTTCTGGGGAAAATGATTTGAAGTTCCCCTTAACCGAACCATTTTATGCAGTGAATTCCATATCCCCTACAGGTCGAATATGGGCCATGGAAATCCAGATTATGAGTGAAGGATAATGGATTTGTGCTCCATCTTCTTCGTATTTTGTGTAAATTTTTCTGATGATTTCTACTAACTGATCAGCTTAACAATACACTTTCCCTCCTAAAGCTACATTGTGGACTCCCTCCAGCATGCTTATTTTGAGGTTGGATCCCCAACCATGGTTTGTTAACGCGATCGACACAATTTTTTCTCCTATCTTCGGTGTGCCATATATTATCTCATTAACTACCAACCCTGTGGAATTTTTCCATGCATTAGTGCCTATAATTTCCTTTATCAAAGAACGATTTGGTTGGACACGTACTATGTCTCCTTTGTTTGATAGTTTGGTGATTTGGCTGATCAAGGCACTATTGATATCGACAGGTGTGTATAAATAAAACTTCCCATTGTGATATCGACCTATGATGAATTGAGCGATGATTTATTTCATTCCTACGAAATTTTCCATTAAAGGTGCGTTCATATAATTCAAGATGGAATTTCCTCTCATCTTTTGTACTTAATCTCTCCACCAACCATTTGTTTTAGTTCCCCATTTGATGATTTCAATCCATATTCGTTTCCACTGATGTTTGACCACTTTAGCATTGCTTATGTTGTGTAGTTTGATCTCCAATGGGGTACTATATTTTTCAAGTTATCTGATTCTATTGGTCGAGGATATGGTGGTTGATTGAGTTTTATTTGTTTCCATTTTGTAGGTAGATTTCTCGGGTTTAGATGCTTTCTCTATGGGTTTTGTTGTCTCAACGCTCAGGTGATCATTTTCTTGGAATAATAATGTCCAAGTCTCTTCCAACCCAATATTTATAGTGGAGCGGTCCTGGGAAGGAGAATGCGTAGTAGATGTTGGAATTAATTATGGGACTAGCGAAGGACTTAAATTGAGAAGATATTTTGTCGGTGTTTCTTTCTATGTGTTCTATCTTTTATGCTCTATGTATTGATTTTATTCATGACTTGGTGTGATCATTTTCTTTTCGTGAGTATAATTTTGATGTGTTTCTTTTTATTTTGTTATGTTGCATTGGTCAGTTCCACATCGGTTCAGTAGGGACTCTCTATTTACCATTTCTTGTCAGTTTATTCCTACGTGTCTATGCTTCTCATATTGTAAGTCATTATTCCACGATTGCATTTGACTGCCTCTTGCATCACACTTTTCACTACTATCTCTCAAGTCTCTTATCATGATGAATTTTCTAATAGATTTGTTTTGGTTCTTTTTGAGTTTATATTTCTTTTCTTGTGGTGCATTTCCAACTTTTACTTTGTGAATTAGTTACGACGATTTTTTTCTCCATTATGTTTTGTAGTGTTTTAGTCAGGTGTCGTCGACAAGTTTCTGAAGCATGCTTCCTTGTAGCATTTTTAGTCGAACTAAGCTATTGTCATTGATTTCTTTGACAACATAGGGATGCATCCATTTAGTGTGCAACTTTTTAGGATTTCCTTTTACTCATCTATTGGAAGATCTCTGACTAATGAATTCTTATTCTTTACATTTCTATCATGCCACACTTTCTATTGTTGCATTTGAATTTCTTGGAATTGTATTTGTATTTGTTAGTGTTCCTCAAGTTTGGATAGATGTGGTAGTATTTATTTCCTTGCGTGTTCGACATCAATATGAAGCAGTTCAACAATCATAATTGCTTGTCGACAAAAATGTAAAGGAACGACCACTTCTTGTCCATATACAGGTTTGAATAGAGGTTGAGATGTCGATATTTTGCAAGATATTATGTATGCCCACAGTACAGCAGGTATCTTCTCATCCCATTCATCCTTTTCAGTATTGCATATTTTGGTTAGGACCTTGGTGAATGTTTTGTTGAAATATTCTATTGCATCGTTGGATTGAGGGTGATATGTTGTGCTCTTATGATGCTCAATCAAATTTTTTTGTTAATATGGTGATTGTTTTGTTTACAAAATGTGACCCCTGATCGTTAATCAAGGTCAGTAGACATCCAAATATTGTGGCAATGTTCTCATATATAATCTCACTAGCTATTTCACTTGAAAAAGTCTCAGTAGGTTTTGCTTCTTCCCATTTCGTGACATATTCGACTGTGCTGATAATTTATCTTGCTCCTCTTCATCTACCCGATATTAGAAATGTCCCAATAAATTCATTCACTCATATTTAAAATGTTAATCTTGGATTCACTGATATTAAGGGGATTTCCATGCTTGGTAAAGGTCAACCAAGTTGTTGACATCAATCACATTTGTTCACTGATATTAAGGGAATTTCCATGCTTGGTATGGTCGACCATCATAATCCTAATTGTTGTGTCATCCTGAAATTTTCCTCATGTTAGTACATAATGTGCTTCATTGATTATACTTTATATTTCTTGGTTAAGAGCACATCATTGTAATACATTGTGTAATCCAAGATTGTAGATAAAATCTATTTATTATGGTGTAGGGTGCATCTTTCATCGCTAGGATCTTATTCTTCTTTTTAATTCATTCATTGCAAAGCTTGTCCTTATTATAGGAATTGAGCGATATCTTCTAAATCTACAGACATAGCTTCAATTCTGAATAAATGATCATTGGGTAAATCATCCTCGATTCAATTCGGTCGTTCTCCTATGTCTATTCTCGACAAGTGCTCGGGTCCGACATTTGTTTTCCCTGGTTATACTATAACTTTGAATTGAAATTATTGGAAAAATAACAACCATCGACAAATTATACAATGATGTAGAGGATTCTTAACCAATTTTTTTAGTGCTTGGTGGTCTGTGTAAACTTATGAACATGTTAGCAATCAAATAGTGCCAATATTTATGGAGTGAAAATACCATTCCCAACACTTCTCTTTCAATTGTTGAATGATTCCTTTCTTCTGTGTTAAATTTTCTATTATTGTATTCATTTGGATATTCCATTCCATCATCACGAGGTTTTGTTAGAATTGCTCCAATTGCTACTCCTCAAGCGTCTATATGTATGTGAAATTTAATTGACCAGTTTGGGAATCTCAATATGTGTGCTTTGACTAACTTCCTTTTTAAGATGTCGCATGATGCATTGCATTCATTGGTCCACTGGAAATCTTGATTTTCTTTTAATAACTCTTCTAAGGGGTATGTCATGTCCGAGTAACGGTGAATAAATTTTCTGTAGTATCATGTGTACCCTTGCAGGACTCTTACTTGCTTAGGATTGACTAGAGGTTTTAAGTGGATGATTATTTTGATTTATGTGTAATTGAATTAATAAATTCTTTACATATGACATGTCCCAATAGGATTCCTATTGGGGTTGTAAATATGCACTTCTTGATATTTAACAATAATTGTATCTTCCAATATCTCTCCAGCATAAGTCTTAGCCATTTGTAGTGATTCTTGAGCATGGAGTAGATTGTCCAATCATCAAATTATACAACCATAGTCTTGTAGATATATTATTGAAATGATTTGAAACAAATTCTTCAAAATATCATAGGTGTGTTTTTTCAATCCAAATGGCATAAATTTGTATGTGAATGATCCAAACCTGCATACAAATGTAGTCTTCTTTTGATCTTCTTAAGAAATGGGTACTTGGTTTTATCCATAAAGTTTGTCTCTCAACGAGAAGCATTCGTGTCCTGTGACTTCATTAATAATTTTGTTGGCAAAAAGATTTGGAAATGGGTCTGTGGGCGTTACCTTATTGATTTCTATGAACTCAACATAGATTCATATTCGTGTCATATCGTGCTTCATAGGATGCATGATCATTGGTATCTCCCATTCTGCTTGATCAATGGGGTAAATAATTTCAGTTGCAAACATACTATCGATTTATTTGTTTATTATTTCTTTGTATTTGTGTGCAAGTTCATATGGTATTTTCTTTATTTATTTTGCATCTCTTTTGATATCCATCTTCATTTCTCCCATTTCCTACACATGTCATTTTATATCTTTGTAGTCCCTAGAAAAAATGTCTTGAAATCCTTTTAATGGATTTACGATTGCTGTTGTATGTTCTTCATTCCAATAATCACGTATTTTTTATCATTTTTTGTCTGTTGTCATTGGATATATATACTTATTTTGTCTTGACTTTTGCACCCACCCATTCTGGTGCTCTTCTTACGTTGATTTGTCTGTCACCTTATTTGAATTGTGAAAATGATGCTAGAAAGTCTTTCGCTGACAATATTTCAAGATCCTCTTTTTCTGATGTTTCAAATTTCAAGATTGTCCTAACAAATTTTATTGTGCTTGGATGTTCTAATTTCCATTTCAAAATTTTCCCTTTTGTTTTTTTCGTTTCCAACTGAAGTCTGGTCGAATTTTGGATTTCCATCAACTTAGTGTTGTTACATGTAGCACTATGTCAAACAAGTCAATCCTCTGATGATACTTTGTTTCTTGTCAATTTTAGGAATATAATTTTTACCTATTTACTTACTTCGGTTAATAATTCATCCTAGGGAGAGAATTTGAAATCGCTGAGAAAATTCTATTTGAGTTAATTCCAAGCAAAAGTTTCTCCAGTTTCTTCCTCCATTTTGTACTATTTTTTGGTAAGTCATCGAGTGTATTTGGGAATAAGTCTGGCCAAGATCTTTCATCTCTATAACTCAGTCTTGTCCATTATTTTTCACAAATATTAATGTGTTTCTCACGGTCTTCCCCTTGGGTGAAGATTGTAATGTTTGCTTGTTTTTTGAGTTTCTTTCCTCTGAATATTTCGACAAAGTATGTTGATGGTGTGTTCCAACTTTGTAATCTCAACTGATGTGTATACCACCATTGTGAAACTTGACTTGTTAATGTCTAGACCAGAATCTAATGTTGGCCTTGTTCACCTATATTTTTTGAAACTTCTTCGACATGAGAAGATGGTGATTTCCATTCTTTGTATCTCACCAGTGGTCTACTTGATGACTCATTTTTACTAGTGTTAGAGTTGGATATTATCTTATTATTCTTTCAAATAGTTTTGGGATACTAGTGACAAAATAACATTGTCATGTTTTCTTTTTAGGGATGGTTTGTATTTTCCATCATTCACATGCTTGCAATTTGTAGTTTTCTTTTTTCCAGTCGTAAAGTTCAACATCCAAATTATATACAACTGATTAAGTATTTTCAAGATGGAGTTCTCTGAATGCATTTGGTGCACTGTAATATTTATTGTTCTTTATTGGATATAGTTTTCATATGTTGACATCATCGTCAATTGGTTCTATCCAAGGTTCTCCTTGTGATGGATGAATTGGTATGACAATGTTTTCTCCCTTTCCTTGAGTTTAATTCTTTCTTTGTCAAGAGATATTGATGGTTTCATTTTTATTCCACATAGTCGGCCAACTAGGATAGGGAAGGAAATATATCCTTCCTTGGGATTGATGATTTCAAATTTTCTTTAGTTGTGATTCCTTTTAAGGTTGTCTAGACATTTTTCCATACACATATTGGTTCAATTAGTCCTTGGTCGCCTAATTTTAGGTAGATTCCTGAATCATGTAATTGTGGTATACCAAGTTGTTCCCAAGTATCATGATTCATGATATTTACCTACGATATGAAGTCAAGAATGACTTGTTGGAAGTGGTAACCTTCGATTTCTAGGTCGACAAAGGGGTTTGCATCATTTTTATCTTTCTAATCTAGACGACTTATATTTTTATCCTTTTTTCCTTCACCAACCTTATTTTTTTTGAAATTGAACCCAAGAGGTAGAACAATTACAATCACAAAAGTGCTAATCAAACATGCAAAATTAACACCAAAGGACACTGAAATTGGAGCATAACACTAATCTGTATTGAGTAAGTGTACAATACCCAACCTTATGAAGTAATAGGCTGCTGTAATATATAATTACATGAGAGCTTTGAATGGATAAGGATTCCATTCAAAATAGTCAAAAAGTAGGCTTAGCAAATCTAGTCAAATCCCCCATAGGTGCATAAAGTAGTTTCCAAATCTATGTAGATGCTCACGAATTTGCTAAGTCAAGTGGGGAAGCTAAAGAGGGATGTAAATACAACTCATAAATTATTTTAGTTGGAGAAAAGGAGGGAGGATGATGTGGGAAAAAAACAATTCAACTACACCTAGACTAGCTTTTCCTGTTTTCCTTAAAACAACTATAAAGCAAGGCAACTTTTCAGAAAAAGTAGATATGCACTTTAGAGAATCTAGAATAAAGTAGACATGCTAAAATTGGTTTCTAGGATGTTTCCCAAGTGGTGCATGACTCAGTTCTAGAAAGTGTTGACTTCTGGGACATGTAGAAGGCAAGTAGCATAGAATGGAATCTAGGAATATAGGTAATAAGAGAAAAGTAATTAAATGAATGTCTAATGTAGGTAACTATGGGTTCATTATTCTAACACCCCCCCTTAAGCCTGAATTTATGAGTAAATATCAAATAACTATAGGGCCTAGAAACAAGGCTTAGTCACCCTTTTAGGGATAATTTTAGGGGCGAATTTTAGCCCAGTGGGCTATTTTTCCATTTTTTCTCCCACAAACGACTTGCCATTTTGCATTTTTTGAATCCCTGTTTCACCCAATTTTGATGGGGTAAAATTTTTTCACCCTAAAAATTGCCAAATTATTATATAAATGATATAAAATCCTTGGAAATTAAAATATTTTTTGAAAAAAATCGCCAATCATTTTATAGTTGGCATTTTAAGAATTGGTAATATTCGCCAACATTTATACACTTGTAAATAAGTATGGTTCCTTAAAATCATCCTTGCACCATTTACATACTGCTTGTCCATACAACCAAGGAAAGAGGCAAAAACCCAGTGGGAAAATTGTCCCCTAAACATGGACAAGAAAAACAAAATTTGAAAATCTTGTCATCAATTATGCTTCACAGCATGATTAGAAATCCCCAACAGTGATTTGTGATTGTTGAAGGTCTTCTCACAAAAATCTTTGGTGAAGATGTCTGCTACTTGTTCTAAAGATGCATAGAAGAGTAGAACAATGGTACCATCATGCACAAGTTGTCTGATGTAGTGCATATGAATCTCAATGTGCTTGGTTCACTGTTTCTGAACTAGATCATTGGAATTTTGAATGGTGCTCTTATTATGATAGTAGATAATAGTTGAAAACTTTTATTTGAAGCCACATTCTCCAAGTATCCCCATTAGAGGAAATTTCAACTCAAAATGGGCCTCCTAAAATGAATTAATAAAATAATATTTATTAATTTTGGAGGAAGAAAAGAAAAAAATTACTTTTTTGTTTGTATTTTTTACATATATCCCCATGTTTTTACTCAAATTTTGATCGAGAGAGCTCTTTGGATGTGGAATTAAATTACGCATCCAACGAGTACCCACTCGGCATACTTTTGACAGACCCCGCTACCCCAAAAACAAGAAATACCTGAAAAAATGGAATGATGATGTCATCATTCCATTTTTTCAGGTATTTCTTGTTTTTGGGGTAGCGGGGTCTGTCAAAAGTATGCCGAGTGGGTACTCGTTGGATGCGTAATTTAATTCCACATCCAACGAGCTCTCCTGATCGAAATTTGAGTAAAAACACGGGGAGATATATCAAAAATACAAACGAAAAAAGTAGTTTTTTTTATGATACCTATCCCCAAATTTATATTAAAAAAGTGTTTAAGACCTATACGGTATTTCAAATTTAAATCAATTTCATTGGCTAACACATGATGACATGGAATTTGAATAAAAGTTAAAAGGCCCATTTTGAGTTGAAATTTCCTCTAATGCTACAACCACAAACATTGAGTTGTTGCATTTACAACTCCTCTATACTCTGCTTTTGTAGATGAGAGTGCTATGGCACTCTGCTTCTTGCTTGACCAGCTTATTGGTCCTTTTACAAGCATGAACACATATCCTGATGTAGAATTTTGATCTATGTTTTCACCTGCCCCATCACTGTCAGTAAATCCAATCAAATCAAGATCAAATTTTTCTTTGTAGAAGATCCCTTGAGTTCTTGTTCCTTGAACAAAGTTTAGGATCCTTTTGGCTGCTCTCTAGTGGGTCTCATGAGGCTGATCCATGTATCTCAAAGCCACACTAATTACATAAGATAAATCAGGTCGAGTGTGTGTAAGATAAAGAAAACACCCAATTAACTGCCTATACAGTGTATTATTTACCATAGGAGAAGAACCTACTTCTTCAAGATTAACTACTGAAAGGAAGGGAGTCTTTCTTGGCTTGCAATATTTCATGTTGAACTTGATGATAAAATATAAAGCATACTCAGACTGATGTACTTTTATTCCATGTTGGGATTGAACAATATCGAGACCCAAGAATTGGCTCAACAATCCCAAATCTGTCATAGAAAATGCATGGTTCATTGCATCCTTCAAGGAGGAAATCTCTTTATTTGAACTTCCTGTAATCAGTAGGTCATCCACATGAAAGACAATAATCATCAAAGAACCATGAATGATATTCAAATATACATTAGGATAAGAATTGCATCAAACAAAACTCAGTGACAATAAAAAGCCATCAATCTTGGCATACCAAGCCTTGGGGGCTTTCTTGAGCCCATACAATGATTTATTTAACCTGCACACTAAGGATGGATTAGAAACAAGCCCTTTAGGTTTCTGCATGTAAATATCCTCAGTGAGATCTCCATTTAGGAAAGCACACTTCACATCCATGTGAGACACTTCCCATTGCTTCGAAGCTGCAATGGCTAGAGCTAGCCTTATGGAGTCCATATTTTCCACAGGTGCAAAGGTTTAATTGTAGTAAATACCATGTACTTGTGAGTAGCCCTTGGATACCAATGTTTCCTTATATTTCAAAGGTGAACCACTAGCAGCAAACTTAGTCTTGAAAACCAACTTACATTGAACTAGCTTCCTCCCTGGGGGAAGATCAACCAGTTCCCAAGTGTTGTTCTTCTGGAGTGAGCTGAATTCTTCATTCATGGATGTTTTCCATATTGGATAATTTGCTGCATATTCATATGTCTGTGGATCTAATTCAACCATCAGATATCACTTCTCAGCAAATAGAGGATCTTTCACACTCTCAAATTGAGATCTGGTCCTCCTAGTGTCATTAGGATTTCTAGCTAGTTCTTCACTTGCATGAATGGTATTTTATTCCCATTTTGGTCTTGTAGGAATGTTAGGATATGCAATAAAATCATCATTATTAGACATATCAGAATCATAAAATTCATTAGTCTCTTCACTTAAAATCAATGGTTCTGGTGGTGAAGAGGACTCTCTAACTTCAACTACTGCTAAAGGCTCTTCTTGGAACTGAACACTTATTTCAATTAAAGATTTGTTAGTGGTCAAGTTGATTAGATTTTACCCTTTTGAATCTTCAGAATACCCAACAAATAGGCACTCTTGGATTTGGGGTTGCAAAGCCTTCCTCTTTTCAGTTGGAATTCTAGCCCAAGCCTTTGAGCCAAAAATCCTAAAATTGGTCACATTTGGCTTGTGCCCACTCCAAGATTCGAAAGGAGTCATACCATAAAGTTGCTTATGAGGCACCCTGTTATAGATGTAGTATGCACATTTTATAGCTTCAGCCCAAAACTTTGGTGGCAAAGTCTTAGCCTCCATCAAGTAGGTTGCCAACTCCTTTAGTGATCTGTTCTTCCTCTCAGCAACACCATTTTGTTGTGGTGTGTAAGGGATCAAATGCTGCATCTGAATACCTGCATATTTGAAATACTAAATGAACTTAGACTTGACATACTCACCACTATTGTCATATCTGAGGATCTTGAGTTTCTTCCCAAACTGGTTTTCAACCAACGCTCTGAAGACTTTGAGGAGGTCAAAAACTTTAGACTTATGCTTTAGGAAGTGAAGCCAACAATACCTGGAAAAGTCATCTATGAAGGTCAATTAATATTTTTCTTGAATCATGGACATATGAGGGAATGGACCAGCAATGTCACTGTGGATCAACTCAAGAGGTGCAGAGGTTCTCTCATGACTAGCTTTCTCATACTTATGATCTGGGTGTTTTCCTAGGATACAACCTTGACAAACTCCCTTAGAAAACTTGATCTTTGGTAACCCTATGGCCATATATTTTTCACTCAAATTTGAAATATACTTATATTTAATATGGCCAAATATTCCATGCCAAATCTTGCTTGCTTCATTAGCATGAATCAGAAGAGCAGAGGGGTTTGAGTAGGGTAGAAAATGGGAAAACTTGTATACCCTCGAAGTGTGATCAACAACACCTTTTTCTATGACTTTACCATTCTAAATATCAGTGATTTCAACATCATCAGGGGATAATATGACTTTCTTTGGAGACCCAGTATGAGTCATCTGATACACTAATAAGAGATTAGAGGCAAGACCTTGAACATACAACACATTATTGAAGCTACCATGGTTAAGCTCAATCCTACCCTTCCCCAAACTGTTAGTGAGAGAGTCATCTCCCAAAACTATTGGTGATCCTTTCAACATGTCAAGAGAGGAGAATGTCTCTTTTGTCGAAACCATGTGTCTAGAAGCTCCAGAATCTATGATGAAGCTAGGTGAGATTGATGTGCCAACAACCAAGGCATGTACTCTCTCTCTGTCTTCTGAATTTGATCCTCCTTCATTCTTCTTTTAGAAATAAGGAAGGGATATGCTATTCTTCTCCAAGAGTTGGGTCAACATGTCAATTTGTTTCTTCATACAAGAGCTCTCAGAATGATAGCCCTTACTGCAGTATGCACACTTGCTCATTTCTCCTTTATTCTTCTTCTTCTGGTAATTCTTCTTGCAACCTTGGTAATTCTTCCTCTTGAGACTTACACTTGTCTCTCTTTTTCTCAGGTGGCATTTTAGATTTTTTCTTTCTTTTTGAATCCATCATTGAATCTCTAGCAACCAAATCTTCGTCTTTTGATGGTTTGATGGTGCCCATCATCACCAACTTATCTTGCTCCTATGTGAGGGATTCCATGAACTATGGAAGCTTTGGCATCTTCCAGGCTCGAGATGTCAACTTGGTGGCATGGAAGGTAAAAACAAACACTGAATAGTTAGGACCAAGCTTAGAGAGTATGGTCAATACTAGTTGTTCTTCCTTCTTTTCGATCCCACATTGTTTTAGCTGCAAAACAAGGGCCTTAAACTTGAAAAAGTAGAGTTACAATGATTTGAAGCTACTGGGACTCAAGGAGATCAGCTCATTCTTGATTTGATGTCCTCTCATCTCATATTTCTTTCCAAAAATCTCTTCTAGATTCTCCCACACTATATTAGGTGATTTCAATCCATCAATATGGAAGAGGAGGTCCCTTGAGATGCTCAGACACAAAATACCATAGGACTCATCCCTCCTATTGTGTCAATTAATTTTCTCTACAGCTACATTGGGCTCTGCCTCAATTTCCTTAGTAACCTTGTAGATACCTTTTTCTCTCAACAATATCTCCATCTCATCTTTCCACTCAAAGAAATTGAATGGAGTCAAGATGATCTTGTGAGATTGGTCCATAACTCAGTAGTTGTGCCCTCCAATAAGAAAAATGTGTTCCTAGTTAATGATTTCGAAGCTGCAATAACAATTTGGAAGGAGAGAAATAAATATACAAAGGCTTTGATACCATGTGGAAATTGAACCCAAGAGATAGAACAATTACACTCACAAAATTGCTAATTAAACATGCAAAATTAACACCAAAGGAGACTAAAATTGGAGCATAACACTAATCTGTATTGAGTAAGTGTACAATACCCAACCTTATGAAGTAATAGGCTGCTGTAATATATAATTACATGAGAGTTTTGAATGCATAAGGATGCCATTCGAAATAGTAAAAAAGCAGGCTTACCAAATCTAGTCAAATCCCCCGTAGGTGCATAAAGCAGTTTCCAAATCTATGTAGATGCTCACAAATTTGCTAAGTCAAGTGGGAAAGATAAAGAGGGATGGAAAGAAAACTCATACATTATTTTATTTGGAGAAAAGGATGGGGGATGATGTGGGAAAAAAACAATTCAACTATACCTGGACTAGCTTTTCCTTTTTGTCTTAAAACAACTATAAAGTAAGGAAACTTTTCAGAAAAAATAGATATGCACTTTAAAGAATCTGGAATAAAGAAGAAATGCTAAAATTGGTTTCCAGGATGTTTTCCAAGTGCTCCATGACTCATTTTTAGCAAGTGTTGACTTCTAGGACATGTAGAAGGCAAGTAGCATAGAATGGAATCTAGGAATCTACGTAATAAGCCAAAAATAATTAAATTAATGTCTAATGTAGGTAATTGTGGGTTTATTATTCTAACAATTTTTTATATTATACAATAAGACTATTGACTTTGTGACATATTCTTATTTAGTTATTAATTTGACCAATTCATTAGTAGTTTCTTGTCGAGATTCATCATGGTCTTCTTATGAGGCCAATTCTTGAAATATTTTTGATGCATTGTTATAGAATTGTTATGCAATTGTTATACAATCTATTTTTATCATTAGGGTTAGGATAATCTTCTTTATTTTTTACTTTACTAATTTGTGGGTTTTCGATACCAATTTATGTTCCTTGTCAAGTTATGATTTGGATATTCTTAGTTTTGATAACATGAGACTTAAGAAAATTGGACAAGACATTAACACTATTTTTATTTTTATTTTTTTCAATTATGGTAGGGAAATATTTGAGATAGTGATCACCTACTCCATAGTTTGTACATAATTTTAGATTTGTGCCATCTTTATAAGGACACTTTTCATGAGGATGTCCTTCATTGAGGCATGTGTATCACTTAATGGGTTGATATGGTCAGTTTCTGTTGTGTTTGGTTTCCTTGGAATCCTCCTCATCGGTTGTAGTAATTATTTTAGTCATATTGTTGGCCATCGTATCTTTGATAACTGTTATTTATGTCATTTTGGTTGTTATTATTAGTTATTTCATTGTTGTCATTTGTGTTATTACTTTGGTTGACAACAATGGTCTGATGTACTACTTGGTAGTTCTGTCAATTTTTAAAATTTAGCTAACACACTTTTGTGGAATGAGTTTTGAATTCACATATAGAGCACCAACGAGCTTGATAATTCTTCATGTTCTATGGGTAGTCTTTTTTCACTTGTAAATCGTGCTCTTGGCAGATGTCATATTTTTTTTTGGTACGAACCAGATTTCTTGTCATTGATCATCTTGTCGACATTAATATTGTGTATGGTCGATTATTGAGCATTTTGTACACCATACTTTGTTTCCTCGGAGGATCATTTACTGAATGGATTTTTGCATACTTTTGAGTTTATCTTCAATGTGTCGTTCGACATGAGCTATAGGGTAATCCTTGTCCGTTTCAACTTGTATCGCTTTAGCCAATGCATCTTTGTATGAATTGAAGTTGTCCAATAGGATGTGCATTCTGATTTTATGTAATAGTCTCGCCAAGAACCATTAGATAAATACTTGTTCATCAATATTGTATTAAATTTGTCTCAACAAGTCTTTGAATCATTTATCATATTTTTGGACTATTTATGTAGACTTCTGAGCAATGATTTTCAGCTTTTTGGGTGCGAGATGCTTTGCATTTGGAGTTTTGAAGAAGGACATGAACTGTTGTTTTATATGACCCTTTGTTGCATTAGGAGTTTTTTCTGTGTAGGTCATATGCCATGTGAGTTCTCTTTTTCAAAGAGCACTAGCAAATTGTGTCATTTCACGATCTTCCCTGGTAATGGCATTGGCCTCCCAAATCGATTCACGAACAAAACAATGTCTTTTTGGGTCTTCATCTCCCTGATAGAGAGGAATGTGTGAGGTTGTGTGTGGCATTTATGTAGTGAGTTTGACTTCTATTGTTGAATGTGGTGATGGTGGGTTGCTTCCTACAACTGAACTTCTTTCACTCTTAGTATTTTTTATCATGAACCAACCATATTTTGTTGATTATTTTGGCTATTGTGGGTCAACTAGTCAACTTTTACCTATTCATATTATTTGTTTAGTCTCGTAACAGAATATGGACTTGGAAAAAATCAATCTCCAATTCTTCAAAATGGGTATTCTTATAACCATTTACACTTTAAAAATTTTGTATTAACTTTTTTATGCTCCATAAATGAGACTTCATCTCTAGGTACAAGTCATTCAGGTTTAAGAGTGATGAACACCTCTCCAAGTTAACTAGTAATATCTCTCCTTGTTGCATAGGTCATCCAATATCTTATATCCTCTTTTGGAAATGGTGTACAATTATGAAAGTATTGTGATTGTCCTTAACACAAGAGATGAAGTTTTTTCTTGTATCTAAATATTATCCATTGTTTTGACTGTCAAATATGCAATATTGTTCTCTAGAGACAATCTACCTAGCATTCAAAATCCTTTCCAGTATTGCTGATTTCAATAATTTATATGCACTAGGATCTCCAATCACATCACAAATCCCAAAGCATCCACTTATCATTACTATATAATCAACTGACCCTATTCTATATCTAGGAAAAATTTTCCATCGGGTCTCTCACCTTAGAGATCTTACCACTCATCTTGATGTTGGAATTTATCCTTGCGTACAAATACTAGTCACATGTCATAGAGGGAAACAAGTGGGAAGAAAAAATAGGGACATTTTGATTTTTATGTTGTTTACGCTTCCTTCGAAAGATTTTCAATAGCCACAATGGATATTCCAATGAAAACTCGATGATAAAGGAATGCCCATGTATCTAATGATGTGCAATGTTTGATTAAACCTCCATCCTTTTGGAAACAAAATTGGGCAATTCCTTCTTTTGTTTCCAACATAATGATTTCCTTTTACTCACATTAAGGCGAATATGTTTTTTTATATCAACCAGCATATATCCATTTTATTTATCTATATCCAATTTTTTGATGTGCAAAATTTATAAATTAAGAAATTGGATCTCTCAATGCTTGGTAGTTACGAATTTAAGATGGATCAAAACCTCCTCGTACAAGACTATAAAGAACCTCTTTCCTCTCAATATAATTACTACTATATATAAAAATCTATCATTAACCAAATTATACTTTATTGACCAAATTATAATTTATACGGTGCAATTATTATTATATATAAAAATATGGCATTAACCAAATTATAATTTATACTGATGGATTTTATTACTATCATTTCATTGTACACACAATCTACATTAGAGGTACTTACTATTGCACCACATATATATGTTTTTAATATGTAGAACCTCTTAATGTGGATGGACAAGGAATTGATCCTATGAGAATCCATATATTATGTCAAACAACTTCATAGGCGTGTAGAGGGGTTAGAATCCTACAGAAAACTCACGGAGAAGGAAATGAAGAAGACCGAAGATCAAAACGTGCTAAAGTGATCAGGAACTACAGAAGACATGAGAATGGTTAGACATGAAGGAAATCATGTGGATAGTTGTAGGTAGTCTTCTTCACTTGATGGAGAACTCAGTTGGACATTAAGAAACATAAAGCATCCACCCTCTAAAATTACAAGGGTGGAGTCTAAGCAAAAAATGAACTATCTCCATAATAAAGTATTGTACACACTAGCAACTAGATAGATTTGGAGGTTTCAGTTTCAGTCAGTGAAGATGATGCAATTTTGATAGAAATACAAGCCCCTGCATACATGGCTATGCTTCTATATATATAATGAAGAGACTCAATAGTCTCCATATGGATACTTATTTTGTTGAGTCTTCTATGGTGGATAAAATGTTTTTTTTTTGTATTCAAATTACAGAGAATTATGGTACACACTAGAAACCGCAGAAGAAGATTTGGATATTTCTTTCATTCATTGAAGATGATACAGTTTATCCAACTGTACAAATATTCTTCTTGTATATGAAGTTGCAGGGTGCTAGCTCAAAGGTAGAGTATCTGCATTACATAATACAAAATATTGGTGGTTCGATTCCACCCTTTTCTATCATAAATAGTAACTGCATTCTATCACTATTACATAGATGGGGTATTATGACAATATTTTTGTAAATTTTCTCAACCTAAGACAAAAAAAAATTGTGCATTGTCTTATGTATTGTCTTTAAGTAGGCGCCTTAAACAATTGTCTTAAATATTTTCTTAAATTTAAGACAATAGTTTAAGACAATTTAAACTATTGTCTTAAACTTAAGACAATAAATTATCTTCAATTTAAGGTAGTAGTTTAAGAAACCGGCTTAAAAACAATAACTTAGACAATACACAAACATTTTTTGTGTTAGGTTGAGACAATTTGCACAAATATTGTCTGAATAACCTCGTGTATGTAATAGTGCAAACCTATATAGATATATATATTCATATGTATAAATAATATTCTTAAAAAATTCAGATCAAAGAGGTGAAGCATTACATGAATAATATAGTATCTCCAAGCATCAGCACGTATATCAATGATGACACCAAATACATATCCACTGATCATCCATGTCTTACAAAAACAAGTACACTCAAGTTTATACAATGATTACATTCAACTTTATCAATACACTTATATCAATCATGACATCAAATACATATCAACTTATCATCCATGTCCAAGGCCACTACCCTCTTTATTATCTTACCAAAAGGCATGATAATGAGAAAGAAGACCTAAAATTATGGACTTCACCCTGAATGAATGCTTTCCAATCACATTTGTAAGGAGTGATAAGAATATCACAACAATCCAACCTGTCAAATGTTAGTTGATAGTGTTAATTAAAGACTTATATGGTAAATCTTGTCTCTTACTCTTTGCATCTTGACACATTTATTTATATTATAAGGTGAGGATGTGCATGCATAATAATCCTTAGTTATGGCTATGAGATGAGGATTTTAAGGGAAGAGGATGTGAGGATTTGCATGCATAATAATCCTTAGTTATGACTATGAGATGAGGATTTTAAGGGAAGAGGATGTAAAGACATAATTTTTATATGTATTTTTATAGTTTGTGATCCTAGCTACATGTCATTATCTGTATTTGCATGACATCGATTGTTGTTTATAGTTGTCATGAGTCCATGATATTCATGCAAGAAATGAAGTCTTATAGAGGAGGGCTGATCAAACCAAACCTTTTGAATTTCATTTTGACAAAAAAAGAGTGGACATTGGTAGCTCACATAGCACAACTAAGCAGTGAGTGCATGGCATGAGTGAGTGATTATAATTTATCATATTTCCAATATTTTGAATGATCAATTGAACTTTATAGCATAGAAATTTTAACATCTTGAGAAATTTATATGGATGGGTAATTTCAAATGTTTCCCTTCTTTTGAAATGTTGATATAAATTATGCCCTTGTTAATTGGAAGGGGAAAATTCAGATTTTAATTTTTTTTTGAAACGCAATTTTAACTTTACTTCATGGGTGGGACTATGATATGCCTTTGACTAGTGTAGAGAGAGCTTTCCATAGGTGAGTAAAAGCTTGAGCCACTAACAACAACATATACATACATACATACATATATATATATATATATATATATATATATATATATATGCTTATTAGGGATAATTTTAGGGGCAAAATTTAACCCATGGGCTATTTTTCCATGTTTTTCTCCAAAAAAAGATTCATCATTTTGCAGTTTTTGAAGAATTTTGACAGGGTAAACTCTTTTCACCCTAAAAGTCGCCAAATTATTACCCTAAAATCGCCAATTGGTAAGATTCACCAACATTTATACACTTTTAAATAAGTAATGTTTGCTCTGCATAATGCACTTGTTCTTTCTTCCTTCATTTTTGTAAAAGCATAAGTAATAGTCCACCACAAAATTCAAAGATATAAACACATCAATGTAAGCATATCAATTTAAATTTTAAATTACAATACTAATTTTGACGGGGTAAACTCTTTTCACCCTAAAAGTCGCCAAATTATTACATAAACGATATAAAATCCAAATTATTACATAAACAATATAAAATCCTTGGAAATTAAAATATTTTTTGAAAAACATCGCTAAACAATTTTTGAATTTTTGAAGAATTTTGACGGGGTAAACTCTTTTCACCCTAAAAGTCGCCAAATTATTACCCTAAAATCGCCAAACAATTGATAGAAGACGTTTTAAGAATTGGTAAGATTCACCAACATTTATACACTTTTAAATAAGTAATGTTTGCTCTGCATAATACACTTGTTCTTTCTTCCTTCATTTTTGTAAAAGCATAAATAATAGTCCACCACAAAATTCAAAGATATAAACACATAAATGTAAGCATATCAATTTAAATTTTAAATTACAATACTATTGTGAATATATATAAATTACAATACTATCTATTCATAAAAAAAAAATTTACAATTTTTTTTTTAAATTTCAAAGATATCTGTGAAGCTTGCATAAATTATATTTTCACAATTGCTTAAAGATGGTTAAAACTTGAAATTTGAATTCTAGACTTAAAATGTAAAGATTAAGAAATTTGTATATGACTTTTAATTTCAGTAATTTCTTTTTAATTTTACTTATTGATTTTTTTTAAATAATATTTAGAATATTTATATGAAACATTGCATTCTGAGATCTTGCTTTATATAAGATAAAAAATAAATTTTACAAAAATATAAGAAACAAGAAAACCATAATAAACATAATGATTTAACCAACTATATACTTAATGTTAAATAAGCCTCATCATGGAAACCTTTAAATAAGTTTTTTCACAAACAAGCAATACAATAGGTCACCAAATACCATTGGCCCAATAAAACCATAACCTAATCAAGTTTAAATAATTAAAAAATAAGACTATAACATAAATCAAACTTTCCATTTTAAAAATAAATAAAAACAAAAAATATATAAATATATATACAAACTTTTATTTTATATATATACTTTTTGAGACTCGAAGGAGATGTTTCTGGATCAATCATGTTCCCCTTGCATCAAGTTGGTGGTACTTCATGAATAGTAAGGTGGGGAGAAGCCTCTTTCGACACCGCCAATAAATATTGAAGAAAGCCTCGCTGATAGTATTAAATCTCTTTCAGAGTAGCTGAATATCTTTTTATTTCAGCAATGGTTCCTGCTTCTGATAGATTTCTTCTTGCTGATCTATGATGAGTTCTTGATTTCTTCTTGCTGATCTATGATGAGTTCTTCCTGCCAGCCTGTGATGCTTTGATTTTGTATGTCTGCAATTCATCTTCGATATATATCTGTATTTTCTGACCTGTTTATCAGGGATGATGAGTAAAGTCTGCTATGTTCAGACTTTTTTCCATTTGCTTTGGCTGCGGTATATATCTATATATCTCTCAGTTGCTGCTTGGGATCTGGCTCTTATATTGCAGATTTGTATTTGATGTATTTGCTGCTCTGTATTGATATCTACTTTGGTAGATGCATGGATTTGGGATCAGAATATTTACATTCTGATATTGTAAAAGATGTCTTTTGATTCATATGAATAACAAAGACTGGTATTTTTTCTTCTGGAAAAAAGAAAAAAGAAAAAAGATACCGCGAGTCAATATACAATTCACTGACCTGAATTAGCTATGAAGAATAGAATGATTCTCGTTCTTCCACTATTATAGGTATGATTTGCCCATAGGATAAGAATCATGTATTCATAGTTAAAGTTATTTTCTTGTATTAACATGATATGGAAATATATATATTAAGGTGACAAATGACTGTTATTTACTCAATCAAAGTTCAGTTATTTCAAATTTGTTGAGTACCTATATATATAGATATTCTTAGATTTTCTAGGGCCAGCACGTTTTTAGGGTGGATCATCAAGATGGATTGTCATATTTGCTTAGTGGTAAAAGAAAAAGAGTACTTAACCAGAACAAAGGAATCCATTTCCAGCTTGCTCAAAACCATGTAATTTACTTGTGAATATGTAAAAAAAAAAATTCTGGTATTTAAAATATTCAACATTAAAATGATTAAATGTTGTATCTAATAAATTTTATGCAAAAATCACTTCTAAATATTCTACAAATCCTAGAACTCTATGATATTATTTGTTGACTGTTGAAAACACTGAACAATAGATATAAAATAGAGATACCTTTGAATTGAAAACTTTGATTTTTACAGAAAACAAAATTGCATATTAGTATTGATCATAGCCCTGAACTAGCTTTTGGTACATATGATGAACGTCATTGCTAGATGTAGTGCCCCCCCTTAACATAGGGGCACTTCAAATGTGATGTAAAGATGAAATTTAGTAACTGTTATCTTAAATTCATTTTATTAAACAATAATAAAATTTTATATGTATAAGAGTACATTAATGTCAATAAAACTTCAAATCAAATATTATATTAATATTTTTTTTAACGATCATTTTCAAAAGTATATTTAACAGTATGTAAGCCAGTTTACAAGCCAAATATATCAATAACTTATTCAAGAATATATCTAACAACCTACAAACCAGATATACTAATAACCCTAAGCCTACCTGCAAGCCCAGCCTGAACCTCTATCAACATATCAATAATCAAACTGAAAACAACAACACTAGGGCAATACCAGAAACATCAAAGCCACTACATTGCCGCAATAGCAAGGGCTAGCAAATGACAGAAGAGTTTAAATCACAAGACAGCATGCACCACAATAGCTATATACACCTGAATATTATTATTGGCAACCGTTATCAGGCCCGGGCCTTGGGGACAAAGTCACATACCGGAAGACCGGACCTTGGGAACAAAGTTGGGGTCACTCAGTTTCTCACGCGTTTCTTCTCCAAGACGTCGAGATACGAAATCGCTAGATTTGATTTTCACGGGAACTGAGGGAACTCCGACTTCCCGGTAGACATACAGGCGTCGGTTGTTCTCGCACCAGAGCCCGCCATCGCTGCCTCTGTGGGCTGCAAGAGGACCCAAAGACGAAGGATCGAGCCTTCCAGCTTTTATGTCGCTCACCGTGTCTTGCAATTTGACGCCGCTGTGCGCTTTGGTGAACGAATCCTTTATACTCTCCTGCGTGAACTGCAACTCTTTCGGATCGACGAGATCGTATTTTTGAGAATTTGGATTCCACATTGTAGAGATCCTCAAATTCTTTCCCAGTTGCAGAAATAACTTTCATTGGCATTGTTGTGAGTCCCATCTCTCGGCATTATATAGAGATGGATCAAATGATGAATCGCCTCGCTTCCAATTCCAGTGATGAAAAATTGAAAGAATATTCCCAAACTGCCCTGCAAACGAGCGGAGCAGTTACAGCTGAGATGCAAATAAACTGACAGATTTCTCCACTGCATGCAGTTATGCAAGCGTTTCTAAGCAGCCGATAACCATTTAACTGATACTTAATTAAGAGAAGTAAGGATTTGGTAATCGGCACTCAATTAATACGTGGATTATCGACGGTGAACTTCACGTTCTCATCGGAACAATATCTTGACCTAAAATTTCCGTTAGAATGCTTATATATAAATGTAATTCCCTCCATATACATAGTTGTGAATTCTAAGCAACAAAACATAACCCCACTTATAATGATTCATCCTTTGATGTGCTTTATTGAAGTGTTTTCATTTTAAATTATAATATATATACTTTAATTGTGCTAGTTTTCAATAATTGTGCTAGTTCTCAATTTAAGAATGCAAAACTTGTAAAGATTCATGAGGTCAAGAGGGAATCATTCTAAACTAACAATTGCATTTGATGGTAAATAAACAAAACGTCATAAAAAAAGAGGAAGTGTTGTATTTAACATAAAACCTGATAAAAAAGAGGAAGTGTTGTATTTAACATAAAACCTGAGTAAAATGTAAGGCGTTAGCTTTTTACTTGACCATTTGTACTGATTGGACGACCAGCAATGTCAGATGTGACAACTCATGCAAGTTGGGTCGTGTGCAAATGGTCGGGTGGAAAGCTAACGCCAAAATGTAATATCCTCCATATTGTGTTTGTTTAGTGGCTATGTTGTAAATTTAAATTTATGACTAAGTAGTTAATATTTTATTATACTTTGAAAATGTTTAAGATTAAATCTTGTCACATGTCCTTGTGATAGGACATATGTAAAAGATAGTTTTTGACATTATTAATGAAATATTGGAACACTTGGAATGACCTTGTTGAACATGATGAATTATGACCCCATGGGCGAGGAACATGGTCTCACTACTCAAGATGAGGAAAGGACAAGTGTCAAGATCCACCGTCCTTTAACCAACTCCAAAAAACTAGGAGAGAGTCTAGGGCCAATTCCGAAGGAGGAATGTTCGGAATTGCTTAAGACTTAGGAAAATAAACTATTTATATGTATGTGTGGAAGGACAAGACATTTTCATATTTTGTACATGATATCTTATTTTTTTGTTTGTTATTTATGTGTTATAGTCATCCCACATTTTGTTTTATTTACTTATGCATCTGATTTTAAAAAGAGTTATTATTAATAGCTGTGATTTTACCTATATCTAACTGTTATTGCTATATATTTAGTTTCTACATTACATCTTATTATAATTAAATAGATTTGTATTGTAAATATAAAAATGATATATTTATTTAATATTTCTAGTTAGTTAGTAAGTATATATATATACACACAAACAAAAGATTATAAATTTTGTTAAAGTCGATTATGATTTATAAATATGTTATGAAATAGTGTTCACCAAATTTATATATAGGGTTTCAAAAAACATTGAATAATTATATATGAGTAGCATAAACATAAAAAAATACCAATTTAATATTATCAATAACGTAAATAACTATAACCTATTGACTTAGTTAAATCTCCCTCGTGATGTGAAGATAGGGAAATAATGTTATAATATAAACTCATGATGATGATGACGATGATGATTAATGCCTACTAAGACCAACTTTGGTCTATCAGACCTTAAGAAGGATAATACTTGGTTTACTTTAAAATCTTGTTCGTGTGCTCAAAAAGCTTGCCAAGAAGCTTTCCAAGCTCACTATAGTTTTGGAAAGTTAGGAGGTTATAAAGGTTTGTATTTTAGAAAATACTATGAAACTCAGATATAATGTGGGTTTAAGCAAGGCACTCTAACAGAAAGTGGTTTTCATCCTCAATGCTCATAGACTCACACAGATGACAAACCCTTTCCGCCTATGGAGTTTTAGGAATAGACCAAGGGCCTGTTTCACTATGGAGTTCATGAGAGCTCGTTCTAATATTGCTATATTAATTTTGTTCGGTGAGCTTGTTACTATCGAGAGATACTTATGATCTTCCATGTTAGGTTTAATGACCTCCTTATAGTATCTGAATTTTCTATTAACCACTAAATTTTCCTCACACCAGAATTTCTCTTTAAAATTAGAAGTAATAATATTTTCGAGATTATCAATATTCTGCAAAATGTCATTTTCATCAATGCCCCAATGGTTTAACCAAGCCATGGTATCTTTACATCAACACTGCTTGAGGTGTAGTTGGTTTTGACTTGAGTTTAAAGCAATTTTAGGAAGTCTCTTGTTTCCCATGTTATTTATCTTATGATTTTACATCATGTACCTAGTCATATCCATGCTCTCGATGGGGAAAATACCCACTTCTATGAGGAGAATAGGATAAGGCGTATTGCTTTTAATTTTGAGGTTATAAGTTATAAAGCGCTTATGGATTTGCTCAATATTCCTCCTATATTCTCTAGAAATGCCGCACCCCCATTGTTCACAACCATACTAATAGGGATGACAAGAGTTTCAATGCTCGAAATTTCTTTTTATCCCACATGACCAGATTGGATGATTTACAGTTATTTTCAAGACAATAATGACTTCAATAGTCAAAATTACAACACTTTTTTTTATTAAATAGAAGTCAAACATGGTACATGTATCCAAGTTCGATATGACCATCATAATTTATTAACCCAATATAAGTCATTAAAATGATAACTAAGGTATGATAACAAAAACAATAGGTGCATCCATTTTAATATCAAAACAAATATACTTAACAAGTAGAGACCCGACTTAGTCATGGTAGTACATCAAAGTATTTTTTATTAAACAAGATTTAACATATATATTTTACGAGATGATAGAACCTCCATGTTTTATACCCTCAGAAGAAAATGGTAACACAAAGAAAAGGTGAAACATCCAAGTAAATTTCCAAGTATGCAAATGCAACCATTGTTCATTTTGTTATGTTGCGATAATATATAAACCCATAGTTTATGGTTGAATGCATGTCTTATTTATTCTGTACATCTTCTCTAGAATTAGTTGTGTGAATGCTGTTTACATTTACTGTTTGTGAAAGACATAAAGAATCCACAAATAAATGTTGAAATATTATAACTTCAAAGGATATTCTAAATTTATTTTACTAATTTTCCCTAAGGAAAATGTTCTATTCCTCTGTCGGGATATTATTATTGTAATTGGCCATCATAGAGTGATGAGGTAAATCCTCTGTTGTAAGTTGGTTCAATAGTACCCTAATGAATATAATATAATATTGTTTTGAGTCTTGGGTGAAGTCAACTAAGTCAGTTTAGTGGGGCCAACTTGTTAGGGTAAGAGTCAAGTGACTTAAAGAGTATAAATAGAGGAGTTGTTCTCCTCAGTATAACCCACACACACACACTTGTGTAGCGCATAGGAGAGAGAGAGAGAGAGAGAGAGAGAGAGAGAGAGAGAGAGAGAGATACCAATAGGGAGGAGAATACCTATTTTTGGGGTTTTACCTTATACATCTATATAGTGGAAGTTTTGTTGGGTTTTCTTCCCCTTTAGGGTTTCCCAGGATAAATAGCATGTCTATCTTATGATTGTGTCTCTTTCAATGATTCAACATATGCTACTCTTTTGAGTTTGGACTAAACACTAATGATACCTTTCTAGACCAACATATCCATGGTTTGGACCATATGACATAGGTACAAGACAAATGAAAATGTTTCATAGGTGTATGTGACTAGGGTACTATATGGTATGATGCTCTAACACCACATCCCCCATCCCTCAAGCCTAACTTAGTGTAACCACATATCAAAATTGGGGCCTTGGCAACAAAGGCTCAAGTCACCTCTTACAAAATTTTATTTGTCCATGTAAAAATTAGGAAAGAGGAAAAACCTCATGGGGAAAATACTCCCTCAAGAATGGACATGTCACAGAGATGATAAAAAAATTTATTCAACAGGTCTTCTTATTCACTTGAATGAGATGAATTAACAACCTCTTAGTGAAGATTTTTTGGATGCTAAGATCACGCATCAATGCATCAATGTGTTGTAGACAAAGAACATGTGGAGAGGCCCCTTGAAGGTCATCATTTGACAATGGAGGAGCATCATAAGAATGATTTTTTCTGCAACCATACTCTGATTTGGAACCATAATCAATAATCAAAAGGATATCTATGCAAACTCCTTCCCAAAGAACATCAAAAGACTCAACAAAATCAAATTCTTATGTAGCTTCCATATCATGAATTAAACCATGAATGTTAGTCCCAATTTGATGAAGAACCTTCATAACTCTATAAAAAATCTCATGAGGATCTGAAATATCAGAATAGAAGTCATATAGAGAACACAATATCAGAGGTATAGTGTCTCCATGAGGGAATGTGCCCAAAATGATAAAAGAGATGGTAACTAGATCACACTGCCAGTTGAGCGAACTTGGATGGTCTGGAGACTTGAAATTTGAACCATAGGTGGTGAGATAAGGTCTAGAAAAGTGGAACAGAAGCTGCATGAAGGCCAATGACATGGTTTTCCAACCAATTAATGATATTCAAGACATAAAAACAACATACACAAGTACCACATATTGGAAACAATGCAATTGTGAGTTTTTCCAACTAGATAACTTGGGGTTTATAGGGTATTTTGAGAATCAAATCATTGGGAAAATTATTTTAAGTATTTATTAACTTGTATATCATCGTGCATATCACCTTCATAATTAGGATAAGAAGGATCTAAATGGATTGGGAAAGAGATTCTAGAAGACAAGTAGAAAACTAGTGAAAAATGACTAGTATTTGGTGGAAACTTTGGTGAACTGTTTGGGGTTTCTTCCAAGGAAGGGATGGAGGCTTCAGAATAACATATCAAACTCTAAATTTGAAACAAAAATATCATAAACATATGCATGATATAGAGGCTTGACCCTAGCACCCAAAGCATATAGGCGCTTACCATCTTCTTGCTCCAAAGAGAGCTTGCGCTCTTCTCTTCTTGAAAAATCTTTGACATCAATATTATTTTCTTCAACAAACTTGGTCATGATGTCTAAATTATTTATGAAATAATATGTTTCATGATGAGAACCTATTCAATAACCACACTTGTGTTTATCTCTCTTTCTTGTTAGAATAATCAACCCATAGTATTTACCCACTTAGACATTATTTCATTTATTTTGGCTTATTTGCCTAGTCCATGAGTCCCACCATGTGCAAGTTGTCAATTGCCTATCCATAGAGGTCAAAATTGCCATTATTGACTCATGGAGCGCTTGGGAAAGCCTTGGGAATCAAATCTGCTTTATTCCTGGCCTCCTAGGTGCCCTTCTGCTTTTTCTGCTTTATTGCCTGCTTTTTCAGTGTTTTAAGACACATAGGAAAGCAAGACTAGGTGAGGTGAATCAGCTTTGTTTCCTCTTCCTCCTCCACTCTTTCCTCCATGAAAAAGCATGTATGAGTTACCATTTGACCACTCTTTAGCTTTCCCATGCACCCTTGCTAATTCATGGGGTCCTTGATAGATTTGGGATCATCTTTTTACACCTATGGGGGATTTGCCTATTTTGGGTAAGCCTGCTTTATGCTAGATTTGGATGCTTCCTTATGCATTCGATTTGCTCATGTATTCTATATATTCAGCAACCTATGTTATTACAGGATTGGCTTTTGTACACTCAGTTAATATAATTTTGTGTTACAGCTCCATATTCAGTCTCCATTGTTGATAATTTTGCATGATCAATTGTTAATTGTTGTGGGTGAAATTAATCTACTGCAGGCCTGAATTTCTACATTTCTCTTCATCCTCTTGGATTTCAAATCCTCATCAGTTGAACTTGAGTTTTCTACATTCGAGTGATTCTTCTTCTTCACTCTTTACTGCTTCGAATCCTTGGCTTTAATCTCGCATTTTTCTTGATTTGAAACACCTACAACAAAGTATTGATCCTTGGTATATTTGATGGTATCCATTCGAACCAACTTGTCTTGTTTTCGAGTCAAAGACTCTATGAAGTCTGCCAAGGTAGGCATTCACCAATTTTGAATTGTTGGCTTGCCTGAATAGAATGTCAAGAAAAACACAGGATACTCATCTTGGCTTTCCTGGATAGAATGTCAAGAAAAGTGCCTTCATCTCCACCTGCAAAAAACCAACAATGGCATGAGCATGACCATGCCATGGAGAAAACCAAACGAAGCATTTCATTTTACATAGAGCTAGATGAGCTTACCTATGAATCGTTGGGGTCATCTCCATTCTCCAAACACGCAAAGGCCTCACTACACCGCAATGCCAATACCTTAATGCACATACAACAAATTCCATGTACTTTGTCAAGGGTTTTTACCAACCTCGATGGCATTAATGGCACTAGCTGGTGGACATTAATGCCACCATAAACCGCAATCATAAGATCGTGTATCAACGTTAAATCAACCATGTCATATGATAAACCCTCTATAGTATGGTTTCGCCACCCTTTAAAAGTTAGTGCAGGCCAATACTAATGACATGGTTTGTATACCATAGTCCCAATGTTATGGTATGCGTAACCCTTAACATTATCATATAGTATTACAATGTCTTCCCTTAGCATCAATACCATATAGTGTTACAATGTCTGTCCCTTAGCAACAAGTTTATAGTGTTATCATATGCCCTTTAGGATAGTTCACATAGGTAACACATGTGTTTAAGTCGTAAGTCTAGTTTGTATCATTTAGGCATAATGGCAAACATAGTATGCCATGATGCCCTCGCTAGGATGAACAAGTGTAAGTCTACAAGCTCGTCACCAAGGTAAACCTGCAAAATAGAAACAAGAGATGAATAAGTAACTAAATAAGAGTTATACAATAATAATGATAAGGACGGTAATACAATTCATAAGCATTGAGTAAATTAACTGATAAAGTTAATTAGCAAACATAGGGCATACCTGAGTCATAAAATGGATCAGTAACAATAGTGCGAGATGGAACGAGAAGTTTAACTAAGAACTAAACTATGTTAAGTAACCAATAATCCTGATGTCGCAAGAGTATCCTGCGAATCAATGAATAAGGTGCCTTAGTTCGAATGAACTAAGTAATCCTGCATAACGAAGAATAATCTAACCTCTCAGATCGTCATGGGAGAATGAGTCCCGCCACTCCATCACTTTGTTCCCATCAATACAGTTAAGTTAGTTTTTATTAAATAAACAAAGTATACATGTGCATGAGCAAAACAATGATCTATATAACTCATTAATTCACCGACGGTAATAACTAAGATATATCGACAGTTTAAATAAAAAAATTAAGGCATAAGAAGTAAACGAACTAATAGTCATGGAATGGATAAGAGATTAACAAGACAGTGGGAAGAATCTGAAGAGGTTGCAAGTTTAAGGAGCATCTATGTTTCCGCACGAGTACTAATGATCACTTTTGGGTAGTTTTCACTAGCCTATAATTTTATTTTATTTTTCAATTTTTGGGAACATTACAGTTCCAATAAATATATCTAACAAATTATCTTCTGAAATATTCTTCACTCTGAGACTTAGCTATTGAAATTGCTTGATGTGCTATGTAACTGGACCATTTTCCTTGATATTTACCAACTGACTAAAGAAGGTGTTTCTATTTATATCCCCATAATGTTCAATCAATTATTCTATGAATATAGACCAAGAGATAGTAGAGTCCTATTTACAGTCACAAATCCATTAGTTCCATACAATTGATCGGGTTCTAAATATAAAGATGCAATAGTTAGCTTTCATAAAGTGGGAACCTCGTGTAGATCAAAGAATTACTCCATTTGAAAAATCCACGTGATTGGATCCTTGCCATCAAAATTTATCATGTCAATCTTTTGGGATGAGGTAGTTCCTTGGATCTAAATTGAACCAATGATGTTGTAGTGAATCATTAACTTTTGAGGACTCTAACTTCCTACTCTCCAATTGTTTTTCAATTTTCTCCAAACGTGAATGGAATAAATCCTCTTTTTCCTTTGTATCTTCTACATGAGGAATAAAGCTATGTTTTATATCCTTCATTAATTACTTCAAGTATTGAAAATCTTCTTTCTCTAGAAATCCATTTGATATCATGTTTACTAGACATCCCTTTAAAATCCTCTTTACTATCCATCTTATTTTCTAATTCAACTAAGTCATCAATTTTCACATTTCGTTTAATCATATCTTCCAACTTCGACAGTCTAAAACATATGTCTTCCATTTCATCATATGTTGGGGATGAATCCTCTTGGGGTTTGAGTGGTGTGTGGTTCTTTCCAATTCCTTTTTCGAGGAATTTTGTGCAATACATAGATATCACACCCTATTTTTTACCACAAATAGATCCTTCTACTCAAATCTATTTAAATAAAAAATTACGTACCTTTTTCAAACCCTCATTAGAAAATTGTTTTTGGGCCAACTTGTAACTGATGCCAAATTTGAATTTTAACTCCTCTGGGTTGGAATATTCATCTTATGGTACCATTATGTGTCCTCTTTGCAATTCCTTAGATATGACTTGATTTGTATGTTCCAACAAAACGTTATTGCACATCTCCCAACATTTCTTATTTTTGTCCTATTGAGAAGAGTGTAGTTGTACCATATGCCACGTGTCCAACATTTTGTTTTGTAGCAAAGAATTCTACCACCGATACCCTGGTTTGTCTTCTTTCAGATGCAACTATTCTAACTCAGTTTTGATCTTGGATTCCACCGATATGACCTTTTTCCTTATACCACCTGTTTTAGACTAGGTTTTGGACTAGTCAAAACGCAATTTTCCTCTGTAATTATCTCGAAAAATATAATGGATCGGGATTTGAATTTCAGACTAGAGATAGTTAGGCCTGTTTTAAATGTGGGTTTTTAAATTCAATATCTTAATCCTTGTAGAAAAAAAAATGGACTGAAAATTCAAAGATGACTTGTTTTGCAGAAGCCAGTCCCGAGGAAAGAGCTTTGATACCAAATGTTATGCAACCAAGTGCTAGAAATAGCATAATAAGAGAAGAAATAGATGATAAGAGAGTAATCCATGACTTAAAAATGGATAATAGAGATAAATATCAATCCTCTTTAATGGAGGAACCTCCTTACACAATGTATTAAGTACACAAGACAAGACACGATACAATGATGATTAAAATGAGAATATATCCTTCCTATATATAAGAGACAAAGGTGTACAATAACAACTAATAGAGCTACTAATAGACCCAAGCTGGAATAAATAATATGTAATGCACCCCAATATACGGGGTAATGTGCTACACTATATGGGGTAATGTGCCATCCTTAAGGGCTTAACAGGTTCATGATGAAGAGGTAAAAAGATCGATGATAGATAAGGAGTCAATTGGAGGAAATTGCACATTAGCAGAAAATTCCAGTGAGAAGAAAAATATGAAATGAAAGAGGGTAAAGGGGCACATTATCAACAACCTAATATTAATGGTAGATTAGATATAAAGTAGAGATAAGTTTCTCTCCCACAACATGCATGGGAAATGGATGAAGCTCGGCCCAATGATATTTGTACCGGCTTCCACGTGGCGGGTGGAGGATCATTCTACTGGGAAAAAAATTGGTAGGAGAAAACCACTCCTACCAATCCTGAAACCATTAATTAGAGAATAGTATCAAGGAAAACAAAGTTTTTTCATGGTTATTTGTCCTTTTTTGCATTGGAGAAGAACATGGTTGTGCATGGTTGAAGCCAAGTTGGAAAAATACATTTCCATCTTCCAATCATCCATGTAGGTAACATATTAACGCACCAATTGTTATTTAAAAATGGAGGGTGGAAAGGAAATACAAGCATGAGCCCAATAATTTGAGAAATTGGAGGAAATATTCAAAGATAAGGATGGTGATGTCTTTGACACTGTTTTTTCATTTGGTACAGTTCATGAGATGAAAACTAAACTACAAACCTTTAAATACCAAGGAACTAATCTGCATGGTGTCTACAAGTCCCAATTCCACCATTTTTTCCCTGACTAAACCCTAAACTTCCTCAACGTTTTTTCTTGGTGCGCGTCCAGTTATTCCCCTTGTAAGAGAGAAATAATGGATTTTGCTAAGTTTGATATAATTTTCCATGTTAATCGCATGATGTTTTCCTTGTTTCCATGAAACTAAAGCATAGATGAATGCAATCTGCTTCTTTTACTCCACCAATGACATACCTGCACAGTCTCTTCTATCAAATACTAACTTCTATGTTGTTTTCAACACTCAAAAGTTTTGATACACGAAATCTCATCTCTTCAAATATTTCTTTGATAGAACATGTGTGGCCTACTAATTATGCATCAGTTATTAGCACACAAATTATGCAAGAATTAAATATGTTGAATGGAATTAGGCTTGTCACTAACATAGAAACCATAGTCACTAATAACCCTGGTTGCACATGCCTCGACAAACCATTTAATTTGTCTCTATGACAATAGACTCCCATTAATTCTAGATTCCTCATTGTGATTTTTCTTATGGATATCATATAATGTGATCTTATCCTTTAAAAAATAATTTACAGCCTTAGTTTTCCACCTTTAGCTTCATATGAATATACAATTAATTTATGAGCTTCAAATGGAAAATTCAAAAGTCAAATAATTAGAGGAACTTAAGAAATGACCTATAAAATATTGGATTAGATTTATAAGTATTAATCTTTCATAGTAATCTAGGGACTAAAATACAGTCTCATAAGATATTTTAGACAATTAAACATGAAAACGGCATAATGGTGCTACAATAGGAGTAGCAGCTCTGTACAATAAATAAAGAATGAGTAATACAATACAATGATCATGTAAAGTACACGAATTCCAAAACAATTCAAATTCCCAAGGAGGTCATTCGAATTGAATGAATGGATGTAGCTTAACTCAATGTCAGCCACAATAAACACACCTAGTTAACCCACTAATCAAGCCGTGATTGACTCAACTGAGCCCTAACTATATCGGAGTGCAATGGATGACTGAGTCTAACTGAAAGTATATCAGACACATGTCACTGCATGCCAATCAACAAGTGGTAGTGCATCATTAACTCCAATGAACCCCGATGAGGTTAACTGAAGTCAAACTCATCATCAGAAGTGGTTGGAGGTGCCCTAGTTGTCTCCAGTTCATAAATATTAAAAATAATCAATAAATGAAATGGAGGTGCCTTCACAACTTAGCTTAACTGATTGTAACAATTAGTTAGCAATTAGGTGCATTTATGACACTCAGATCACCCAGAATGGCTCCCCGATTGAAGGAGGAAGCCCAATTAGCCTCCCTGATTGAAGGTAGGTGTGGGTGTGCTCATGATGATGTCATAGAGTTCTCATCTAATTCCGATTAAGTCAATTAAAATTATTATAGTGGTTTAACAAGGCCAAATTGACCAAATTATGTGTGCATGTTGGGTAAATGACTCCAACACCCCCCCTTAAGCTATACTCAGGAGGAGTAAAAATAAAATGAATAAAAATTATATGGCCCCAGAAACAAAGGACATAGGTCACCCTGTACAATAATGTAACTCAAAAAAAGCTAAAAAATAAATCTAAGTGAGGAAAGAGGGAAAACCCAGTGGGAAACCCCCCCCCTCAAGATGAAAACTTAAAGTAGTTTGATCACCCTGATGAACCTACCCCCAACAGTGAACGGAGGTAAGTGAACTTATTTTCTAAAAAGATATTGGTGAATATTTCTGCAATCTACTCATCAATATGTTAGTATTGCAGAATGATGGTCCTATCATGCACTAATTCCTTGATATGGTGCATGTGTATCTCTACATGCTTGGTCCTCTGCCTGGTACCTAGATCTATGAATATCTTAATAGAAATTTGATTGTCACAAAAGAGGATAGTGGAAAAATTACTACCAAGATCAAGCTCTGAAAGAATGCTTTGCAACCAAACATCTTGGATGCAAGCATTCACCGCTTTTTGGTACTCAGCCTCTGCTGAAGACAATGCTATGGAGGCCTTCTTTTTTCTACACCAGAAAATGGGGCCACCACGAAACATGAAGACATATCTGAAAGTAGACTTCTGATCTATAGAATCACCCACCCAATCAGAATCTGTGTAACCAACCACCTCTAGCTCAGAGTCTCAGCATAGTGAATGTTGTAGGTCCTGGTTCCCTGAATATACTGGAGGATCGTCTTAGATTCCTTAAAATGAATATCATGAGGATTATACATGTATCTTGAAACAACATTCATGGCATAATAGATATCAATTCGAGAATGAGCCAAGTAGAGCAAGCTACCTATCAACTGTTGATAAATAGTGTAGTCCATGGGAAGTGTGCTTTTTCCTTCTTCAAGGATGATCCCTAAAAGGAAAGGGAATGGAGAAGACTTACATTCAGCCATGTTAAACTTAACTAACAGGTCTGATATGTATTTGGATTGAGTGATCATTATCCCATCAATATCTTTCTCAATTTCGAGCCCCAGAAATTGTTTCAAGAGCACCAAATCACTCATTTCGATTGCATTGCGAAGGGCAGTTTTGATTACTGAAATAGAAGCAACTATGATACCTGTAATCATTAAGTCATCAAAATATAAAACAATAATAATCAAATTACTATCATACTTCTGTAGATACACTTTTTGATCTGATTTACACCTTTGGAAGTTTTGCGAGAGAAGGAAGGCATCCATCTTGGAATACCACTCTCTTGGGGACCTGTTTTAACCAGTATAGTGATTTTTTTAGTTTGCAAACCAAAGATGAATCAGAAATGTATCCCTTAGGCTGCTTCATGTATATATACTCATGAATATCTCCATGTAGAAAGACAGACTTAACATCCATATGATGCACTTCCCAGTGCTTAGATGCAGAAATTGCCAAAACTAGGAGGATGGATTCCATACCATGTAAGGTTTTTCATTACACCAAAACCTCCAGATGTTGATGAATATTTGAAACCCAGAACAAGGCCCTATCACTAGGAGTGGTGGTTAGTCCACTTGTTTTTATATTCCCAGAGGTGCGGCGGTTTTACCATGTGGAGGTTGTACCGATACTCCAACACCCCTCCAATTTGGCGTAGCTCGGGGGAATTGAAATTGAGACCTATGCTCTGATATCATATTAATCTATCACAGTAATGTAGGTACTAAAACACAGTCTCATAAGACATTTTAGACAATTAAGAATGAAAATGTAATAATGGTGCTACAATAGAAGTAGCAGCTCTGTGTAATCAATAAAGAATGAGTAATACAATACAAGGATCATTGAAGGTGCATGAATTCCAAGATAATTTGAATTCCCAAGGAGGTCATTCCAATTGAATGAATGTGTGTATCTTAATTGAATGTCAGCCATAGTAAACATGCCTAGTTAACCCACTAATCAAGCCGTGATTGACTCAACTGAGCCCTAACTATATCAGAGTGCGATGGATGACTGAGTCTAACTGAAAGTAGCTCAGGCACATGTGACTGCATGCCAATCAACAAGTGGTAGCGCATCATTAACTCCAATGAACCCCGATGAGTTTAACTGAAGTCAAACTGGTCATCATAAGTGGTTGGAGGAACCCTAGTTGTCTCTAGTTCATAAATATTAATAAAAATAATCAATAAATGAAATGGAGGCACCTTCACAACTCATCTTAACTGATTGTAACAATAAGTTAGCAATTAGGTGCATTTATGACACTCAGATCACCTTAGAATGGCTCCCTGATTGAAGGAGGAAGCCCAGTTAGCCTTCCTGATTGAAGGTAGGAAGCCCAGTTAGCCTCCCTGATTGAAGGTAGGAGTGGGTAGGAGTGAGTGTGCTCATGATGATGTCATAGAGTTCTCATCTGATGCTGATTAAGTCAATTAAACTTGGGATAGTTGTTTAACAAGGACAAATTGACCAAATTAAGTGTGCATGTTGGGTAAATGACTCCAACAATAAGTTTCTAAAAACTGTGTTTGTTGGTTTTTGTTCATGTATCCTAAAATTAGGATTGTTATAATATTGATTTCATAATTGCCATTTAAATTGAAGGGCTTGATTGCATATTTTTACATGCAAGTATTTATTAGTTTGACCTAAATGTAATATTTTTTCTTGTATATAATGCATTGTTGTAAATTATATAAATTATATTACACTTTTTTATTATCATGTCAGGATGTGATACTTTACACAACAGATGAACACAATGTTCATTACATTAATAAGGCATGACAATCCTTGTTGGAATTTCCTTTGTCCTTGTGAATATTTTAGTTCACATTTTTTTGGGTAACAAATGAATCTTATATTTCATTAATATGCACACGTAAATGCATCATATATTCATACATTTTGAGGAAAAATATGGCGTGACCTTCTTAGTATTAGAATCCTCCCTTTCCTAATTTGGTGAATTATGTCTAAATTATGAGTCTTTTCAGTCTATATTTAGTTACTAGCATCATTGGGTCCACATGGCCTAATTGGGCCACATGTACCAGTTACTAGAGTATGGGGAACACTAATTGAGGATAACTGCCACTAACTACACTTGCATGCATCGGTTTAGGAGCCTCTTAGACCAATCCCCACAATTTAGGAGCCACTAAAAGTTCCAAAACCAACCTCCTTCAATTGAGTTCAGTTAGTGACTAGTTAATCCTATTTATTAGTTAGTTACATTCAGTTACCTCTGTTAGCACTAAATTTATTTTTGTTGGAATTGGTCTTATTTCCTTCAAAATTTTAATTTTTCATGGGTGATTGAGTTGGTTTCCAAATTTTTCTCATTAAGCTATTTCCAAGTTGGCAAAGAAAAGAAGTTAAAGGAGTTTTAGGTAAAAAGAGAAATAAGTTTTTCACAAGTGGGGCAAAAATTTTTATTCACTTTTGAATGAAATTTATAAAATGGGTTTTATAAACCAATGATTGGATTTATATTCAAGCTTATATAATTTTGGATATTAAATAATTTACTTTGTCCAAGCCATAAAAGGGGCCTTGTATTCACCAAACCAAGTCCTCCATGAAGGTTCAAGCGCTAAGCTTTCACAAGATGTATTACCTTTCTTTGTTTCTTAAGGTATAATCAAACCACTAGCACATATAATCATCCAATAGTTCAAACAAAAAGTGAAATTTCATCAATGGTCCCATTCTATTCCGGAGTGCAAAATTGTGAGATAATTAAAAGGGAAGAGTGGTAGCAGAATTTTAAACTACTTTCCACGTGGTAACTTTTGGTGAGTTCTGCTGAGGAAAGCGGTAAAGGAAAAACAACTTGGTAAGGGTCCCGGAATGAGCCAGTGTATAAAAAGTGAGTTGAATTTTGTAAATTCATTTTCGCTTGTATTCGTTTATGGTGAATGAGCACATTGGATAAGTTGTTTCATGATACAACTGGTAGCATTGCACCAGAAAGAGTTGTTGGTTATCAACGTGCAAATAAGGAGGTAGCAATTTTGTGTAACAATCAGCGATCTGTCTCAAAGTCTCATGGTGTTCAAATGGAAAAAACTTGAAGGGAAAATGGCGGAGATAAAGAGTCTGATCAAGGAGCTGGAAATTGATCTTAGTAGAGAAAGAAAAGGGAAGCCACCACTCAACAATGCAAAAGGGAAGCCCAAAAATAACATCATCCTAGAAGTGTTGGAGAAATATATATAGTGAGAACATTCATGAAGGTATTGGTATGTGTTTAAAGTCTTACAAACATAATTTACAATGGAGAGTGTGCCAAAGCTTGGGATTATTCAAGTGTTTGGAGGCACTATTAAAAAATATGGCTACCTTGATCAATCAATTCATGGGAGTGCTCTTACATTATATTGTCTTACAAGGATAGATGCTATATTTTCTCTATTATATGAATTACAGTTAAACAATTCAAGGTTTAGAAGCAACAGAGCATTATTTTCTGAAAATGACTGTTTTAGTCATTTTTTTCAAAGAACCGTTTCTCAAAAACAAAAAAGAATTTTCAAAAACTAAAAGAGGTTTGTCATAATAACATTATGATATACATTAAAATCTCTCATTTTTTACCCACGTGCTAAGGATTGGGAGAATCGAAGTCATCTTCAGAGGGGAAAATGTTTAGATTTCAAAATGACTGTTCTAGTCATCAAATTCAAAGAATTGTTTACATAAAATGAAGATAAATTTTGAGAAATTGAGATAGGATTTTATTCAAAACATGGCTATCCACAATAACCTCTTTATTATTTCACACAGGTACTATGAGTTAGGAGAAACAAAGTCAGTTTTACAGGCCATTTTTCATGTTTTCCAAAGGATTGATTCAGCCATCAAATTCAAAGAATTGTTTCAGACAAATGGAATTTATTTTTGCAAAAATGAGAGAGGTTTGTATTCCTAACAGGCCTATAGTAAAAAATGTCCTTCAGGTTTTACACATTTCTCACAAGATGGGAGAATTTAAAAGATCTTCACAAGTTATTTTTTCATAAATTTACAATTTTACTATCTGAGTCATCAGTTTCAAAGGCATATTTAGAGGAGTTTGAGATGATTTTGGAGAAAATAACGCATGGGTTTTGTTGGAAACATGGCCAATTACAAAAACCTCTCCCAGATTTCACACAGCTATCACCATTAGAGACATGCAGGAGAAACTTTGTTGTAACTGTTTCTATTTTTAGAGTTCAGTTAGGTTTCGAATTCAAGGTTAGGTAGAGGTTATTCTTCTATAAATTAAAATGTAATTGATATTTTTAAAGGGGGATTTTCAAGAGCGAAGAGGATCTATGTTGTAATTGTTTCAAGTTTTCAGTAGATGAATGAAATTTGCAGAGGAGGAATGTTCAACCTTTTCATGGCAGAGATTCTTGTGCCATCTTTTTCTTCAGTAAGTAATTTCTTTATGTGACTGTTTGTCCTGTTTCTCACTCCATTTTTTATTTTATTTCATGCTTGATAATTTGTTTTTATGGGCTAGAATTCATCTTGCATTCTCTAGGTCCATTGTTCAATCATTTTCAAAACATTTTCTTCTAAAGTCTTGTAGAATTCACCCTAGTTAGGTGCTCTGTTTGATGGGATGTCTCCCTTTGTCTACTAATCAACCTGCTAATACCTCAAGACCAAGGAAATGCTACCTACCTTAACTATGTTCATAAACCTTGAAAACCCAACCTGCTGCAATCTATTTCAGATCTGATTGTTGACTCCATTACCCAATGGTCTCCTCCATGACTGTCCTACCAAGTCTTTTAAAACAAACTTGTCCTATTTGTCCCATTAGAAATCTGACCTTCTAATTGTCTTTGATTGAATATCATAAGTATAAAAAAATTTGAAAATAGTAAGAGATCCCTCTCTGACTGCATTAGGTCAAAAATACAGTCCAAAGTGGTTTTTGCTGTTACCTCGGGATCTACCTTTAAAAACCCGGGTACATTCTGAGTGCTAGCAACCTCCAATAACATTAATTTAGCACCGATCATTGATTGATTGCATGTGGGAAGGTGCAATTCCTCACCTACTACATTCAATTAGGCTAGTTAACTGATTCTAACTGACTGGTGCACTGATTGAGGAAACTAGGGATAACTACTCGGGCTCTGATAATGATTTAGACATGTCTAGTTATCCATGAAGTTAGGTAGATTCATTCAATTTGAATTTATCTCTCATGCATTCAAATTGACTAGTTATTAATACCACTGTATTACATTGTAATTAATTATCCAATTACTTTTGACTAATGAAAGCATTCACAGTTGCAAGCCAATTTTTGCATTGTTTCATTCTTCAATTTCTAAGTAAAATTGTATGATATATCTTGTGAGTTATGTGTTGATCCATAGATCTATGTGCTCAATTTTATATGGTATGAGAGCCTCGACATGACAAGGAACTTCTCCTACTAGAGATTCATACTTGGATAATAAAAAATATTGAGCAAAATTGCTCCTTCCAACACTGCAATAGAAATGGATAATTTACCACATAAATCATAAGCAAAGGAATTGTTGATCAAGATTGCTTGATTAACTAATATGGGTGTGAAGAAAATTCCAAAAGTGTAAGTTGTCGACCTTAGTTTGTCTATTTTATTGTGTGATTTACAGGTTTTCCAGTCTCCTTCACTGTATTCGCTACAGCAGCATTCAGTCTCCTTCACTGCATTCACTACAGTAACACAATGGCCCCTCCTATGGAGATTCTCACTCCTTTAAAATACCATCAATGGAAGGAGGATATGGAGATGCATCTTCACTCCAAAAGACTCTACAGAGTCACAATGGACAAAGAAGTAGATCCAATTCATTATGTTGAGAAAGAAAAATACTGGAATAATCTTGATGAAGCATATGGATGCCTATGCCTTTCAATATTTAAAGATATTCTCTTTCACATCAATGGATTGAATACTCCCAAGGAGATTTAGGATAAGGTCAATTCCTTGTTTGATAAGAAGGATGACCTTGTTGGGCCCAGAAATGGCCCCTTTTTGACCACTCTTATCCACCTCTTTTTGCCTCATCCTACCCTATTCTGCATGCTAAACAAATGTTTTTCCCTCACTTGGCCCCTCAAGTCATAAAGGTATGGTTAATTATTGTCTTATTTTATTAATGCTTAGGATTGTGGTAATTAGGACCTTACATCTTAAATCATGCTAACATATGATGGTTTTATAAAGATATTTCGAGATATAGAGAATACAGGTGTAGCGGGCCGTACATGGAAAAGGAAGGATGTAAATTCATTGCTAAAGCCGATCGCCATCCATTCCATTCTTTCCCAAAGAACACAGTCCTAGTGTATTAGTCCATGTGAGCTGTACAAGGGTAGCTGCAACAGATTGCGACAGATTTGGAGGCAACAATATGGTGCTGCTCAAGATCATTATTTCTCGCTCAAATAATAGCTTCCCTATATATGATGCTTTCATCTTGCCACAACTGTAACAGCTTATTGTAATTAGGGAAGCCTGAAGAGCAGAGATCTTCATGGCTGCCCAATAATAGGATAAAGAGGTTATGACTGTAATGGAATAAATATGGGAAACCATTCTGATTCAGGGGTTTAACATTTAACTAAATTATTGCATCAGTTGTGATGAAGGTTGCGTGATTCATCTACCATTTTTAATACAAGGAGTTTGATTCAGATCTCGGCGTTTTAACATGTGTTACTTCCAGCATCTTTGTGTGAAGGTTGGGCCCACCTTCCCACAGGGATTGCTGAGTTAATTTAGGTATTTATTCTGTTTTGTGATTTTGTGATAATTTATTTTCTTCATAGTAAGTTGCAACAATTATCCATTTACAGTGTGTCATTGGATAATTAGTAATTGCATTTATTATAAAAATGCAGTGGTATGGTATGCCAGTCGACTGTATAGGTTAATTGTCTCTTATGCAACTGTGTGATAGCTATAAAAACCCTATTCATCCCTAGTTCTTTCAATTGATGTTTTTGTACATATTTGCAGTTCGTTCCTTTGCTTTTATAGATGTAGAATTTCATTCCTGTACTTTGAATTTCTAGAATAGCTGAATTCAATTCATGTCCTTTGGATTTTTAGAATAACTAAATTAGGATAATTGGGTGGATCATCAGATGGTTTGGAAATCAGGATTTCATTTTCTGCAAGAGTAATCTAGATATTATTTCCTGAATCTTTTCATTCTAGATTAAGAATCGTAAAAGGTACTTGTGGCTATATTCTTGAGAAAGTAAATTAGATTAAGTGGATTATGAGATGATCATGGCTGAACAAGAAAGTAGGATCATTTACTTACAACAAGTTAGTGTTTAAAGCATATATAGTGCATATTATCCTTGAAATAAAAGACTTCCCTGGGTTGAAAATTTATATTGAACACTTTGTATGTTAGCTTTAATTAACTTGCATATATGGTGCCCAACATTTTGGCGCCGTTGCGAAGGAGGATAAGTATTAGACACTATTGTAGTTGCATCCAGTAATTGTCTTTATTCATTCTTCTTTAGTTTTTTTCATTTGCATGTTTTGGGTTGCATGAATACAAGAAGGATACAACATGACCATCTTATAAATCCCAGAACCCCACAGAACACTAACGTTGTAGGTGGTCGAGGCCGTGGGCTAGGTCCAGCATTGGGAAGAAGAACATTCATTGATGATCTGGTTGATAGAACCAATTATTCTACCGGGGCTCGCTATCAGGAAACACCCATCAGAAGAAGCCATGCCAACCCTGGAGTGGTAGCATTAGGCTCTACATTGGAGAACACATGAGGAGCTGCAACACCCTTGAATACCACTGTAGAGGAAGATAGCATTAGTACTGTAGGATCGGCTGATCGAGATCTGATCTATCAGATTAACGGGAAGGTTGTGACTGAAGAGGAGTGGACAGAGTTCCATCAGAAATTCATCGATTAGTGGAAGAACGAAGAGGATAAAACAAAATAAAATATGAGTAACAAATGAGATTTCGAAGAGGAAGAGGCAATGGGAGAAAATCATTATCATGAAGGTAATTTCCTGCCTAAAGGAATGGTGGCTACACTTCAGTTCCCAATTCAACAACCAGAAGCGATATCCACCATGAAAAATATATCGCCACCGCTGTTGCTTCGCTTTTATGGAAAAGAAACAGAGGATCTAGATGAATTTCTTTTTGAATTTGATATTCTCTGTCGCAACTATGACTACACTATCAATGTAGAGAAGCTGAAACTCTTCCCTGCCACTCTGAAGGACAATGCATTATGCTGGTTTATGAGCCTAGTAGGCAGAACTGTCACCAATTGGGACAGGATGAAATAGGTGTTCCTGGAGAAATATCAGGAGTATTGCAATTCCAAGGATAAGAGAGAAGAACTATTTAAAATGGTACAGAAGGATGATGAAATTCTGGAAGATTTTGTCGAAAGGCTTTTATATAATGTGCAGAGAGCTGGACAGACTAATATGGGGTTAGATGTGCTCAAAATAATCCTAGTTCATGGGATTAGGGATGATTTCCTAGATATGTTAAAGCTGTTAGGAAAGGGGGATATCTCGAAGGAGTCCTTCGAGAAAATCATGGAACTGTGCAAAAGGTACTCCAGGGGATCTTTAAGGAATAACATGCACGACAAACGGGACAAATTAGAACGTGATGTCTTCGACAGAACTCAGAATTCATCTAATGAAGGAGCCACCTGTGCAAAGATAGGAAATCTCCTCAAAAATTTCAAAACATAAATGATGAGCTCCATCTCCTTAAAAATAGATGTCCTAAGTGCAAAGCAGAAACAAGCAGTAGAGGATCTCACACTAGGTGTATTCTTCCCTAGATGTAGAAAGAACCACCCTCTGAAGGAGTTCCCGCTCGACAAGATAAAAGTGTGTTAGTTGTGCGAGCTGAATCATGACACAAAATAATACCCGTCACTACGTCAAGTGAAGGCTATTCTACAGTAATCAACTTCAGAGGTGGAACCAACTTACTTTATTGCACAAAAGAAGCCTTGGCAGCCTCGAAATTAAGGTATGACTCTAGACTCATTTCCATTTTTGAATAACATGAATAATTGAAATAATGCTGTAGCATATGAATACACAATTCCCTTCATCTTATTCTAATCCTCAATGGTACCCCTCTAAACCTTCAATGCAAAATTTTAACTCCTAGAACCCCTGGGTTCAGTCACCACAACCACAAAACACACCAAATTCTTCGTTTCCTGGATGGAGGAATTTCTATCCAGGGAACTAGTTTCCTCAATAGCTTCCACATCAATAGATTACACATCAACCATTTTCTCAACAACCATACCCTCCTCAATATCGTCAGCCTTATCCACAGTTGCAGCTGCAACTCCAAAACAATGCTACCCCCAATATGCCGATACGACCTTAGCTTCCTGCTCAACCTAATCCTAACCCAAATAATAAAATAGTCCATCAGTTTGAGACTGTCAACATTCCTGCTTACTCCCTGTAACACCTGGGTTTTCACCACGTTGCATTAAATGTACATGATGTATATATTGTAATTAATCATGGTGCGGAGCTAAAGGAAAAAGCCCCACCATCGATTTGACTGTGTTATGTTCGGCAATTGAAAATGTTGCCGATGGTATATCATGATATATGGCACATATTAGTTTCGGCATCATGTAAATATACATCTTTAATTAAATAACCCAACCAGCTATGTTCACGGAAACTAAATTGAGAAGGGGCATGATTCTCATAAGGATAAGGGGTGGGGATGTCAAACCTTGAACCAATGGGGAGAAATCCATGCGTCACCACCCTGTTTGATTTTCCCATCTTACCTTGTCTTATCCAACTACCACCTTAAACATTTAGCTACGTAGTTGAGGCAGTTATTGTTTGGGAGTGGGGGTGGCAGGATTGCTACTCCTTTCCCACCTGCACACTCCACCAGCAATGAACCTCACGTTGTGAAAAAGGAAGAGAAATCTCTAGGCTTTCCACTCTCTCCATGATGGTGATGAAAGGAAAAAAATGCTCCCGTACTTCCCACTCGTGACTTTCCATTTTCGATCATCCTCACACAAGGACGGTGGTTTGTTCATTCTCATGCACAGGCTCCTTTCATGTTTGGTCTCACACAGCTAGGATAGGGAACCATTTCAGCCGTCATTCACGTTTCCACAGAGTGGTATCTAGCATGTTTTCCATCCAAAATCCGGAGGTCGGGTGTCAAATTTCCCTCAGGCACAGGTTGGGGGTTTGTATTTTCTTCCCCATTTGCGATCTATGTAAGTCTTTCTGGTTGCTTCAATATTGAGATCAGGGATGTTGTTCTTCCCTTGATTTGTGGTTGCCTCCGTTCTTCTCAAGATTCGTGGGTTGCTGTGGTCTCCCTTAAATTTTGTTTGCTATGGTCTTCTTTACATTTTGGTGCTGTTGTGGATTGTTTTGGGAGTCATTTTGGCCACGATAGGGCCAAGAACAACTCAAGAATTGTTTTCCTTACCCAAGATGTGAATTGCTTGTGTGACTGCATGTATGCAGTGGTTGGTCTTCAGATTGTGTTGGAGTAGGGATGAGGGCTTGGTTTGCTTGATAAACCTGGTGTGTTTGGAAACCATACAGATAGAGCTAGAGGGATGGATTTTTTCTCCATAACCCTTGAATAGCACTAGAAGGGAAGTCAGGGCCTAAGGGACTATGTAGCAGAGAAGGGACTGATTCCTTGTGTTGGGTGTGTGTGGGTGTCTTAGAATTCAGGCTAGTTATGCTGTAGGTGTTCCTAGATCTATAATGGGGTCACCAGCTTAGCGTTAGCCTTTCCCAGCTCCTTGATGGCCTAATAAACTTGACCATGTTGGCTTGGCTATCTTGTTGATGGCCTGATAAACCCAACTGCGTTGGCTTGGCTATGTTTTTTGTATCCTTGGCTATGTGTAAGCCTGGTTGTTCCTTTTTCCTTGGGGAATCATGCCTAGCTCAAGGGTGGCAGCGTTGCTGAGAGATTAAGGAGCATGCTTGCCTATAGTTGGGTGGAATGTTGCAGCGACGTACCTGGTTGCGGAACGAGTTCTTTATAAGATAAGTAATCTTGTCTATTTTACTTCTGCAACTATATTACTGTTAATGAATATGATGAACATGTTGAATGAATGAATGCATGTTTGATTCCGTTGTGTATGATAGATAATTAGGTATCTGTGCATGCTCTACTTCAATGCATTTTGTTTCATCATTTTATGTGCATACTTGTTCATGGGGCTGGGTGCCCAGATGGTTAATGCCATGGTAGCATCCTCTTTGCTGGTCAGCGGGTGGAGGATGTTACAGTGTGGTATCAGAGCCCATGTTGTAGCATGGGCCTAAATGGACCGCGAACATGCAATGATAGAGGCAGGTTTCCTTCTGCCCAGCAGCAATAAGAATATTTTGGACAGAAAAACCTCAATATTCAAAATTTTTATAAGTAACGGAGACATTGGCCATCGGAAGGAGAAAGTGGTTTGTGGGCCTGCTGTTTCGGAAGCCTAGAGCACTAGCCTTCCGATGAGAAGAGACTGCCGATGCCGATCAGGTTATTCCTCAGCAGAATGGGCCGTCGATCGAAAGAAGATCGAAGATGGTGGGCCGTCGTAGCAGCTGTTGATGGAACTATTTCGTTGACTAAAAGAAGAGAGTTGAGCTGATCAAGCGGCAAAAAGGAAGACTAAAGGGAATCGTCAACCATTGGCGATGGTTAGTTAAACACATTTCCGACACCTAGTTAATTCAGTTGCCAATGAGCTACGTCAAGTGAATTTAGTGGATTGAATGTCTGCCATTGCGGCTGTTTAATGGACTATCCTTCCGAAGCTTAGAGGCTTCGACCACCGATAGTGGATAGAGCTTCCGACAGTCGATGAGTTTATGGTCCGTGGAACCCACAGTGGGATCACTACCCACCATTGTGGCTGTTTAGTGGACTATCCTCCCGATGAATAGTGAAAGTTAGATGTTTTAACCGCTGAAAAATCGGATTGATAGTTGGAATGAGACCCGATTCTGCACGGGGAAATTTTGAGTTTCCAGTGGGATTTCTTAGCAGATTTCGACTATTTTTCAGTAGGAATTTCAATGGGTTTTTAGTGGATTTTAGGGGTTGAAAAGGAGAAAGTGGCAGCGATCTTATGCGCCAGATTTCCATAAGATCCCCATCGTCCCCCTTGGACAAACGTTCTTTGAAGAATAAAATTTTGTGTTTGGGAAAAAAATGTCATTTTATGATTTTTCCAGGAGAAGGTAAGTAATTCTGATTTATATCAATGTATGCATCTAACAATTGTGTTACTAACACGTTTGTAGAATCATAGTCACCTTCAAGAGAAGTATTCTATGTAGTGCAGTTTGGTAAGTAAGTGGTGGTTCAGTTATGAGAATCCATGACGGATATGATGCTCGGGATTCTTATGAGCATGCAAGAGATGCCATGGGAGAAAATGTCTGTAATGGAAATGATGACATAGAGTCTAATGGAAGGATATTCCAAGAGACACCGTCAGAAGTTGCAGCCACCATGAGAAGCTTGATCAAATCCCAGGAAGAGAAGCATCAGTTGAATGCTGCTATGTTGTAGAGTTTGAAAGACTTGCAGAGAAAGATAGACTCTGGACGAGGTACATCAATACTAGAAGGCGGTAAGAGCAGTACTAGGAGAAGGAGAATGACTTCTAGTGGATCATCTGACTCTGAAGAATCCAGTGGGGATTCAAGTTATTCTTCTCATAAAAGAAAAAGAAAGAGACACCATAGGGATCACTCTCATGATGAATTTAAGAAAGGTAAACCTCCTACATTTGATGGTGAGGTAAAGACTGGACAAGAGTCTGAAGCTTGGCTTCTTGGGATAAAGAAGTACTTTCAAGTGCATGATTATTCAAGAAACATGAAGGAAAGAGTTGCCATATTCAATCTGAATGGAAGGGCATCCATTTGGTGGGAACACTTCAAGTAAGTAAAGAGGATCAGTGAAAGGAAACTTAAGTGGAAATAGTTCAAGAAGTATTTCAAGCAGAAATACCTCTCTGACAGGTATTATGATGACAAGATTAAGGAGTTCCATGAGTTGAGATTGGGATAGCAGACCATGGAAGAGTATGCAAATAAATTCTTGGATCTATTGAGGTATGTCCGGTACATCAGAGATGAAAAAGTGAAGGTCCTGCATTTTCTGAGTGGATTACCTCAGTATTACAAAGATAGAATTGAGTTTTACAAACCTAGAACTTTCGAAGAAGCAATAAGGAAGGCTATGTATTGCTATGAGCAAAGCAAAGGTAAGCCGTATTACCATAAGGCATGGAAGGATAAGAAGAATGAGAAGTTTGACCAAAGAAAGAAAGGTTTCAAACCTTCTAACTTCAAGAATCAGCAGAAGCAGCCATCGCAAGCTGCGAGTAAGCCAATTGGAGTGATAGGAGAAAATCCTAACGATCCACAACATAATAGAGGACCACTCCAATGTTGGAAATGTGGAGGACCCCACATGTGCCAAAATTGCCCACTTGAGAATGAGAGTGCAAGGCTAGTTTATAACATTCAAGAAGTAGAAACAGTGGGTCAAGTAGCAAGGGCAGTCCCTAGGATTTATGTAGTACTGGAGGACCGCCAAGAAGGTCACCAGTCAACTGTGGTTGAAGTAGTAGGTAAGATTGTTGAGGAATTTGTTTTTATTTTGATTGACCCTGGTTCCATGCACAGTTACATTGCTCCTAGAGTAGTGGAAATTTGTGTTTTTAAGAAAGTAAATCATAGGAAGTCTTGGTTAGTTCAGCTAGCCACTGGAACTAAGAGAAAGGTCAGTGAAGTGGTAGATAAATTTCCATTGGTCATGAATTGATTGGCCACTTGTGTAGATCTGAATGTTCTACCACTTGGTTCCTATGATGTTCTCATTGGAATGGATTGGTTAGAAGCTCACAGGGTGAAGCTTGACTGTTACAATAAGACTTTCGAATGCATGAATGAAGAAGGGAACCTAGTAGTTGTGAAAGGTATTCCAAAGGGGATTTTAGTAAGGCAGGTTTCAGCAATGTAGTTAAAGAAGTTTTGTAGGAAGGGTTGCGAGTTGTATGCAGCCCATATTTTGGAGACATCAGGAGATGAAACTCCTAGGTTGGAGGACTATCAGGTGTTATAGGAATTCAGGGACGTGTTTCCTGATGAGATTCCAGGGCTTCCTCCAAAGAGGGACATTAATTTCATAATTGAACTTGTGCCAAGAGCAACACCAGTGTCCAAGGAACCCTACAGGATGAGTACACTGGAGATGCTAGAGTTGAAGATGCAACTACAAGAGTTGTTGGAAAAGAAGTATATCTAGTCAAGTGTGTCTTCTTGGGGAGCACCATTTCTGTTTGTAAAGAAGAAAGATGGTACACTTAGGTTGTGTATTGATTACAAACAATTGAACAAGGTTACTGTGAAGAATAAATATCCTTTTCCTAGGATTGATGACCTCTTTGATCAAATGACAGGAGCAAAGGTATTTTCCAAGATTGACATGAGGTCTAGTTATCATCAGGTGAGAATCAAGGATGAAGACATTCATAAGACAGCCTTCAGGACAAGGTATGGACATTATGAGTTTGTAGTGGTACCATTTGGTTTCACAAATGCACCAACTACATTTATGTTCCTTATGAATAGTGTCTTCAGTAGGTATTTGGACAAGTTTGTTCTTGTTTTCCTGGATGACATTCTTGTTTATTATAAGAATGAGAAAGAACATGAAGAGCATTTGAGATTGACATTGAAATTGCTCAGGGAGCATCAACTATATGCAAAACTGAGCAAGTGTGACTTCTATAGAGATAGAATTCAATATTTGGGTCACATTATCTCAGAGGAGGGTATATCTGTGGACCCTGAAAATATTGAAGCCATTATGAATTGGCCTACTCCAAGAAATGTTACAGATGTAAGATCTTTTATGGGACTTGCAGGTTACTACCAGAGGTTTATTGAGGGATTATCCAAAGTTGCACATGCCATCACTTCTTTGCAAAGGAAGGGGATAAAGTTCGAATGGACATCGAGGTGTGAAGAAATCTTCCAGCAGTTGAAGAATCTTCTCACCAGTGCACCAGTATTGAAGGTTGCAAATCCAGAGAAAGACTTTGTGGTGTGTATCGATGCATGTGGACAAGGGCTTGGAGGAGTCCTTATGCAGGACAACCACATGATATGTTATGAGTCAAGAAAGCTGAAGGAGCATGAGAAAAACTATGCCACTCATGATCTAGAGCTTGCAGCCATAGTACGTGCTCTCAAGATGTGGAGGCATTACTTGATGGGTAGAAGATTTGAGCTCAGAATAGACCATTGTGGTCTGAAGTATCTATTTGATCAGCCTACTCTAAATGCTAGGCAAGGAAGATGGTTGGAATTTTTATGTGAGTTTGATTTCGAAATCAAGCACATAAAAGGAAAGGAGAATAAATTAGCCGATGCACTTAGCAGGAAGGTGCAGGAAATGCATGTGGCATCTCTTAGTATTTGCCAATCAGATTTGAGGAAGCAAGTTGTTAATCATGTTGCTGGAGATGAATTGTATGAGTAGGTAAAAGACAAATTGCAGCAGCAAAGTCTTGAGAAGAGGTATGAGGGATATAAATTGGAAGAAGATGGGCTTCTCACTTATAAAGGTAGAATTTATATTCCAGATGTAGCAGATTTGAGGAGAGTTGTCATGGATGAAATCCATCAAACTCTGTATTCTGGTCACCCAATATATCAGAAGACAATTGCTACAGCTAGAAGATAGTACTTTTGGCCAGGAATGAAAAGGGATATGGCTGAGTACATTTTGAGGTGTATGAAATGTCAACAGGTAAAGGTTGAGCATCAACACCCTGCAGATTTGTTGCATCCTTTGCCAGTTCTTGAATGGAAATGGGAAGTTATTTCCATGGATTTTATTACAGGATTTCCGATGACTTGGAGACAACGTGATTCCATCATGGTTGTGGTAGACAAGTTGACTAAGGTAGCGCATTTTATACCGATTAAGTCTACACATAAGAATGATGATATTGCAAAGATCTTCATGAAGGATATTTTCAAATTGCATGGATTGCCTAAGGCAATAGTCTCTGACAGAGATGTCAAGTTCACTTCCAACTTTTGGAAGGGGTTGTTTGCAGATTTGGGTACAAAGCTAAACTTCAGCACTATATACCATCCTCAGACAGATGGGCAGACAAAGATAGTTAATCAGGTTCTTGAAGATATGCGTCATGTGTATGTAATGGACAAACCAACCAAGTGGGAATATTAATTACACTTGGTAGAGTTTGCTTATAAAAATGGATAGCAAGCATCCTTGGGGATGAGTCCATATGAAGCTTTGTATGGGAGAAGGTGTAGGACACCTGTGACTTGGGATAATCCAGTGAACAGGATTGTGCATGGACCAGAGTTGCTCAAGGAAATGGAGCAAGAGGTTGTAAAGATCGGGTAGAATCTGAAAGCAACATAGGACAGTAGAAAAGCTATGCAGATAAGCATAGGGTGAACAAGGAGTTCAAAGTTGGAGATCATGTTTACCTCAGAGTGAGGGAAAATAAGAGTTCCTTGAAGCTTGGAAGTTATGCCAAGCTGTCACATAGATACTATGGGCCATTTAAAGTGCTTGAAAGAATAGGGCTAGTTTCATATAGACTTGCATTACCTGCTAGCAGTAGAGCTCATAATGTTTTTCATGTTTCTTTGCTTAAGAAATATGTACATGATCCTAACCATGTGATAAATTGGGATGTGATTCAGGTGGAACCCGAGGGAGAGTTTCGAATCGATCCAATGCGCATCTTCGACAGGAAGGTCACAATGCTCCGAAACTGGGCCATAGGGCAGGTAAAGGTGCAATGCGAGCACTACGGACCTAAAGAGGCTACATGGGAGCTGGAGGATGCCATGCAATTGGCACATCCATTTTTGTTCAATTCTGCAGAACACTAAGGTGGTACCAGTGTAGCATTTTGTTCAAATTTTGTAAATCACTGAGGACAGTGCTATTGAAGGGGGAGGGGAATGCAACACCCCAATTTTGACCCCGTTGCATTAAATGTACATGATGTATATATTGTAATTAATCATGGTGTGGAGCTAAAGGAAAAAGCCCCACCATTGATTTGTCTATGTTATGTTCGGCAATTGAAAACGTTGACGATGGTATATCGTGATATACGACACATATTAGTTTCGGCATCATGTAAATATGCATCTTTAATTAAATAACCCAACCATCTATGTTCATGGAAACTAAATTGAAAAGGGGCATGATTCTCATAAGGATAAGGGGGGGGATGTCAAACCTTGAACCAATGGGGAGAAATCCATGTGTCACCACCCTGTTTGATTTTCCCTTCTTTCCTTGTCTTATCCAACTACCACCTTAAACGTTTAGCTGAGTAGTTGAGGCATTTATTGTTTGGGAGTGGGGGTGGCAAGATTGTCAGTCCTTACCCAACTGCACACTCCACTAGCAATGAACCTCATGTTGGGCAAAAGGAAGCGAACTCTCCAGGATTTCCACTCTCTCCATGACGGTGCTGAAAGGAAAAAAATGCTCCCGCACTTCCCACTCACGACTCTCCATTGCCGATCATCCTCACACAGGGACGGTGGTCTGTTCATTCTCATGCATAGGATTCTTTACTATTTGGTCTCATGCAGCTAGGAGAGGGATCCATTTCAGCTGTTATTCACATTTCCACAGAGTGCTATCTAGCGTGTTTTCCATCCAAACTTTGGAGGTCGGGTGTCAAATTTCCCTCATGCATAGGTTGGGAGTATGTATTTTATTCCCCATTTGCGATCTGTGTAAGTCTTTTTGGTTTCTTCAATATTGAGATCGGGGCTGTTCTTCTTCCCTTGATTTGTGGTTGCCACTGTTCTTCTCAAGATTCGTGGGTTGTTGTGGTCTCCCTTAAGTTTTGTTTGCTGTGGTATTATTTACAATATGGGGTTGCTATGGATTTTTTTGGTAGTCGTTTTGGCCGCGATAGGGCCAAGAACGAATCAGGAATTGTTTTCCTTACCCAAGATGTGAATTGCTTGTGTGACTGCGTGTATACAGTGGTTGGTGTTTGGACTGTGTTGGAGTAGGGATGAGGTCTTGGTTTTCTTGATAAACCTGGTGTGTTTGGGAATGACACAAACATAGCTAGAGGGCTGGGTTTCTTCTCCACAACCCCTGAATAGCACTGGAAGGGAAGTCAGGGCCTGAGGGACTGTGTAGTAGAGAAGGGACTGATTCCTTGTGTTGGGCGTGTGTGGGTGTCTTAGAAGTTAAGCTAGTTATAGTGTAGGTGTTCCTAGCTATGTAATGGGATCACTAGATTAGCATTAGCCTTTCCCAGCACCTTGATGGCCTAATAAAACTGACGATGTTGGCTTGGTTGTCTTGTTGATGGCCTGACAAACCCAACTGCGTTGGCTTGGCTGTGTTTTGTGTATCCTTGGCTATGTGTAAGCCTGCTTGTTCCTTATTCCTTGGGGAATCATGCCCAGCTTGAGGGTGGCATTGTTGCTGAGAGATTAAGGAGCACGCTGGCCTATGGCTAGGTGGAACATTGCAGCGACGTAGCTGGTTGCGGAACGAGTTCTTTATAAGATAAGTAATCTTGTCTATTTTACTTATGCAACTATATTACTATTAATGAATATGATGAACATGTTGAATGAATGAATGAATGCATGTTTGCTTTCACTGTGTATGATAGATAATTAGGTATCTATGCATGCTCTACTTCAATGCATTTTGTTTCAGCATTTTACGTACATACTTGTTCATGGGACTGGGTGCCTGGATGGTTAATGCCATGGTAGCATTCTCTTTTCCGGTCAGAGGGTCGGGGATGTTACACTCCCTTACTCCTATACCCTACAACGATATCCGCTTACGATCAGGAAAGGTAGTGGAGACTTTGATCATTGAGGATGTTCCATCCCCTATGTATGAAGAAGGGATGAACCCATAGTATTTATCCAATGTGACCCCCATCATTGAAGATGTTGAAGATCCTACTAATATGCCGGCTAAAACACAGAATGATGCATCTATTGACACACAACCTACCCAACTGATTAGGGAACCACCGTACCCTGAAATATTAATGTTACCAAAGGTAGTGGGACAACCTCAGTTTAACCTCTTAGGAGAGCTAAAAACTATTTATGTTAAAATTCCTCTCCTTCAGGCCCTTCAAGATATACCCATTTATGCTAGAACTGTTCAGGACCTGTGTACAAGGAAAGTAGGAAGGAAACCCAGGGATCTCCCCCACTGTTCATGTCATAGGGAAGTTATATGCATTGATAATGGGAAAAAACCTCTTGGCCAAATACGACGACCCTGGGAATCCCACTGTCACTGTTCAAATTGGGCATACACAGATACCCAACATACTGGTAGACTTAGGAGCAGCAATTAACGTTATGACTATTGAAACTGTAAGAAAACTTGGGCTCACTAATATTAGGCCAACTCCCACCATTTTAGAACTGGAAGATAGGTCCACTATTAAACCTGAAGGAATTTTGGATGATCTCGTTATCTCGGTTGATTCTTGGGAGTACCCTGCTGACTTCTTGGTTTTACAACCTAAGTCTCAACTAGGAGGACACACATTGATCCTGGGAATACCTTGGTTAGCTACAGCTGATGCTTTCATCAGCTGTTGATCTTGGTATATGACCCTATCAGATGCCACTGAGATATAGAACCTCACTCTCTATTCCCCAGCTTGACCAAGCTTAGTGTTGATGTAATTGTAACTTCGGAATGTATTCACTTGTATTTCTTATCTATTGTAACCCCGTGTTCATTCCGGGATGTATTGTAATGTATTTGAGTCATGTCATACCCCGATGTTTATTCCGAGAAGTTTCTATAGTGAGAAATTCATGTCAAGTCATTGTAGGAAACCCTCCTATTGGTCAAGGGTTAAAGTCCCCATAGTTGTGGGGCCCTTGGGTTATTAGACTATCCTAGTGAAGTCGACCCTAGGTGAGTCATTGTAAGTCGGGGCAATAGTACCCACCATTGTGTTACCCTCCTATTGGTTAGAGGAGGCAAAGTCCCCACAAGTGGTGGGGCACTAGGGTTATTAGACACTCCTAGAGATGTCAGCTCTAGTAAGTAATTGTTAAGTGAGGCCAACATGTTGGAGTGCACTTCAAGTGAACGAAAGAATATAAATAGAGTGTGAGCCTCTCTATTTATCTCACTTGCAACACTCACACTCACTCATTGGGGAGAATGAGTGAGAGAGGAGAAGCTCTCTCAATGTGAGAGAGAGAGACTGCTATTGTCGGGAGATCATCTTACTATTTTCTGGTTTTATTGTTTTGATGTTGATTCTATCTCTGAGGAAGTTGCGGGGTTTTCTCCTTTATGGTTTCCCCAAGGAAAACTTTTTGTGTCTCTTGTCTCTTGTGATGTGCTTATGTTTTATTGTTGTGCTTGTTATTCTCTAAGTTAAAATATCCTAAGATGATAATGCTAGCTTGAATGATGAAAAACTAACACTTAGAAGCTAAAACCCCGTTATGGATGGATCGAAAGGAAGAAGAGGGCGTTCAACCATTATTAACAATAGGGAAGGCCTTAACTTTTAAAGATGAAACTGAGGATGGGGACATTAATAATTTCATCGGCGAACCACTTCTGTCAATAAGAAAATTTATCAGATCCTGAATACTACTCCAGGTGAAGAGGAACATGAAAATCTCATAGAAGAGGCATTAGTCAGTGACACTCATATAGTTTCAGTATTGAAAAATTCAAAAAGTGTTCCTATCAAGGTAGAGTCTGGAAAATCCTTGAATATTAATCCTATCTTTTCCCTAGATGAACAGAAGCGCCTAATCAGTCTCTTAAAAAAACACAAGGGGGCATTTGCTTGGGAGTACACAACCATGAGGGGTATCCCCTATAATCTATGCACCCATCATATTTATATCAAAAGTGACTCCTAGCCTATGTGCCATCCTCAACGACAAATGAACCCCAATATTAGGGACATAGTGAAGGAATAAATTCAGAAACTCTTGGAAGCAGGATTTATATATCCCATTTCAGACATCGAGTGGGTGTCTCCACTCGTAATTGTACCCAAGAAAAATGATGAATGGAGAGTCTATGTGGACTATAAAGAGCTGAACAAGGCAACACAGAAACATCATTTTCCCATTTCTTTAATCGATCAAGTACTTGACACCTTATCCGGGAAGAAGTTCTTCTCCTTCCTAGATGGGTTTAGCAGGTACAATCAAATCCAGATTGCTTGTGAAGACTAGGATAAAACTACCTTCACCTGTCCCTGGGGAACTTTTGTATATAGAGTGCTTCCCTTTGGCTTATGCAATACACCAACAACATTTCAAAGAGCTTTGATTGGCATATTTTCAGAATTAGTTAATGATAGTATGGAAATTTTTATGGATGATTTTACTCCTTATGGCAGAGATTTTGAAGAAGCATTGAACAATTTGGAAAAGGTTTTAACTTGCTACGAACAGACCGAGCTCTCTTTAAGCACTGAAAAGTGCCATATGATGATGAGTGAAGGAGTGGTGTTGGGGCATTTCATCTCTGCTGATGGCATCCAGGTGGACCCCTCAAAAATCAAAGTAATAAAAATATACCTACTCCTGTAACTCAAAAAGAAGTGCGAAGTTTCTTGGGGCATGATGGATATTACCGAAGATTTATAGAAAACTTTTCCAAACTCGCCTCTCATTTGTTTTCTCTTTTAATGAAGGATGTGCAATTTATTTGGAATGAGGCATGCCAGACAGTGTTTGTTAAACTTAAGGAGAAGCTGTCCACAACTCCTATCCTAAGAGGACCCAATTGGACCCTGCCTTTTCACATTTCTACAGATGCTTCTCATACTGCCATTGGAGTAGTTTTAGGATAGCAGGATTATCAAGCACCTTATGCAGTTTAGTATATTAGTAAAAACTTAGCCTCTGCTAAGCTTAATTATACTGTTATCGAGAAGGATTTTTTAGTTATTGTTTACTGCATTAACAAATTTCGACATTATATCACTGGATATCCTACATTTGTGCACATTGACCACTTAGCCATCAAATATCTAATGAATAAACCTGTTACCAATGCCAGGGTAACTAGGCGGCTGTTATTATTGCAGGAATTTGATATTACCATTATAGACAGGCCTGGAAGAGAAAATGTTGTCGCTGATTTCTTATCCCATTTTACTAACAGTGATGATAATTTTCCTATTGAGGACTCTTTTCCAGATGAACACTTATTTGTAGTTTCAGCTCACACCCCTTGGTATGCAGATGTAGCTAACTACTTGGCTACAGGAAAGCTTCCAGCACATTTGTCCAAAAGATAAAAGAGGAAAATTATTCAACAAAGTGCCAGGTATTGTTGGATAGATGGTCATCTCTTCTATACAGGCCCTGATCTTGAGATCAGAAGATGTGTAAGAGAAGATGAAATATTCCATATTTTGAAGGACTGCCACAATGATCCTTGTGGAGGGAATTTTGCACACAGGAGGACAGGACACAAAGTACTACGAATGGGATACTATTGGCTGACCCTTTTTAAGGATGCAAAAGGATATGTCCAGTCTTGTGATAGCTACCAGAGGATGGGCTAGCCTAATATATTAGATCAAATTCCTTTTCAACCACAATTGGTGGTTGAACCCTTTGATAGATGGGACTTAGATTTTGTTGGTCCTGTCATCCCTCATTTCAAGAAAAAAGACTACATGTTGGTCTGTACCGACTACATGACGAAATGGGTAGAAGTTGTGGCTCTGGTGAAAGCCAATGACCAGGCTCTGATCGATTTCCTATATGGTGAAATATTCACCCGTTTCAGGGTACCCAAGGAAGTGGTTATCGATGGAGGACCACAGTTTGTGTCACATCAATTCGAAGCTCTACTACAAAAGTACCATATTCAACACTGGATAGCTTCACCACACCATCCCCAAGCCAATGGCTAGGTGGAAATAACTAACAAAGTTATTGAAGCTATCCTTACCAAGACGGTCAAGATCTATCATAAAGATTGGGATGATAGACTTTCGGAAGCATTTTGGGCATATCGTACTACTTGGTGCAACACTACAAGTTTCTCTCCTTATGACTTGGCATATGGGAAAAGTGTTGTCTTCCTGATTGAATTTGAAATTAAAACTTTGAAGAGAGCTACGGAGGTAAACATAGATGTAACCGAAGCTCAGAAGAGAAGATTGAATCAATTGAATGAACTTGATGAGAACCATATAGCTGCTGTGGATTAGACAGTATTAATTGAGCAATAGAGATCCAATTGGCATGACCGATTCATCAAAAAGAAAGTATTCTATGATGGATAATGGGCATTATTATACGATTCAAGATTCAAAAGGGAATTCAAGGGTAAATTATACACAAGGTGGTTGGGCCCATACCTGGTAGACAAAGTATTTGATAATGGTACGGTCCACCTTGTAACCATTGATGAGAATTGTGCACCATTATTTGCTAATGGTCATAGGCTCTGACTGTACCATAAGCCCATTTCAAAGGACGCATTCACTTCATAGATTGCAGCTGATCCAGACTATCAGTTCGAGCAAGGGCAATAATTTTTCTCTGCCCCTGTCAATCCTTTGTTAATCGCTATAAATACTTTATCCCATTCCGTGCAGCTGCAACATTGTAAAACTTCGGTCTTTATTCCATTTCGCACAGCTGCAACACCATCAAATTCCATCAACTTAAAGCCTTTTTCTTCTTCCAGTAGCTGCGACACCATTTTACTTTTTTCCCATTTTCACCTTTTCTCGAAGCTGCGACACTGTTTTAGTTTTGTCCACTTTCACCTTTTTTGGCAGCTGCGACTCTGCCACATTTGGATGATTTTTCTATAATCCAAGGCTGTGACTTTGCTAAAGTGTTTGATTTCTCTATGGTCTGCGGCTGTGACTCCTCCATTATTGGCAGAATTCTTTGCGATCATGGTTAGTGACTCCTCTAGATTTGGCTCTAATTCCTGATGACGACGATTCCGATCTATACTCCAGCATTCATCATGTTTCTGACCAATTTGACACGATGGTTTTGGTTCACCGGTAGAAAAGGTCATTACAACATACCTACAATAATGATTACACTTAAATGGTTGCACTGCACATGCTCTACTATTCTCCAAAGGTCACTCTCCATTGCATATTTTTGAAGGCACGGTTTTGATTATCTACTTGATTAAGTGTTAACTGGATCTAATAATATTAATCATACATTCCTTTTTGCGCCTTTATTACACATCCATATCGTTAACCATCCACTCGTGTGACTTAATGACTATTTATGCTAACCTGATAACCACCACCTTTCCTAATTTGGGATAAATTCCAAATAATCCAATCCTCTGAAAATTTCCTAATTTACCCAACTCCACTCTCAGCTATTCATGCATACTTTGTGCTTTAACCTCCATTGTCAGGATTTGTAATCTGTCGGAGTGCAACACACTTTTGAAGGTAAACAACATGGGGATTCCAGCTTGGAATGAACCTCCAAACATGTTATAACTCAGAAGAAATGCCAAAGTTTTCACTTTTTTTCAAGCTGCGGGATGGACTGAATTCTTCCAAAGCCCGAATTGGTTTCATCGTGAGGCAGCTTTACAATTTTCCTTGAACCTTACAGAAACCCACTTAGAGGTTTGGGGGTTACGTATGGAATTCTCTGAAGCAATAGTGGCTGAGGTCACTGGCCTTCCTCAGGTGGGAAGAGCTTGGTTTGGATGAAGAACCCCCAATCCTGTAGGAGTACATGATTTTCTCAGGGAAGGGGAGCACATTCAACCATCACGGAGGGGGATAGCATTGCAGTCACTGCCTCGTCCATGGAATAAAGTAGCAATTTTCCTCAAGAAGTATATCACCTGTGAAGGTAGGTATCAAATGATTTATCACTCGGAATTTCCTTTATTATCTCATCTCCATCACAGGGACTTGCTAAACATTCCATTTTATTTATTCAATGATTTACATCATATGGCGGGGTTTTTCCGAACCACCAAGCATCCAAAATATTCCCTTACCCACTATGGCCTAATTAAATTAATAATTTTACGGGTCCTTGCACAACCAAACCTAGGAGCAATTTACAGGTCAATTTCAGGCACCCGTTCTTTGTCCCAATGTTCCAATAGAAGAGGAAATAGAAGTACATGTACTCATGGGACCTGTTAAAAACCAAGAAGAGCCTTCCAATCCATAGTAGGGGGAAAATGCAGAGCAACAGGAGGTTCGGAGTCCCTCCAATTTAGCTGTGGGGGGGAATGAGACTGGATCGGAGGATCAGTCAGGAGATCAAGTAGAACAATTGGGGGAGAATGTACAAGAAAACCTTATAGAAAGACTAAATAATAGGGCAGCTCTGACAGCAGAGGCTGAAACTGGAGCAGCATTAGATGCTGCGATAATTGAAATCGAAAATATTAGAGCTATGATAACAAAAGAAAACATGGAGGTGTTGACCATTGAATCTTCCCCTGAATGGGGAGGAACCCTGATTGAGGAAGAACAAGAAAATGTTGAAATAGAGGATATCCCTTCCACATCAGCCGCAAATCTGGAAATTCCAGCACCACAGAGAAAAATAAGGAGATCAAAAGATGAAATACGGGCATCACCACCAATAAGACGAAAAAGAACTAGGTCAATTACAGCAGCAGAAGCAGTATCGGAAATATGGGTGACCTTAGAAGCACAAATCGAGTTCCCCATTCTGAGACCCAAAGCAAATGATGCCCCACAAGAACTGGCTGCAGAAGAACCTCAAATTAAAGGACTTCTGTATGAAAATGGGCTATTAAAGGAGGAAGTACAATCACTCCAGAAGGAATTAGAAAATTGGAAGGAAGCATGCAGGAAACAGAGTGAAAGGAAGCTACACACATTGGTTGAAGATGCAGACCAATTAGAAGGGTGAAATCCTGTTGAGGTTTGTGATGAGGAAGAAAGAGTGGTTTGTCCTGTGTGTGGAGAAATATTTAACGAGTCAGGTTACAAGGTCATAGTTTGTGCCTTTGTAACACAACATCCCAGACCTACAGCTATGGAAGAACATGGGCAACCTGATTGGAAAGATGGTGAGGCTCCCCAAGAGAAACTCTAGCAAAAGGAAGTAGCAGATGAACAGGATGCTGATACACAAGAACCAACATCTTTGAATATTCCTGTTGAAATTTCCACTCAAATCGGGATAGATTAACGAGAGGATGAGGTTATTCTTGATTTTGTTGAAGAAGTCTGCATTGTGACCCCTGAACATTCTCAGGGCACAGAACTAATAGGAATGGAACCCCAACAACAGAATGATGATGAGGTTGAACAAGACGTTGATACATAAGAACCAACATCCTTGAATATTCTTGTTCAAGTTGCCACCCAAATTGGGGAAGAATAACCAGGGATTGAAAACATTCTGGAATTTAATGAAGAAATTTGCACCATAAATTCTGAATCGTCTCGTGACAGAGAGATAATAGAAATGGAACCCCAACAGCAGGAATATGAGGAAGTAAACCAGAATGTTGCTACACAAGAGCCAACATCCCTGGAAATTTATATGGAGACTCTCAGGATGCAATAAGAAGGCAACCCCGGGATGGATATCATTCCTGATTTGGATTTAGGAGAGGAAGAGAAATTGCAATCACAATCCTTGGGGGATACTAAAATCCTTGAGGAATAGATCCATAGTGAAAAATACATGACAACAACTCTACAATCTTAGCAGCATGAAAAAAGAGAAGGGAAGGGCTTTGTTACACGAGAACCAGCAGCCTTGCATCCCCCTGTTGAAGTTGCAGCTGATAATCGGGTAGATAAGGATATTAAAATTTAGGAGGAAGTTGTCCCACAAGAACCAACATCCTTGCAATCAGCTACAAAAGTTGCTATAGGAGAACATCAAAAAGAGGATGTTGTTACACAAGAACCAACATCTCCAGAAGTTGTTTCAGGACTACCTATGGTTGAAGTTATTACAGAAGAAATTCCAGGAAGGGATGCTATTACACAAGAACCAACACCCCCAGAAGTGATCTCAGAAGTGGAGGATGTTTAATGTGGCACATCAGGTGATAAGGTATGGATCGAACTTCCTCAAAATGTTATCAATTTGGATTCTGATAAGGAAGAACATCCTGAAGAAGAAGAAGTACTAAAGCCTATAGAAGAACTTTCGATCATCAGGATAGAAGTGAGGAAGTGGAGAAGTCAGGTGGAGAGATATCAAGAAGGGATGGTTTCCCTTGCTGAACATAGAAAGATCATTAGGGAACTAAAAGAAAAATGGGCAGAAGATCTCATGACCCAGAAAATCGGTGTGGAAGAACTACAGAAGGAGCTAAAGGAGTTGAAAAAGTTCAAGTCCATGTAGGTGGAAAAAGACCAGCTATATGCTCTTTCTCATGAATTATTGGGTACGAGAGTACAATCCTCTTCTTACCCTATGTTCTTATTCGAGTAGTTTGTTTGATTTAAACTGAGGGTTGTGAAAGAAGGGGAGATCATATGAAATAGAAACCTCAGTGAAATTCCTGGAAACATTTCTGGGAAGTGATTTTGAGGACTAGAACTTGCTGTGTGACCTTTATTTGCATGAGATGGCTTGCCCTTTCGACTGCCATTCAAATACTTTTCCTTTCTTAGGTGATGTTTGGCTGAGGGCTTTTGCCTCTTCTGTGAGAAATAATGTTCAGTGGGAAAGGTCTTTCCCAACTTTCTCTGACAATGAGGCCCACTCAAATCTTTGGATCCGAAGCGAACCTCAGAATCCTCGTCTTCTCCTTGCTTGACACCATAGTCTACTCTCATGTCCCATCCAGACTCAGCATATAATGGAACTTGAGGAAATGGTTATTTCTAGTTGTACTAGCCATATTTCCATGCATCAACGAATGGATTTGGAAGGTATTTAGCACAAATGGTAGGTTTCCTCTCCAGCCCTTAGAAATAGGGACCCTTACTGTTACAGGAATTTTAAACAAGAACTTTCTAGAATTGAGGGTTATGTTGGATGCATGAGGGAATGTGGGGTTAATTGGCTGGGACTAAAATTTAAATTCCCTCTCATCTGGTGGCTAGAAAAAACCGTACAGGGTAGATTTCTCATTAACCAGGACAGAAGAGCAGAGGTCTTGGAAATATTGGGTTGCCCATAAGGTATTTGTAGGAAAAGAAGGAACATTTGAATTCTCATACAACTTTTCTTCTCTCCATGAACGAAGCATAATTTCAGATTCAGATTCAGAATAGTGCAGGTTGTTTCATGTGGACATGCAACAGGACTGTTGGGGGAATATGTTGGGCCTAGAAATGGCCCCTTTTTTACCACTCTTATCCACCTATTTTTACCTCATCCTACCCTATTCTGCATGATAAACAGATGTTTTTCTTTCACTTGGCCCCTCAAGTCATAAAGGTATGGTTAATTATTGTATTATTTTATTAATGCTTAGGATTGTGGTAATCAGGACCTTACATCTTAAATCATGCTAACATATGATGGTTTTATAAATATATTTCGAGATATAGAGAATACAGGTGTAGCGGGCCGAACATGCCAAGAGAGGGATGGACATTCATTGCTAAAGCCAATTTCCATCCATTCCATTGTTGCCCAAAGAATGCGGTCCCAGTGTATTAGTCCATGCGAGATGTACAAGGGTAGCTGCAACAGATTGCAACAGATTTGGAGGCAACAGTATGGCGCTACTGAAAAGTAGCGGTAATCTGTGGAATATCTTATCAATCAATCAGGATCATTATTTCTTGCTCAAATAACAGCTTCCCTATATATGCTACTTTCATCTTGCCACGACTGTAACAACTTATTGTATATAGGGCAGCCTGAAGATCATAGATCTTCATGGCTTCCCGATAATAGGAGAAAGAGGTGATTATTGTAATGGCATAAATATGGGAAACCATTCTGAACCAGGGGTTGAACATTTAACTAAATTATTGTATCAGCTGTGATGAAGGCTGTGTGGTTCATCTGCAATTTTTAATACAAGGAGTTTGATTCAGATCTTGGCATTTTAATGTGTGTTACTACCAGCATCTCTGTGTGAAGGCTGGGCCCGCCTTCCCATAGGGATTGCTGAGTTAATCAGGTATTTATTCTGTTGTGTGAATTTGTGATAATTTCTTTTCTTCATAGTAAGTTGCAACATTTATCGATTTATAGTGTGTCATTGGATAATCAGTAATTGCATTTCTCATAAAACTATAGTGGTATGGTGTGTCAGTCGACTGTATAGGTTAATTGTCTCTTACGCAAACTATGTGATAGGTGTAACATCCTTGTTCATCCCTAGTTATTTCAATTAATGTTTCCATATATCTTTGCAGTTCGTTCCTTTTCTTTTGTAGTTGCAGAATTTCATTCCTGTACTTTGAATTTCTAGAATAGCTGAATTCAATTCATGTCCTTTGGATTTTTAGAATAACCAAATCAGGATAATTGGGTGGATCATTAGACGGTTTGGCAATTAGGATTTCATTTCCTGCAAGAGTAATCTAGATATTATTTCCTGAATCTTTCAATTCTAGATTAAGAATCATAAAAGGTACTTGTGGCTGTATTATTGAGAAAGTAAATTAGATTAAGTGGATTATGGGATGAGCATGGCTGAATAGGAAAGTAGGATCATTTACTTAAAACAAATTAGTGTTTAAAGCATATATAGTGCATATTATCCTTGAAATAAAAGACTTCCCTGGGTTGACAATTTATATTAAACACTATGTATGTTAGCTTTAATTAACTTGCATATAGGATTCCCAATAGACTTGAGGATCTATCGGCTAGAGAATGAGTTGATTTCTCTTCACCAAGAAACTTTGAAACTCTGAATGATTTCTTCACTAAATTCAAGCACCTGGTGTTCCAGTTGAAGATGTGCACGATTGATAAATAGGATGATCAACTCATCCTTTTCATCCTCTAAAAATGTGGTGAAGACTAATCATTCTTTGTATCAACCTTTCATTTCGGGAAGCTCACTACACCAAATTGGAAGATGCCAACTCTTAATTCCTTCATTGAATCTCTCACCAATGAGCATGACAAGTTGATCCAAATGGGGATCACGCAATATTCCAAATATAAAGAATTGGTTGCTATAGGACCTAAGGCTACGAATGGTAAGTTGAAGAAAAATAATGAGCCTACTTTGGAGAATGAGCAGTCAGATCAGCCCTCTGGTTCAAGGAGAAGCAAGAAGAATGGAAAAGTAAAGACCCTTTCTTGTTACTATGGAAGGGGGGTTCATATAGAAATATCCTGTATGAGAATAACAATTGATAAAATGGATGTTCTTCTATAGAAACATAACATCAATGTACTTGCTAGTGCAAGGAAGGTTGACCATAGAGAATAAACTGAAGAACATGATGATAGATGCCATGCACTAAATTCTAGTTATTCAACAACACATGCCTTCCTCATTGATTTAGGAGCTTCCAATCATATGGTTGAATCCATAGAATCATTCTCTTATTTACAGTCTTCTTATGTCCCTAGTATTTATATGGGTAATAAGATTAAAACTGGAGCCAAAGGGAAGGGTTCTATCAAGCTTGAACATGTAAAGTTCAAAGATGTGCTTTATGTGCTCTCTTTAGCTGCAAATCTATTATCTATATACTAGATGACTCATAATGGCCTTCCAAAGCAAGTGATATTTGATACTGACTCATTGGAGATCACATATATATCTACTGGGAACATCATAGCGAAGGGTGCTGCAAATCATGCCTCCAAGGCATATGAGTTCTCACACTTCCTTCCATTTTCAGAACCGATGCACTCTCATCTGCCACTTGAAAGGGGAGGTAAAAACATTTTATCTAATTATTTTGTAGGTTCCACTAGTATTGTAGAACCAGTTGTATCATTTTAAGAGATTTATATTCAATGTGATTCAAATATAGATCTAGTTCCTACTCCAAATAGAGACTCTAGGAAGTTGACTGGAAATTCATCTGACACACAGAAGACAAAGAAATTTGTGCTATGTCATGCAATCTCACCTCCTTTAGAGATATGCAACAAACTCCCTATGAGATGCTACATGGAAAGGCATGATCAGCTGCATTACACTCAAAAGAATAGAGTGGATCATACACCTCTTCATCCAAAAAGAGGCGAAGGTTACATTCCCCCTTCCTTCCATCATCATTTTGGGAGAATATGGAGAAGTCTACATGACAGGCCCCAGGATACCTGTGTGCATGCTTCTTCTATCACCACAAAGATGAAGCTTGCAACAACATATTTTCAAGTTTTTTAAACTTGAATCCTAATTCTACTTGCTTAGTTAGAGTGGGGTGGGGGGTTCCCATGTGGTTTTTTCCCCGGTTCCTTGTATTAAGATGTTACTTTTCTTTAGATGTAATGGGTGACCTATGGTATTAGTTACCAAGGCCCACAAATTTTCCAAGTTAGAATTCAGGGGGGGTGTTAGGATTATACTCCTCCCTTATCCAATTTGGTGAATAATGTCTAAACTAGGAGTCTTTCCAGTCTATATTAGTCACTAGCATCATTGGTTCCACATGGACTAATTGGGCCACATGTACTAGTTACTAGAGTGTGGGGAAAAATAGTTGAGGCTAACTACCACTAACTATGCTTGCATGCATCGGTTTAGGATCCTCCTACACCAATCCCTACAATTTAGGAGCCACTGGGAGTGTCCAAACCAACCTCCTTCAGTTGAGTTCAGTTAATGACTAGTTAAGCCCAGTTAGGAGTGAGTTACATTTAGTTACATCCAGTTACATTCAGTTAGTGTGAGTCATTGATTGATTGCATGTGGGAAGGTGCAATTCCTCACTAACCACATTTAGTTAGGCTAGTTAACTAATTCTAACTGACTGGTGCACTGATTGAGGCAACTGGGGATAACTAGTTGGGCTCTGATAATGATCTAGGCATGTCTAGTTATCAATGTAGTTAGCTAGAGTCAATCAATTCGAATTCCTCTCTCATGCATTCGAATTGACTAGTTATTAATACCAGTGTATTACATTGTAATTAATTATCCAATTAATTTTGATTAATGAAATCATTCACAGCTGCAAGCCATTTTTGGCACTGCTTCATTCTTCAATTTTTGAGTAAAATTGTTTGATATATTTTGTGAGTTGTGGGTTGATCCACATATCTATGTGCTCAATTTTATAGACCTTATTTCTAATTCCTATATATGCAAGGAGGGAAAACATGTATTCTTCAATTCCAACTTCCATAGAATAAACACCTTTCGTAAATATTCTTATCCTAGTTGTATATTATATTTCCAAATTAAATTTAAACCCAATGGATTTCCCTAGGTGAAGTGGTGTAATGAACCAAATGGTTCATTAATGAAACCATCACAAAAAGAGTAAATCCATATTTATCCCTAATGGATATGTGTGTGTTGTGTGTGTGTGTGTGTGTGTGTATAGGAATATGAATGAATGTTTGATGTAAGTGAACATTGTGATCTCTTTATATAGTGTTGAGGAGATCGGTCACAATGAAAGGTTGTTACCTTTAGGGGTAAAAAATGAGAAGAAATTATCTTCAAAATTTTAAACAATATTGTTAGAGTCTAGAAGGATCAATCTCACCTACGGTGATTTTTATCGACATTGTTTCTTGGTAATATGCTCGAATGAAACTTCTTAGATTGAGAGTGTGAGTATTGTTTTCACTTCACATTGTATTGTAATTTTGATACATCATAATGTAAATAGTAATTCTACATGGGGACATGTTGTTGAGGGTAGGGATGTGCTCCACGTACTCCTAGGACATGGGTACTCCAAATGATATGATTCCCCACTTACCCTTTTGGGGGGACGTTTTTCCCTACAGAAAATAGATTCTCCCACACTCATTTTTTACCAAAGTCTACCGTCTCGAGAAAAAAATAAAAGAAAGAAAAATAAGAAACAAAATGAATGTAAACCTAATTCATGGGTAGGATGAGGAGGGACCTGATGAGGAACAACTTGGGTTGGTTGGTATGCAAGTAAATATTTTAGAGAATTCAAATTGTTTTGATTCATATAGTGACATTCCCATGGTTTGTTATTATGACTTGATTGAATAGATGATTGCAAAGACTAGTGGGATGTTTCCTTCAACAATTATGCTCATTTGTCATTTTAGATGTTAGTAGATCAATTATCTTAAGACTTAGATCAATTTATTTTGATTTTATAAATATAATTAGAGATACAATGGTAATAGATGTATATACATGCGTAATGATGTATGATATTGGTGAATTGTAATGTATAATATTTCGATGATTATGTTTTACTTTTTATATAATTAGTTTTATTTCTCAGTATTTCTACAAGGGTGGCCTCTATCAAAGACCTCAACATCCCTTATGAAATTCCCTAGAATCTAGGAGCTTCTTCCACACATCCCCTTAATTCATTTCCTTGTTCCAATGTTTTGATGTTTTCTTGATAGGGTCTCCCACAATTGCATCCCCATGTCCTACAAACTTGGTGGAACATTGGTAAATAGTGTGTTAGTGTCAGTAAGGGAAATATTGATACTACAAATTAACTAGTCATTGGGACAAATATTGTGATCAAGATGACGATAATTTATCTTTGCAACTTGTTTATTCTCCATTTCAGTTTTTATATACACCTCATTCATTTTAATTGAGTATTTAAGTATTTGTCATATACTTGTGTTATTTTCTTAGTCAATCATATTTGATATTTCTAGGTTGAGTTCATGAATGTCTATTTATCCATGGATTTGAATTAAACCCTTGAACACATGCATAATTTAATTGAATCGGTATATTTCTTATTATTGAATTTCGGTATTGATAATCCTCTTGCTTATACTTTGGCAAGCAAGGTTTGTATTTGGAATTAATTTGGAAAACTTGTTCAGAAACAAGTGACCTAAAAGGTTAATATTTGGATATTTATTTTCCTAGTTGTGTGGACTAGAAAGTCACTCTTTTGCATATTGGAAAAAAGATAAAACCATCACACACCAATTATATTAAAACACCTTTAAGCATGAGAATTCTAGGATAACAATTTTGAATAATATCACTACTATCACAACTAGCAGATCTAACAATGACACGGATGGTAACTAGAGATACAATGCCTGTTAAAGTATTCAATTATGTCATTTATCCCTTCGAATAATAAATCCCTTCCTATGATTATGAAACTAAATTCTAAAAATAGAAATGTGGATCTTTCTCCCATTTTCCCACTTTCTCCCAAAAGTAAGATCTTGTTGTTGTTTATTTATTATCCAATAACCATGTTTCACATGGCCTACTAGTTGTTTTATTTCATCTAATGTTTAGCAACATTTGATGATGGCCATACTCTATTATTCAAATTATTATATCAAATACATAATTATCATAACCTTCCTAAATAACTTCCACTACTAAGTTTGTTAAATAATTCACCTTGTAAAAGAGATTCTTATGCGTTGACAAACCGTGAAATAAGAAACAAGTAGCATTATGTGTTCTTCATTTATCAAGAACACATATGAATTTGTGACTTTGGCTCAACACATATATTAATGGAGATTTTAACTACATTGCATTTATCCAACAAGGTATAAAAATTATCCATGTCATTGTTGGTCACCCAAGTTGATTTGTATATGTCATTATGTAGTTATTTCCATCTGATTGTAAGATCCCAAAACCACTTGGGTTCCCTACGCTGGATATGTCTTTAGTATTTATGCTTCAAATATATTGTAATTATAAATATTTGTGTATTTTTCCTTTTCTTGTGAAGTTTCAAGTTATTTTGCATGAACAAGAAGTTAATTTAGTAGTGAGATTTTAAATGGAGATGAATTCCAATTTTGCATTAGAACTAGCCATTTTCTTAGCGAAAATCACTACAAAATCAATTCTACAATGGAACTCAATGAATTTTTGGGTTTACTACTACAAAATTATGATGTCTACAACAATACTAAAGTTTTACTAAATAATTGATATTATGATTTCACTAGTGATTGAATGTCATGTTATGTTGAACTTGGGATTTCACTTTAAGAATGTGAGGGTGAATAATAACATGAATGGGTTGATTCTCAAGAATAATATGTTATTCTATTTCTATCAAAGAATATCAAAGAAGAAAAAGGAATCAGAAAGACAAAATAGGTATTGGACAGTCAAGTATTTGAAAGAAAAGAAAAATATTCAATCCAACCATGATAGACTAGGAATTCTGCAGAGCTTGGAACTTAGGTCTTACATGTCACCTTGTAGACTCCATCATCTCAAGATTAATTATCTAACTACTACAATAGGTTTTTTGTATAAGAAGGAGGATAATGTGGATCTACAGTCAGTGCCAGGGCTTATCTTTTGTAGTATTGGTTTCAATAGTTATCAATATACCCTCTAGAATTATTGCAACCAACCTATTTTCATTTTGTAATTTTGGTTATTCATCCTTAATTAGTGATATACATTGGAAATAATTTCACTTTTTGTTTCATATTCAGTGTAATAGTTTTAGAAGTTTCAAATATTTACCTAATTCAATTCTATGTGTCATGCATGTACCCTATCCATGTATATTTGACTTAAGTCTTAAATTACAAAGTTGATAATTTTGAAGTGGATCTAAGATCCAAATATTTTGGCTAATGTATCTTTTAAAAGGGATGGTTATGTAAAGAAAAGGGTTGTTGCTAGAACAAAAACTAGTACTACTTCACGGATTTTGTATTTTATAAATTTTCTTGGGGAAATTAAAATCAAATTGTCTTCATTGAGCACTGTTCTTGTGGTATAGTTTGAATCTTCATTTCTTTCATTAGAAATTTATATTGATTTCAATGTACTTTTGCATAGCTTTAAAATGTTTCATTGTCTATACAAAAAATACCAAGGAAGAACTGTGTATTACCTATTTTATAGATTAAATGACAACGTTGTCTTGTTT
>LPNX010042396.1:249240-431764 GCA_001517045.1 Pseudotsuga menziesii | reverse complement strand
TCGGCCGAAAAATATTGTTAGTTCGGCCGAAAGATGCTAGAATATGATTTTGAAAGCGCATTTGTCACGGAATAGACACCCAACTTCATGATTTCACCCTGTTGTTTCTGTTTTTCTTTCTCTTGTTTCTTATTCTCTTTCCTTTTCTTTCTCTTTCTTTTTTCTTGTTCTTTGTCCTTTTCTTATCCATCTATTTATGTTTTTATTTCACATCTTTTGTCTTTGTTTCCTCTTTTTATGCTTATCAACTTTGTTCTCGTTCTCGTGTTATTGTGGTATCAAAAGGATTTAATGAAGAGTCCAGAAGTGGAACTATGTTGTATGTTGTGTCAACTTAGGTTGGGGGTGATGACGGTAAGTCAGGGATGTCAGATAGGGACAAGTTCTCTTGTAGCATGGTTTCTTCTATGTTTCTTATCTATACAGGTCCCGAAGTTGATTCTAGGAAACTAGGTGAGTGTGTTGAGGGGCTGACCATGGAGGGAGAGGGACGTGGTTTTCCAAACTAAGTATATAGTGTTGTTGAAGAAGGTTGTTAATTACGTTAGGGAATGAAGGATGAGGTCTCTTATGCAACAATATTGCTCACAGATTCGGTGTTTCGCTGAAAGACAGTTTTAGTATACCCGACAATTTGTGGCCCAGAGGTGGATGGTAGTGGAATATCAGGTAAGTCGGGATTAGGTAGTGCTAATGTAGACTTCGTCCCAAAGTCTTTTAAGAATGGTATTTTTATAACCATTTTTTTCCACTCGAGAGAGATTGAGGGTACCTAGCTGATGAACTCTTGGAGGTCACAATCAGTTTGGATTCTTTCTCTTAAGGGGACAAGCAGGTTTTGTACAAAATGGGGAGTAGGGTCGACGACGTGGTAGTTGCATAATTTAGTATGATTTATTCTTTGAAAATAGGGGTAGGGGATGGTGGTGGTGAACCGTGGGTAAGTTTGATAGATGGTCCAGTGGAGAACTTGACTTTCTTTCATGGTAGTTTTTTTCATTATTGTTATTCTTCTGTAATGAAATTCCCTAACTTCTCTTCTACATGGATCTTGTTGTTTCCAACACCCTCTAGTATCTGTGTGGCACTTTCGAATAGTTCAATGTTTTCATCTTTAATCAAATCTTGAAGGATGATATTTCGTTTCCCTTTTCCTTTTATTTTGATCTTCCTATTCTTTCGTGCTTAGAATATTTTGTTATCTACTTGACATATATTTTCTTTTGTTAATGCATAATATGATAGTGGAATGTCTGAATCAGTTCTCTCCTTTGATTCTTATGGTATATCTTGTTGTAGTTGTTGTGCTATTAGAACAATCCCTAAAGGATTGATGTCTCCAGTCTAGTTGGGATAGAGAGTGAATGTATTCAATTGAAGTAGGAATTCATAGTTCTCCTCTTTTTCTGCATATGTTAAGGGTTCAACCATTGGTTGATCAACACATTTTTCTAGTGGTGGTATTTCCAGTTTTGTGTTAGAATTTCGACTAATATTTTCAAAAATATGCTCGACCGTGGGATAGAAGTTGAGTTATTCTGCTTCTCCCTCCACTCCTTTTAACTACCAAATCGACGTGTGATCGAAGGAAAATTGTATGTGTGAATTCGATGGTATACTTTTTCGAACACTTTCTAGTACTCTCCATCTAGTTGTTTACACCTTTAAATCCTAGAACCAATTGTCCAACCAAATTTTTCTTGTCGCAGAACCAGAGTCAGCATCTTCCTGGAGAAAATGATTTGAAGTTCCCCTTAACCGAACCATTTTATGCAGTGAAGTCCATATCCCCTACAGGTCGAATATGGGCCATGGAAATCTAGATTATGAGTGAAGGATAATGGATTTGTGCTCCATCTTCTTGGTATTTTGTGTAAATTTTTCTGATGATTTCTACTAACTAATCAGCTTAACAATACACTTTCCCTCCTAAAGCTACATTGTGGACTCCCTCCAGCATGCTTATTTTGAGGTTGGATCCCCAACCACGGTTTGTTAACGCGATCGACACAATTTTTTCTCCTATCTTCGGTGTGACATATATTATCTCATTAACTACCAACCCTGTGGAATTTTTCCATGCATTAGTGCCTATAATTTTCTTTATCAAAGAACAATTTGGTTGGATACGTACTATGTCTCCTTTGTTTGACAGTTTGGTGATTTGGTTGATCAAGGCACTATTGATATCGACAGGTGTGTATAAATAAAAATTCCCATTGTGATATCGACCTATGATGAATTGAGCGATGATTTCCTTCATTCCTGCGAAATTTTCCATTAAAATTGCGTTCATATAATTCAAGATGGAATTGCCTCTCATCTTTTGTACTTAATATCTCCACCAACCATTTGTTTTAGTTCCCCATTTGATGATTTCAATCCATATTCGTTTCCACTGATGTTCAACCACTTTAGCATTGCTTATGTTGTGTAGTTTGATCTCCAGTGGGGTACTATATTTTTCGAGTTATCTGATTCTATTGATTGAGGATATGGTGGTTGATTGAGTTTTATTGGGCTCCATTTTGTAGGTAGATTTCTTGGGTTTAGATGCTTTCTCTATGGGTTTTGTTGTCTCAACGCTCAGGTGATCATTTTCTTGGCATAATAACATCCAAGTCTCTTCCAACCCAATATTTATAGTGGAGCAGTCCTGGGCGGGAGAATGCGTAGTATATGTTGGCATCAATTATGGGACTGGTGAATGACTTAAATTGGAAAGATATTTTGTCGGTGTTTCTTTCTATGTGTTCTATCTTTTATGCTCTATGTATTGATTTTATTCATGACTTGGTGTGATCGTTTTCTTTTCATGAGTATAATTTTGATGTGTTTCTTTTTATTTTGTTATGTTGCGTTGGTCAGTTGCACATCGGTTCAGTAGGGACTCTCTATTTACCATTTCTTGTCGGTTTATTCCTATGTGTCTATGCTTCTCATATTGTAAGTCATTATTCCACGATTGCGTTTTACTGCCTCTTGCATCACCCTTTTCACTACTATCTCTCAAGTCTCTTGTCATGATGAATTTTCTAATAGATTTGTTTTGGTGCTTTTTGAGTTTATATTTATTTTCTTGTGGTGCATTTCCAACTGTTACTTTGTGAATTAGTTATGATGATTTTTTTCTCCATTATGTTTTGTAGTGTTTTAGTCAGGAGTCGTTGACAAGTTTCTGAAGCATGCTTCCTTGTAGCATTTTTAGTCGAACTAAGCTATTGTCATTGATTTCTTAGACAACATAGGGATGCATCCATTCAGTGTGCAACTTTTTAGGATTTCCTTTTACTCGGCTATTGGAAGATCTCTGACTAATGAATTATTATTCTTTACATTTCTATCATGCCATACTTTCTATTGTTGCATTTGAATTTCTTGGAATTGTATTTGTATTTGTCAGTGTTCCTCAAGTTTGGATAGATGTGGTAGTATTTCTTTCCTTGCGTGTTCGACATCAATATGAAGTAGTTCAACAATCATAATTGTTTGTCAGCAAAAATGTAAAGGAACGACTGCTTCTTGTCCATATATAGGTTTGAATAGAGGTTGACATGTCGATATTTTGCGAGATATTGTGTATTCCCATAGTACAGCAGGTATCTTCTCATCCCATTCGTCCTTTTCAGTATTGCATATTTTGGTTAGGACCTTGGTGAATGTTTTGTTGAAATATTCTATTGCACCATTGGATTGAGGGTGATATGTTGTGCTCTTATGATGCTCAATAATTTTTTTTTGTTAATATGGCGATTGTTTTGTTTACAAAATGTGACCCCTGATCGTTAATCAAGGTCAGTAGACATCCAAATATTGTGACAATGTTCTCATATATAATCTCACTAGTTATTTCGCTTGAAAAAGTCTCAGTAGGTCTTGCTTCTTCCCATTTCGTGACATATTCGACTGTGTTGATAATTTACCTTGCTCCTCTTCATCTACCCGATATTAGAAATGTCCCAATAAATTCATTCACTCATATTTCAAATGTTAATCTTGGATTCAATGATATTAAGGGAATTTCCATTCTTGGTAAAGGTCAACCAAGTTGTTGACATCGATCACATTTGTTCACTGATATTAAGGGAATTTCCATGCTTGGTATGGTTGACCATCATAATCCTAATTGTTGTGTCATCCTGAAATTTTCCTCATGTCAATACATAATGTTCTTCATTGATTATACTTTATCTTTCGTGGTTAAGAGCACATCATTGTAATACATCGTGTAATCCAAGATTGTAGATAAAATCCATTTATTATGGTGTAGGGTGCATCTTTCATCGCTAGGATCTTATTCTTATTTTTAATTCATTCATTGCAAAGCTTGTCCTTATTATAGGAATTGAGTGATATCTTCTAAATCTATAGACATAGCTTCAATTCTGAATAAATGATCGTCGGGTAAATCATCCTCGATTCAATTCAGTTGTTCTCCTATGTCTATTCTCGACAAGTGCTCGGGTCCGACATTTGTTTTCCCTGGTCATACTATAACTTTGAATTGAAATTATTGGAAAAATAACAACCATCGACAAATTATACCATGATGTAGAGGCTTCTTAACCAATTTTTTTAGTGCTTGGTGGTTTGTGTAAACTTATGAACATGTTAGCAATAAAATAGTGTCGATATTTATGGAGTAAAAATACCATTTCCAACACTTCTCTTTCAGTTGTTAAATAATTCCTTTCTTCTGTGTTAAATTTTCTATTATTGTATTCATTTGGATAGTCCATTCCATCATCACGAGGTTTTGTTAGAATTTCTCCAATTGGTACTCCTCAATCGTCTATATGTACGTGAAATTTAATTGACCAATTTGGGAATCTCAATATGTGTGCTTTGACTAACTTCCTTTTTAAGATGTCGGATGATGCATTGCATTCATTGGTCCACTGGAAATCTTGATTTTCTTTTAATAACTCTTCCAAGGGGTATGTCATGTCAGAGTAACGATGAATAAATTTTATGTAGTATCATGTGTATCCTTGCAGGACTCTTACTTGCTTAGGATTAGCTAGAGGTTTTAAGTGGATGATTATTTTGATTTATGTGTAATTGAATTAATAAATTCTTTACATATGACATGTCCCAATAGGATTCCTATTGGGGTTGTAAATATGCACTTCTTGATATTTAACAGTAATTGTATCTTCCAATATCTCTCCAGCATAAGTCTTAGCCATTTGCAGTGATTCTTGAGCATGGAGTAGATTTTCCAATCATCAAATTATACCGACCATAGTCTTATAGATATATTATTGAAATGCTTTGAAAAAAATTCTTAAAAATATCATAGGTGTGTTTTTTCAATCCAAATGGCATAAGTTTGTACATGAATGATCCAAACCTGCATACAAATGTAGTCTTCTTTTGATCTTCTTAAGAAATGGGTACTTGGTTTTATCCATAAAATTTGTCTCTCAACGAGAAGCATTCGTGTCTTGTGGCTTCATTAATAATTTTGTTGGAAAAAGATTTGGAAATGGGTCTATGGGTGTTACCTTATTGATTTCTCTGAACTCAACATAGATTCATATTCATGTCATATCGTGCTTCATAGGATGGCTGATCATTGGTATCTCCCATTCTGCTTGATCAATGGGGTAAATAATTTATGTTGCAAACATACTATCGATTTCTTTGTTTATTATTTCTTTGTATTTGTGTGCAAGTTCATATGGTATTTTATTTATTTCTTTTGTGTCTCATTTGATATCCATCTTCATTTCTCCCATTTCCTACAGAATTCATTTTATATCTTTGTAGTCCCTAGAAAAAATGTCTTGAAATCCTTTTAATGGATTTACGAATGCTGTTGTCTGTTCTTCGTTCCAATAATCACCTATTTTTATCATTTTTTGTTTGTTGTCATTAGATATATATACTTATTTTGTCTTGACTTTTGCATCCACCCATTCTGGTGCTCTTCTTACGTTGATTTGTCCGTCACCTTATTTGAATTGTGAAAATCATGTTGGAAAGTCTTTCGCTGACAATCTTTCAAGATCCTCTTTTTCTGAAGTTTCAACTTTCAAGATTGTCCTAACAAATTTTGTTGTGCTTGGATGTTCTGATTTCCATTTCAAAATTTTCCCTTTTGTTTTTTCCATTTCCAACTAAAGTCTGGTCAAATTTTGGATTTCCATCACCTTAATGTTGTTACATGTAGCACTATGTCAAACAAGTCAATCCTCTGGTAATACTTTGTTTCTTGTCTATTTTAGGAATATTTTTACCTATTTACTTACTTTGGTTAATAATTCATCCTAGGGAGAGAATTTGAAATCGCTGAGAAAATTCTATTTGAGTTAATTCCAAGCAAACGTTTCTCCAGTTTCTTCCTCCATTTTGTACTATTTGTCTAGTAAGTCATCGAGTGTATTTGGGAATAAGTATGGCCAGGATATTTCATCTCTATAGCTCAGTCTTGTCCATTCTTTTTCACAAATATTAATGTGTTTCTCAGGGTCTTCCCCTTAGGTGAAGATTGGAATCTTTGCTTGTTTTTTGAGTTTCTTTCCTCTGAATATTTCGACAAAGTATGTTGATGGTGTGTTCCAACTTTGTAATCATTAGAGGAATTTTGGGGTCTAAAATGGGCCTCCTAAGGAAAATAATAAAATAATAGTTAAAATAATAAAATAATGGTTAAAATGATAAAATAATATTAATTAATTTTGGAGGAAAAAAGAAAAAAACTACTTTTTGTGTTCGTATTTTCGACATATCTCCCTGTGTTTTTATTCAAATTTCGATTGGGAGAGCTCGTTGGATGCGTAATTTGATTCCACATCCAAGGAGTACCCACACTGCATACTTTTGACGGACCCCGCTACCCCAAAAACAAGAAATACCTGAAAAAACGTGATGATGCCATCATCATCACGTTTTTTCAGGTATTTCTTGTTTTTGGGGTAGCGGGGTCCATAAAAAGTATGACGTGTGGGTACTCGTTGGATGTGGAATCAAATTCCGCATCCAACGAGCTCTCCCAATCAAAATTTGAGTAAAAACACAATGAGATATGTCAAAAATATGAACAAAAAAAGTAGTTTTTTTTAATGACAAATATGCCAATTCAACCATTATGGTTGACTTATTTTATTGAAATTCTATTGGTTCTTGAATTCCAACTCACAAAAACTTATTTTGGCACTTTTTTTATAAGGCCCATTTTAGACCCCAAATTTCCTCTAATGCTCAAGTGATGTGTATACCACCATCGTGAAACTTGACTTGTTAATGTCTCGACCAGAATCTAATGTTGGCCTTGTTCACCTATATTTTTTGAAACTTCTTCGACATGAGAAGATGGTGATTTCCATTCTTTGTATCTCAGCAGTGGTCTACTTGATGACTCATTTTTACTAGTGTTAGAGTTGGATATTATCTTATTATTCTTTCAAATAGTTTTGGGATAGTAGTGACAAAATAACATTGTCATGTTTTCTTTTTAGGGATGGTTTGGATTTTCCATCATTGACATGCTTGCAATTTGAAGTTTTCTTTTTTCCATTCGTAAAGTTCAACATCCGAATTATATACAACCAATTAAGGATTTTTGAGATGGAGTTCTCTGAATGCATTTGGTGCACTGTAATATTTATTGTTCTTTATTGGATATAGTTTTCATATGTTGACATCATCGTCAATTGGTTCTATCCAAGGTTCTCCATGTGATGGATGAATTGGTATGACAATGTTTTCTCCCTTTCCTTGAGTTTACTTCTTTCTTTGTCAAGCGATATTGATGGTTTCATTTTTATTCCACATAGTCAGCCAAGTAGGATAGGGAAGGAAATAGATCCTTCCTTGGGATTGATTATTTCAAAATTCCTTTAGTTGTGATTCCTTTTAAGGTTGTCTCGACATTTTTCCATACACATATTGGTTCAATTAGTCCTTGGTCACCTAATTTTAGGTAGATTCCTGAATCATGTAATTGTGGTATACCAAGTTGTTCCCAAGTATCACGATTCATGATATTTACCTACGATATGAAGTCAAGAACGACTTGTTGGAAGTGGTAACCTTTGATTTCTAGGTCGACAAAGGGGTTTGCATCATTTTTATCTTTCTAATCTAGACGACTTATATTTTTAGCTTTTTTTCCTTCACCAACATTATTTTTTTGGAAATTGAACCCAAGAGGTAGAACAATTACACTCACAAAAGTGTTAATCAAACATGCAAAATTAACACCGAAGGACACTGGAATTGGAGCATAACACTAATCTGTATTGAGTAAGTGTACAATACCCAACCTTATGAAGTAATAGGCTACTGTAATATATAATTACATGAGATATTTGAATGGATAAGGATTCCATTCAAAATAGTCAAAAATCAGGCTTAGCAAATCTAGTCAAATCCCCCATAGGTGCATAAAGCAGTTTCCAAATCTATGTAGATGCTCATGAATTTGCTAAGTCAAGTGGGAAAGCTAAAGAGGGATGCAAATACAACTCATACATGCTTTTATTTGGAGAAAAGGAGGGAGGATGATGTGGGAAAAAAACAAGTCAACTACACCTAGACTAGCTTTTCCTTTTTTCCTTAAAACAACAATAAAGCAAGGCAATTTTTCAGAAAAAGTAGATATGCACTTTAGAGAATCTGGAATAAAGAAGACATGCTAAAATTGGTTTCTAGGATGTTTCCCAAGTGCTGCATGACTCAGTTCTAGAAAGTGTTGACTTCTGGGACATGTAGAAGGCAAGTAGCATAGAATGGAATCTAGGAATATAGGTAATAAGAGAAAAGTAATTAAATGAATGTATAATGTACGTAACTATGGGTTTATTATTCTAACACCCCCCTTCAGCCTGAATTTATGAGTAAATATCAGATAACTATAGGGCCTAGAAACAAGGCTTAGTCACCCTTTTAGGGATAATTTTAGAGGCGAATTTTAGCCCAGTGGGCTATTTTTCCATGTTTTTCTCCCACAAACGATTTGCCATTTTGCATTTTTTGAAGCCCTGTTTCACCCAATTTTGATGGGGTAAAATTTTTCCCCCCTAAAAATCGCCAAATTATTATATAAATGATATAAAATCCTTGGAAATTAAAATATTTTTTGAAAAATATCGCCAATCATTTTATAGTTGGCATTTTAAGAATTGGTAATATTCGCCAACATTCATACACTTGTAAATAAGTATGGTTCCTTAAAATCATCCATGCACCCTTTACATACTGCTTGTCCATACAACCAAGGAAAGAGGAAAAAACCCAATGGGAAAATTCTCCCCTAAACATGGACAAGAAAAACAAAATTTGGAAATCTTGTCATCAATTATGCTTCACAGCATGATTAGCAATCCCTAGCAGTGATTTGTGATTGTTGAAGGTCTTCTCACAAAAATCTTTGGTGAAGATGTCTACTACTTGTTCTAAAGATGCATAGAAGAGTAGAACAATGGTACCATCATGAACAAGTTGTCTGATGTAGTGCATATAAATCTCAATGTGCTTGGTTCATTGTTTCTGACTTGGATCATTGGAATTTTGAATGGTGCTCTTATTATGACAGTAGATAATAGTTGAAAACTCTGATTTGAAGCCACATTCTCCAAGTATCCCCTACAACCACAAACATTGAGTTGTTGCATTTACAACTCCTCTATACTCTGCTTTTGTAGATGAGAGTGTTATGGCACTCTGCTTCTTGCTTGACTAGCTTATTGGTCCTTTTACAAGCATGAACACATATCCCGATGTAGAATTTTGATCTATGTTTTCACCTTCCCCATCACTGTCAGTAAATCCAATCAAATCAAGATCAATTTTTTCTTTGTAGAAGATCCCATGAGTTCTTGTTCCTTGAACAAAGTTTAGGATCCTTTTGGCTGCTCTCTAGTGGATCTCATGAGGCTGATCCATGTATCTCAAAGCCACACTAACTGCATAAGATAAATCAGGTTGAGTGTGTGTAAGATAAAGAAAACACCCAATCAACTACCTATACAGTGTATTATTTACCATAGGAGAAGAACCTACTTCTTCAAGCTTAACTGCTGAAAGGAAGGGAGTCTTGCTTGGCTTGCAATATTTCATGTTGAACTTGATGATAAAATATAAAGCATACTTGGACTGATGTACTTTTATTCCATGTTGGGATTGAACAATATCGAGACCCAATAATTGGCTCAACAATCCCAAATCTGTCATAGAAAATGCATGGTTCATTACATCCTTCAAGGAGGAAATCTCTTTCTTTGAACTTCCTGTAATTAGTAGGTCATCCACATGCAAGACAATAATCATCAAATAACCATGAATCAGATTCAAATAGACATTAGGATCAGACTTGCATCGAACAAAACTCAGTGACAATAAAAATCCATCAATCTTGGCATACCAAGCCCTGGGGGATTTCTTGAGCCCATACAATGATTTATTTAACCTACACACTAAGGATGGATTAGAAACAAACCCTTTAGGTTTATGCATGTAAATATACTCAGTGAGACCTCCATCTAGGAAAGCACACTTCACATCCATGTGAGGCACTTCCCATTGCTTTGAAGTTGCAATGGCTAGAGCTAGCCTTATGGAGTCCATATTTTCCACTGGTGCAAAGGTTTAATTGTAGTAAATACCATGTACTTGTGAGTAGCCCTTGGATACCAATGTTGCCTTATATTTCAAAGGTGAACCACCAGCAGCAAACTTAGTCTTTAAAACCAACTTACATTGAACTAGCTTCCTCCCTGGGGGAAGATGAACCAGTTCCCAAGTGTTGTTCTTCTGGAGCGAGCTGAATTCTTCTTTCATGGATTTTTTCCATATTGGATAATGTGATGCATATTCATATGTCTATGGATCTAATTCAACCATCAGATATCACTTCTCAGCAAATAGAGGATCTTTCACACAAAGCGCACTCTCAAATTGAGATCTAGTCCTCCTAGTGTCATTAGGATTTCTAGCTAGTTCTTCAGCTGCATGAATGGTATTTTCTGCCCATTTTGGTCTTGTAGGAATGTTAGGATATGCAATAAAACCATAATTATTAGACATATCAGAATCAGAAAACACATTAGTCTCTTCACTTACAATCAATGGTTCTGGTGGTGAAGAGGACTCTCTAACTTCAACTGCTGCTAAAGGCTCTTCTTGGAACTGAACACTTATTTCAATGAAAGATTTGTTAGTGGTCAATTTGATTAGATTGTACCCTTTTGAATATTCAGAACACCCAACAAATAGGCACTCTTAGATTTGGGGTTGCAAAGCCTTCCTCTTTTCAGTTGGAATTCTAGCCCAAGCCTTTGAGCCAAAAATCCTAAAATTGGTCACATCTGGCTTGTGCCCACTTCAAGCTTCGAAAGGATTCATACCATAAAGTTTCTTATGAGGCACCCTATTCTATATGTAGTATGCAAATTTTATAGCTTCAGCCCAAAACTTTGGTGGCAAAGTCTTAGCCTCCATCAAGTAGGTTGCCATCTCCTTTAGTGATCTGTTCTTCCTCTCAGCAACACCATTTTGTTGTGGTGTGTAAGGGATCGAATGCTGCATTTGAATACCTACATATTTGAAATAATGAATGAACTCAGAATTGACATACTGACCACTATTTTCATATCTGAGGATCTTGAGTTTCCTCCCAAACTGGTTTTCAACCAAGGCTCTAAAGACTTTGAGGAGGTCAAAAACTTCAGACTTATGCTTTAGGAAGTGAAGCCAACAATACCTGGAAAATTCATCTATGAAGGTCAATGAATATTTTTCTTAACTCATGGACATATGAGGGAATGGAACAGCAATGTCACTGTGGATCAATTCAAGAATTGCAGAGGTTCTCTCATGACTAGCTTTCTGATACTTATGATTTGGGTGTTTTCCTAGGATAAAACCTTGACAAACTCCCTTAGAAAACTTGATCTTTGGTAACCCTATGGCCATATATTTTTCACTCAAATTAGAAAGATACTTATATTTAATATGTCCAATTCTTCCATGCCTAATTCTTGCTTGCTTCATTAGCATGAATCAGAAGAGCAGAGGGGTTTGAGTAGGGTAGAAAATGGGAAAACATGTATACCTTCGAAGTGTGATCAACAACACCTTTTTCTATGACTTTACCATTCTAAATCTCAGTGATTTCAACATCATCAGGGGAGAATATGAATTTCTTTGGAGACCCAGTATGAGTCATCTGATATACTAACAAGAGATTAGAGGCAAGACCTTGAACATACAACACATTATTGAAGCTACCATGATCAAGATCAATCCTACCCTTCCCCAAACTGTTAGTGAGAGAGTCATCTCCCAAAACTATTGGTGATCCTTTCAACATGTCAAGAGAGGAGAATGTCTCTTTTGTCGAAACCATGTGTCTAGAAGCTCCAGAATCTATGATGAAGCTAGGTGAGCTTGATGTGCCAACGACCAAGGCATGTACTCTCTCTCTGTCTTCTGAATTTGATCCTCCTTCCTTCTTCTTTGAGAAATAAAGAAGGGAGATGTTATTCTTCTCCAGGAGTTGGGTCAACATGTCAATTTGTTTCTTCATACAAGAGCTCTCAGGATGATAGCCCTTACTACAGTATGCACACTTGCTCATTTCTCCTTTATTCTTCTTCTTCTGGTAATTCTTCTTGGAACCTTGGTAATTCTTCCTCTTGAGACTTACACTTGTCTCTCTTTTCTCAGGTGGCATTTTATCTTTTTTATTTATTTTTGAATCCACCGTTGAATCTATAGCAACCAAAGCTTGGTCTTTTGATGGTTTGATGGTGCCCATCATCACCAACTTATCTTGATTCTATTCGAGGGATTCCATGAACTATGGAAGCTTAGGCATATTCCAGGATCGAGTTGTCAACTTGGTGTCATGGAAGGTAAAAAAAACACTGAATAGTCAGGACCAAGCTTAGAGAGTATGGTCAAGACTATTTGTTCTTCCTTCTTTTCGATCCCACATTGTTTTAGCTACAAAACAAGGGCCTTAAACTTGAAAAATTAGAGTTGCAATGATTTGAAGCTACTGGGACTCAAGGAGATCAGCTCATTCTTGATTTGATGGCCTCTCATCTCATATTTATTTCCAAAAATAACTTCTAGCTTCTCCCACACTATATTAGGTGATTTCAATCCATCAATATGGAAGACGAGGTCTCTTGAGATGCTCAGACACAAAATACCATAGGCCTCATCCCTCCTATTGTGTCATTTAATTTTCTCTGCAGCTGCATTGGGATCTACCTCAATTTCCATAGTCACCTTGTAGATACCTTTTTCTCTCAACAATATCTCCATCTCAGCTTTCCACTCAAAGAAATTGAATCGAGTCAAGATGATCTTGTGAGATTGGTCCATAACTCAGTAGTTGTGCCCTCCAATAAGAAAAATGTGTTCCCAGTCAATGATGTCAAAGCTACAATAACAATTTGGAAGGAGAGAAATAATTATAAAAATTCTTTGATACCATGTGGAAATTGAACCCAAGAGATAGAACAATTACACTCACAAAATTGCTAATCAAACATGCAAAATTAACACCAAAGGAGACCGAAATTGGAGCATAACACTAATCTGTATTGAGTAAGTGTACAATACCCAACTTTATAATAATTACATGAGAGGTTTGAATGCATAATGATGCCATTCAAAATAGTAAAAAAGCAGGCTTACCAAATCCAGTCAAATCCCCCGTAGGTGCATAAAGCAGTTTCCAAATCTGTGTAGATGCTCACAAATTTGCTAAGTCAAGTAGGAAAGATAAAGAGGGATGGAAAGAAAACTCATACATTATTTTATTTGGAGAAAAGGAGGGGGGATGATGTGGGAAAAAAACAAGTCAACTACACATGGACCAGCTTTTCCTTTTTGCCTTAAAACAACTATAAAGCAAGGAAACTTTTCAGAAAAAATAGATATGCACTTTAAAGAATCTGGAATAAAGAAGACATGCTAAAATTGGTATCCAGGATGTTTCCCAAGTGCTCCATGACTCATTTTTATCAAGTGTTTACTTCTAGGACATGTAGAAGGCAAGTAGCATAGAATGGAATCTAGGAATCTACGTAATAAGCCAAAAATAATTAAATTAATGGTCTAATGTAGGTAATTGTGTGTTGATTATTCTAACAATTTTTTATATTATACAATAAGACTATTGACTTTGTGACATATTCCTATTTAGTTATTAATTTGACCAATTCATTAGTAGTTTCTTGTCGAGATTCATCATGGTCTTCTTATGAGGCCAATTCTTGAAATATTTTTGATGCATTGTTATACAATTGTTATACAATCTATTTTTCTCATTAGGGTTAGGATAATCTTCTTTATTTTTTACTTTAGTAATTTGTGGGTTGTCGATACCAATTTATGTTCCTTGTCGAGTTATGATCTGGATATTCTTAGTTTTGATAACATCAGACTTAAGAAAATTGGACAAGACATTAACATTATTTTTATTATTAATTTTTTCAAGTATGGTAGGGAAACATTCGAGATAGTGATCACCTACTCCATAGTTTGTACATAATTTTAAATTTGTGCGATCTTTATAAGGACACTTTGCATGAGGATGTCCTTCATTGAGGCATGTGTATCACTTATTGGGTTGATATGGTCAGTTTCTATTGTGTTTGGTTTCCTTGGAATCCTCCTCATCGGTTGAAGTAGTCGTTATTTCAGTCATATTGTTGGCCATCGTATCTTTGATAACTGTTATTTATGTCATTCTGGTTGTTATTATTAGTTATTTCATTGTTTTCATTTGTGTTATTACTTTGGTTGACAACAATGGTCTGATATACTACTTGGTAGTTCTGTCAATTTTTAAAATTTATCTAACACACTTTTGTGGAATGAGTTTTGAATTCACATATAGAGCACCAACGAGCTTGATAATTCTTCATGTTCTATGGGTAGTCTTTTTTCACTTGTAAATCATGCTCTTGGTAGATGTCATATTTTTTTTTGTACGAACTAGATGTCTTGTCATTGATCATCTTGTTGACACTAATATTTTGTATGGTTGATTATTGAGCATTTTGTACACCATACTTTGTTTTCTCAGAAGATCATTTCCTGAATAGATTTTTGCATACTTTTGAGTTTCTCTTCAATGTGTCGATTGACATGAGCTATAGGGTAATCCTTGTCCATTTCAACTTGTAGCGCTTTAGCCAATGCATCTTTGTATGAACTGAAGCTGTCCAATAGGATGTGCATTCTGATTTTATGTAATAGTCTTGCCAAGAACCATTAGATAAATACTTGTTCATCAATATTGTATTCAATTTGTCTCAACAAGTCTTTGAATCATTTATCATATTTTTGGACTATTTATGTAGACTTCTAAGCAATGATTTTCAGTTTTTTGGGTGCGAGATGCTTTGCATATGGAGTTTTGAAGAAGGGCATGAATTGTTGTTTTATATGACCCTTTGTTGCATTAGGATTTTTTTCTGTGTAGGTCATATACCATGTGAGTTCTCTTTTTCAAAGAGCACCAGCAAATTGTGTCATTTGATGATCTTCCCTGGTAATGGCATTGGCCTCCCAGATCGATTCACGAACAAAACAATGTATTTTTGGGTCTTCATCTCCCTTATAGAGAGGAATGTGTGAGTTTGTGTGTGGCATTTATGTAGCGAGTTTGACTTCTATTTTCGAAGGTGGTGATGGTGGGTTGCTTCCTACAACTGAACTTCTTTCACATATATTTTCGATAGGTACTATTTATACGTGCATATTTACAAGAATTAATATGCACTCTTTAGTATTTTTTATCATGAACCAACCATATTTTGTTGATTATTTTGGCTATTGTGAGTCAACTAGTCAACTTTTACCTAGTCATATTATTTGTTTAGTCTCGTAACAGAATATGGACTTGGAAAAAATCAATCTGCAATTCTTTAAAATGGGTATTCTTATAACCATTTACACTTTAAAATTTTTGGATTATCTTTTTTATGCTCCATAAATGAGACTTCATCTCTAGGTACAAGTCATTAAGGTTTAAGAGTGATGAACACCTCTCCAAGTTAACTAGTAATATCTCTCCTTGTTGCATAGGTCATCCAATATCTTATATCCTCTTTTGGAAAATGGTGTACAATTATGAAAGTATTGTGATTGTCCTTAACACGAGAGATGAATTTTTTTCTTGTATCTAAATATTATCCATTGTTTTGACTGTCAAATATGCAATATTGTTCTCTAGAGACAATCTACCTAGCATTCAAAATCCTTTCCAGTATTGGTGATTTCAATAATTTTTATGCACTAGGATCTCCAATCACCTCACAAATCCCAAAGTGTCCACTTATTGTTACTATATAAGCAACTGACCCTATTCTATATCTAGGAAAAAATTTCCATGAGGTCTCTCACCTTAGAGATCTTACCACTCATCTTGATGTTGGAATTTATCCTTGCGTACAAATACTAGTCACATGTCATAGAGGGAAAGAAGTGGGAAGAGAAAATAGGGACATTTTGATTTTTATGTTGTTTACGCTTCCTTCGAAAGATTGTCAATAGCCAAAATGGATATTCCAGTGAAAACTCGATGATAAAGGAATGCCCATGTATCTAATGATGTGTAATGTTTGATTAACGTTCCATCCTTTTGGAAACAAAATTGGGCAATTCCTTCTTTTGTTTCTAACATAATGATTTCCTTTTACTCACATTAACGCGGATATGTTTTTTTATATAAACCAGCATATATCCATTTTATTTATCTATATCCAATTTTTTGATGTGCAAAATTTATAAATTAAGAAATTGGATCTCTCAGTGCTTGGTAGTTACGAATTTAAGATGGATCAAAACCTCCTCATACAAGACTATAAAGAACCTCTTTCCTCTCAATACAATTATTACTATATATAAAAATCTATCATTAACCAAATTATACTTTATTGACCAAATTATAATTTATACGGTGCAATTATTACTATATATAAAAATCTTTCATTAACCAAATTATAATTTATACTGATGGATTTTATCACTATCATTTCATTGTACACACAATCTACACTAGAGGTACTTACTATTGCACCACATATATATGTTTTTAATATGTAGAACCTCTTAATGTGGATGGACAAGGAATTGATCCTATGAGAATCCATAGATTATGTCAAACAACTTCATAGGCATGTAGAGGGGTTAGAATCCTATGGAAAACTCATCGAGAAGGAAATGAAGAAGACTGAAGATCGAAACGTGCTAAAGTGATCAGGAACTACAGAAGACATGAGAATGGCTAGACATGAAGGAAATCATGTGGATAGTTGTAGGTAGTCTTCTTCACTTGATGGAGAACTCAGTTGGAAATTAAGAAACACAAAGCATCCACCCTCTAAAATTCCAAGGGTGGAGTCTAAGCGGAAAATGAACTATCTCCATAATAAAGTATTGTACACACTAGCAACTAGATTTGGAGGTTTTAGCTTCAGTCAGTGAATATGATGCAGTTTTGATAGAAATACAATCCCCTGCATACATGGCTATGCTTCTATATATATAATGAAGAGACTCAATAGTCTCCATATGGATACTTATTTTTTTGAGTCTTCTATGGTGGATAAAATGTTTGTTGTTGTACTCAAATTACAGAGAATTATGGTACACACTAGAAACCATAGAAGCAGATTTGGAGACTTCTTTCATTCATTGAAGATGATGCAGTTTATCCATCTGTACAAATATTCTTCTTGTATATGAAGTTGCAGGGTGCTAGCTCAAAGGTAGAGCATCTGCATTACGTAATACAAAATATTGGTGGTTCGATTCCACCCTGTTCTATCATAAATAGTAACTGCATTCTATCACTATTACATAGATGGGGTATTATGACAATATTTTTGTAAATTTTCTCAACCTAAGACAAAAAAAAATTGTGCATTGTCTTATGTATTGTCTTTAAGTAGGTGCCTTAAACAATTGTCTTAAATATTTTCTTAAATTTAATACAATAGTTTAAGACAATTTAAACTATTGTCTTAAACTTAAGACAATAAATTATCTTCAATTTAAGGTAGTAGTTTAAGAAACCGGCTTAAAAACAATAACTTAGACAATACACAAACATTTTTTGTGTTAGGTTGAGACAATTTGCACAAATAGTCTTAATAACCTCGTGTATGTAATAGTGCAAACCTGTATAGATATATATATTCATATGTATAAATAATATTCTTAAAAAATTCAGTTCAAAGAGGTGAAGCATTACATGAATAATATACTATCTCCAAGCGTGAGCACTTATATCAGTCATGACACCAAATACATATCAACTGATCATCCATGTCTTACAAAAACGAGTACACTCAAGTTTATACAATGAGTACATTCAACTTTATCAATACACTTATATCAATCATGACATCAAATACATATCAACTTATCCTCCATGTCTTATAAAACGAGTACAGTCAACTACGAGTACACTCAACTTTATCCGTACATATGAATATATGTGCACCAGTTCAATACAAGATTCCCAACATACATCGATCATAATTCGTACTCATGATTCACAAGTTCATACATGATCATATGTTTGCACCACTTCAATACAAGATTCCCAACATACATCGATCATAATTCGTACTCATGATTCACAAGTCCATACATAAGTGAGGGGTTGATCAAATTCACACCATATAATAATCTTGAGTGGCATATGAAAGCACTCCAACAACTCATACTCATGCCTCACAAGTTCATACATAAATTCACACCATATAATAATCTTGATCTCATACGACTTCCATATGAAAGCACTCCATCTAAAAGAATTAGGTTAAAAAATAAAGGTTTTACATTCCCTATAGCCATAGGTAAATATAGTTTTTACCTCCACACACTTAGGAAAGAATGTGAAACTTACACCAATAGTCATCGGCCTTCAGGGAACTCGCAAATTCATATCTTGGCTTCGGTTGTTTAGGCCAGTGAACACGCATGAGCCTCCTATGGGTAGTCTTTTGTCTTTGCAAATCCCTCCATCCACTCTAGGATAAATCGCAACATATGAGAAAACATTATGAACTAAGTCTCACTACAATTACAAAGGTGGAGCGTGGATGCAGTGATGATATGTGAGAGTGTGATGATATGTGAGAGTGGAAAATCACTAACTGATAAGTACAGTTAGTGATCATAGTTGTAAAAATTAAAATTAATCTTCAAATATTCGATTATTAGATACAACTAAAAACTTAACTCCATATATTATTAGATACAACAATTAGCTTAAACCCAACGATTCTAGAACTATTGGCTTAACTTCAACTCTTATCACCGTTATATTGTATAACTATTATCTTAGCTTTTAGATACAACTATTAGGTTAAATCCAATGATTGTACAAATATTATCTTAACTTCAAATCTAATCACTTAAGGCTTAATCCAAATGCATTTTGAATCTAGGACTCTAGTTGATGTGTCGTAACACCCCGGTATTGACCTCGTCTGCATTAAAAATGTGTATGATGTATATATTGTAATTGATCATGGTGTGGAGCTAAAGGAAAATTCCCCAACATTGATTTAGCATTTTATTTTTCGATGATTAAAATTGTTGCTGATGGTATTTTGTGCTAGCCGGCACATTATAATTTTGGACATCATGTAAATATGCAATTTAATTAAATACCCACAACTGGTTATGTCAATGCAACAAATAATCAGATGGGGGCATTATTTCCTACGGATTAGCGGGGGGTATTCAAACCTTTGGGCCAATGGGGAAAAGTCAAATGTCAAAGGAAGAACCCATCAAAATGTGAACTACCCATTTCTTGTCTTTTCCCAATCATTTATTTCTGCTAGAAATTGGTTGAAGTAGTTATTGCATGTGAATGGGAAGAGTATGGGAAAAAAATTGAATTGGCCGAAGAACCCATTTTTGGAAAATGATTTTGACTCCTTGGGCGAGTAAAAAACCAAAAACGTTTTCCCATTCCCTCATGCATTCACGTACTCCTCTTGATTCACATTTTTGGAGCTCTTGGGCACTCTCACTCAATTTTTTGGAGCTGTTGTGCATTCCCCATCCACATTTTTGCAGATTTCATCATTTTCCCCATGACTGAGAAGTCGTTTTTGGGAAGCTTAGTGGTTGGGCTATTTGCTTGATGGTTTTTACTATTGTTTATCCTCATTACTTGGCTGGGACAAGCCATTTTTGTGTTGCACAACAAATTGGAGGAGAGACCACATTTCCTAGGTGTTTGTTGAGTCCATTTGGCCCACGTGAACCCATAGAAGCTTTTGAAAATCGAATTGTTGTCATAGGGTTGTTTTTCCCTATTTTACTAATTCATTTTGTTGCCAAAACCATTTTTATTTAAACCTACAATTTTGCATCTTGTTGTGTGTGCATATTTTTGCTCTAGTCTGAACTGATTTAGGAGTGGCAAGTGGGTCTGAACTATCTTGATTAATCTAGTGTGAGAAGGAACCTCACAGGAAAATCTAGGGGGTTTGTTTTCTTTTTTGCACACCATAAATAGCACTAAAAGGGAAGGAATGGCATGAGGGACTGCGTAGCAGAGAAGAGGATGCTTCCTTGTGTTGGGTGTGTAGATGTTCTAGAATCCAGGCTAGATCTGGTGCAAGTGTCCATGGCTGTGTGGTTGAGCTCACTCTCTTAGAAGTCAGCCTTTCCAGCTCCTTTGTAGCCTGATAAACCCAACTGTGTTAGCTTGGCTAAGTTTTTTGTATCATTGGCTATGTGTGAGAATGCTAGCATTCCTTATTTATTGTGGGAATCATGCCCAGCTCAGGGGTGGAAATGTTGTTGAGATATTGATGAGCAAACTGGCCTATGGTTTGGTGGAATGTTATAGCGACATAACTGGTTGCGGTACGAGCTTCATTTCCAAGATAAGTATTCTTATGTTTAAACCTCTATATTTACATTTGCTAATGTATTAAGATGAACATGTGAATGAATGAAATGTAAATGCTTCCGTTGTATGTTAAATAATTATGCATATGTGTATGTTATTAGTTCAATGGATTTCATTTTTATGTTTATGGGGCTAGTTTTCCCAGATTGTTAGCAATAATGTCGCGTCCTCTCCGTCAAGATGAGGGGTGGGGATGTGACATGTGTAGTCAAGTAATAGTTGTACACCTAATAAAATCATTCGAACTCATAATAAAATCCTCCAAACTCTTAATAAACTACTCCAAACTCCTAATAAACTCATGCATCTCATTACATCGATAGTTACGCCAATAGACGTATATATCTTATAATTTTGGGGTTGAATACCATTTATGATTTTTCATCTACTAACAAGAATGAGACAAGTGTACTATCTAGATTGATTCTATGGGTGGCTTCCAAAAATCATCATTAATAATTTCAAAAAAATAAAAATAGCTTAGTCAACATCTAGTTTAAACTAAATTAGAAAATTTAAAAATAGCTTAGTAAAGTTCCTTATAGTTGGAAAATTTGAAGTTTAATTTAAACTATTCCAACTTCAACTTCAAATATTCAATTATTAGATACACCTATGAGCTTAACTCCATTGATGATACAACTATTAGCTTAACTTCAACTCTAATCATGACTTTTAATTAATGTGCACTTGTTGATATATTAACTGTTAACTTAACTTACAGATACAACTATTAGCTTAACTCCAATGATGCTACCACTAGTAGGTTAATAGTTATATGGTTATATTGGATAACTATTATCTTAACTTCAACTCTAATCTCTAAGAAACAAGAAAGAAACTTACAATAGATTTCACATATCAATTTTACTCATAAATGACATAAAACAATGCAATAAGGAGTTGCAGTTATATTTGCAGTTATATAATTGCTTATCACTAACAGAAGTAGTGAAGATAATTCTTACAATGCAATACAATGGCACTATTAGCAAGACAATTCAAATCCATGAGAATTAATTTGAATTGAGTGCATGAGAGTGGCTTAGATATTAATTAAACACTACTTGGCACATCAGTTAACCACTTAACACAACCTTAATTGACTCTAACTGACTCGGACGCAGTTTGGACCGAGTCTAACTGAATAGAACTCAACTGCATGTCAATCAATAGGTAAGGAGTTTAACTGAACTGCACTGAATTGAGTCAGCAAAATTGGGTGGATGAGCTTTTAATCACTTCAGTTAACTGTAATTTACCAAAAATAGGAAAAATAATGAGGGAGGCGCCTTTGTAGCTCTAGTTTAACTGATTGGGGAGCTTATGTCATGAATATCAACTAAGATTTTCTCTTAGATTGAAGGATGAGGCTTAGTTAGTATCCCCGATTGAATGAGAATACTTAGTTAGGCTCCCTAATTGAAGGAGGATGATTTAGTTGATGATGCAGTCACATATTCAAGTCAATAACTTAGGATAAGTGGTAAATTAGGTTTATTTAGCCAAAATGAGGATTATTTATCATACACCCCCCTTTAATCATGAATTTGGATAACTTGGGACCTGGTAACTAAGACCAAAGATCACCCATTACAACTTAAATCCAAAAGTAACAACTTAATACAACCAAATAAATGGGGAAAAACCTCATGGGAAAAAATACCCCCTCTCAAACTAAGTAGTGAATCAGGAAAACAAGTTTTGAATAAAACTTTGTGAAAATTTTGCTACAATTTTCAGCATTACGCAACAATAAATGCAGTATCTTGGTTCTTTTGTGCAGCAACATCCTAATACTGTGCATGTGAACTTATGAATCCAAACAAAATGATTAATTCTGGAGGAATATTCCTCTTTGGAAGAAGAAGAACATGCTCAACTGAATCAGAAATATAGACAACTGTTAGATGAAAATTGGACCCATGTAGAGCAACTGAAATCAACTAATAAGAGAGAAAAAGTGCTTGAGAATTCGAACCATGTGAGGAACACCCAATCAACTGATATATTTCACCGTTGAACATTGAACCATGTGAGGTAAAATCAGCACCAGGTGTTAGGATCGTGTGTCTAGGTGAATGCAAAATGTCTCCATCTTCACTAGTTATGTGAGAAGATGAGCATGTGATCAAATACAAAGGTAGAGAATCCCTCATACTGTGGAGAGTGAATTATTGAGCTCCATAATATGATATATATTCAAAAATAACCAATGATTCATAAAATACAATATCAACAACCTCATAAGTGGAAACTAACATCAAATTCCCAACAACAAGTTTGAAGAATACTTGTGGTAGTCACAATTGTCACAACAAAATTGATGAGAGCATCTACAAGCATGGCTGAAGGCTCTTGGAACTTAAAACTTGAACCAAATAATATAATATTAGATCTGAATAAGATCATATTAGATCCAAATAAGTTCATATCAGATCCAAAAGTGTGGTCCACCCAGATAGTAGATGCACAATTTTATCCTGCTTCATAATTCTGAGTATTGATGCATGCAATCATGTAGGAATTTGCTGGAAGTTCTAGACCAATAAGATTGAATGGATTACTCCAACAATTTGATATTATTTCCAAAATATCCAAAGTATTACTTATCTGCACATCAACAGCAACATTAGAGGGAGAGAAATCGAATTCCTCTTGAATCACTTTCTGAAGAAATCATTGGCAAATTTTGCACATAATTTAAAAAATAATCACCAAAGAACCTTTGCATAGAATGGAAGGCATTAGAGGAAATTTCAACTCAAAATGGGCCTCCTAAGGAAAATAATATTTATTGATTTTGGAGGAAGAAAAGAAAAAACTACTTTTTTTGTTCGTATTTTCGACATATCTCCGTGTGTTTTTACTCAAATTTTGATCGGGAGATATCGTTGGATGTGGAATTAAATTCCACATCCAAAGAGCACCCACACTGCATACTTTTGATGGACCTCGCTACCCCAAAAAGAAGAAATACCTGAAAAAATGTGATGAAATTTTGCATCCAACGAATACCCACATTGCATACTTTTGATGGACCCCGCTAACCCCAAAAACAAGAAATACCTGAAATTCTCCATCCAATGAGTACACACACTGCATACTTTTGACGGACCCCACTACCCCAAAAACAAGAAATAACTAAAAAAATGTGATGATGACAATCATCACTGTCATCATCACATTTTTTCAGTTATTTCTTGTTTTTGGAGTAGTAGGGTCCATCAAAAGTATGCAGTGTGGGTACTCATTGGATGGAGAAGCAACGAGCTCTCCCGATCGAAATTTGAATAAAAACATAGGGTGATATGTTGAAAATACGAACAAAAAAGGTAGTTTATTTTATGATACCTATCCTCAAATTTATATTAAAAATTTGTTTACGACCTATACGGTATTTCAAATTTAAATCAATTTCATTGGCTAATACATGATGACATGGAATTTGAATTAGGGTTGAAAGGCCCATTTTGAGTTGAAATTTTCTGTAATGAGAGTTTTTCTTCAATATCATAGATTCAAATGTATTCTTCTGGATCAGCCATATGAGAAGATGAGATATCAGAGATCTCATAAACTTTCAGAGCAACAAGAAAAAGACTCACTGCAAGGAGACTTTCTTCAATTCGAATTGAATGTGTGGAAGATTCTTCTTCTTCTTCATCTTGAACAATTTCATCAAAGAGAATAAAGTCCAATACTTTTGAATAAAGAAATCTTATGGTGCTTGGTGTGATCTCCAAATTTATATTATGATCCTCATTGTGCTTGCCAAAGGTTCTATCCAATTTTGTCCAGAGATCCTTTGGGTATTCAAGAGAAGCAATAAGGTAGCACAATATTGAAGAAAGGGCCAGAAATATTGTTCCAAAATCTCTATCACCATCATTTAGCCAGTCACTCTCATCTTCATAAGACTCTTTACCAAGTCCAATAGACACCTCATAGAGATCTTGTCTCTTTAGAGATAAAATCATCTTCATCTTCCATTCTGAATATCTTGTGGATGGAGTAAGAAGAGGAACTGATAATCTCGAATCCATATGACGTTGTACATGCAATTACACAAAAAAACCAAGTTAAGTTTGAACAACTTGCAGTTTTGGAGTATGCATCACACCTTGCTTAGCCAAGAAAGCAAGCTTGAGAAAGAATGCTAGTTAGTCCATGAATTATGTGGTAAACTGTCCGCTTCTAGTTTAGTGCTCGAATGATTTTGAGCAATTTTGCTCAAATTTATTCATAGATATAGCAAGAAACCTATAGAATAATTTCCTTGTCCTTCCATGGATCTGATACGATATAAAATTGCAGTCACACCAATCTAAGAAACAAGACATAAACTTACAATAAATTTCAGATATTAGTTTTACTAAAAAATTACATGAAACAATGCAATAAAGAGTTGTAGCTGTATAATTGCTTATCATTAACAAAAGTACTAAAGATAATTGTTACAATTCAATACATTAACATTAATAACCATAAAATTTGAATTCATGAGAGGTAATTTGAATTGAGTGCATGAGAGTGTCTTAGCTGTCAATTAGACACCATTCGACACATCACTTAACCACTTAACATAGCCTTAATAGACTCTAACTGAATCGGAGGAAGTTTAGACTTAGTTTAACTAAATAAAACTCAACTGCATGTCAATTAGTAGATGATGGCACATATCTGACTTCAACTAGGTGAGTTGAACTAAACTGCATTGAACTGAGTCACCAAAAGTAGGTGGAGGCATCTTTAATCACTCCACTTAACTGCAATTTACCAAAAATAGGAAAAATAACCAGGGAGGTACCTTTGCAGCTCTAGTTTAACTGAAAGGTAGGTGAAAAAAAATTCAGTTAACTGATTAGAGTGTTTATGTCATGCATATCAACTGATATTTTCTCCTTGATTGAAGGAGGAGGTTGAGTTAGTCTCATCAAGTGAAGGAGAGGACTTGGTTAGGCTCCTGGATTGAAGGAGGATGATCCAGTTGATGATGCAGTCACGTATTCGAGTAAAGAACTTAGGATAAGTGTTAAATTAGGATGATTTAGCCAAAGGGAGGATTATTTATCCTAACATAATCATGGTTATATTAGATAACTATTAGGTTAACTCAAATAGTGATACAACTATTAGATTTAGATTTAGATGAATGTGGTAATTAACAAGTGGTAATAAAAAACTATTAGATGAATGTGTAGTTGTACTCTTGACTCCATCTCTTAGGCTGAAAATTCAAACTTCATTGCAAAAACTATGCACTTCCCGATAAGCTTTCCATCTAGCATTGTAGCATCATGTGAACAATAGGTTAGATAATGTACTCCAAGGATGAAAGAATCAATGCAATCTGAAATTATGTATTAATCATTTATTATACATCTCAATTTGTCAAATATATGTACCTCTCCACTTATTTGAACATATTAATCTTATTAATATGGTTGTTGGTAATTTATGTGTGCATACATTTGAGTGCTTGTCAATCCACCCATCAACCCTTCCCACGGGGTTTTCACTTAGTGAAACCATGTCATAGATTCTTAATTCATGGGATATTAAAGAATACCCCTAATTTCATTAGATATTGATAATTACTTACAAAAATCCTGTTAGCACCGGGATTGAGCCCATAGGTTGGGTGGAAAAGGGTTCTCTCTCGGGCAACACAAGAACCACTTTAGACTATGCCTTTAGCCCTGTACAGTCAGAGAGGGATCTCTTGCTTACTCTCCAACTTTACTCATGTCAAATATTTGATCAAGAAAGGTCAGGAAGCTAGACTCCTAAATAGGGAGGGTGCGTTAATGTAAGTTGCAAGTGGGACAATTAGAGAAAGGAACCGTTGGGAAATGGAGTCGAATGTCCGGAGAGAGAACATATTGCAGGAGGTAAAGAATGGTGTAAATTTACAAACAGAGGAAAGATAGCCATCGATCTTGCAATCAGGAGATATTTAGAAAGTGATTAGTAGATGAGAGGGAACAGTCCATCACGTAGAGCATCTACATGATTAATTTTGCATAACTTTAGATTAAAACTTAAATGAATATCTGAAACAATAGACAGAGCATAGCATCTATGAATTCCAAACTGTTATACACTTATTTTAGACATGAAATAAATTAATAAACTGGAATGAAAATAGGATGAACCTTTCATGTAAAGAAATTACATATTGAAAGAAACAACGACACAAGAATCTCTGCCTTGAAAGACAATCCTTCCTATGCAAATTTATCAAAACACGAAAACCAAAGACTAATTACAATGGAGAGCCTCGGCCCTTGAAATTTTCCCAATAAACCTCTATCTCCCCTTATTAGGAGTGTATTTATATTGTTTTAGCACTGAGACTATTCTTTGAAACAAACCAGAAAATTGTTTTCAGTCACAATCATACACTAATAGTTCAGAGAGTGGAACTATCACCACGATTTACAAATATGAACAAACATTATGGAGCAAGTGGGTGCACTCGGTTTGGGTGACAACATGACGTGCTCGGCTACTATCAGATCTGCGCTGGATGTGATACTTATAGACTTGAGGCCTTTTCAGCCCTCCGATTTGGGGGTTGTCCACATCCGTTGTCCACATTTCATTAACTTATGTCGCCAATTTCTCTTTCCTGTATCCAGCAAGTAGCTTTAAACCACATCATGTTTCTTATCTGTCAATCGTTATGACCTCTCCATGCAACTGTTGATTGGAGCAGACCATACCACTTTCGTGAATTAAGAACTTGACCTCGTCCACGCTAGTTTGGATCGTGGAAAGAACCTAGACCGTAGATCTATTCCTTTCTTTGTCATGACCGTTGATATTTGCATCCAGTACCACTTTTTGCGATTTGTATTCATGACTTTATCCGCACAAGTTTGGCTTGCGAAATCAACTGGGGCCATAGATCTACTCATGCTCTCATTTCCACCATTAGATATTTCTACCCTTTAAACTATTTCATGATTTGGGAAAGTTCCTTCTACCGAGCATGTTTGCGCAATGAAACTGTATCAATCCATCGATCGGGCTTCACCTTCATCTTGGCCTTTCATTGTTTTCCCATTTTAACAGACTTCGCGAATGCCAAACTTGACCATTCCCTCACATCTTTCGGCCAAAACCATGCTCTATCGTCAATCTTTTTCATTGTGATCCGAGATCGTTGGCCTACGTTGCCTTTCTCTATCATTTTCGCTATTGCATGCCTTCAACTCTGGAGGAATATACCACTGTAGATCGAACTATCTTCTTTATTTTACAGTCTTAAATAATGGAAAATGTGCATTAGATCATCTAAAAGGCATTCATATAATTTTCTAATGAATAGGATCCTTTTGAACTCTGTTAGGACCATAAATCGACTGTTGGAAACAGAGTGTTAACAGATGGCTCCACGAGGGATGTTATCCTCCCAGCGAGGTATCAAAGAACCCCCATAGACCAAGTGCCAAATCCATTGGGTCATCCCCAATATTTCCTTTGAAACCTTCATTCTGCTCTGAGCTACTGCTTTAGCAAATTTATGTCACTCTGCAAACTATGCTCTTAGCCATACTCTGAAATTGAGAACAGTTGTGACTGCAAACCTGTGCTTACAACTAAAAATCAAAACAAACTAAATAGTAATGAAGGAAATGCTCAATGATTTCTAAGCTTATTTGTTCCTACCTACTCTACCTAATTTAGTGTACAAGTCCAATTAAGTGAAATCAGACTTCCAATGAAGCCAATCAAGCATCATGCCTATCAGTTTTATTTCCTTTCCATGCTTGATGAATAGGAATGAAATCCATAATGGAAAAGGTCATCACAAATAAACTGATCTTTATAGCAGAGATGCGACCAATCATTACCATTATCTAGCCTTTCGATGTATTTTTCTATGGGGTCATAGAAAACAGAGCAACCTCTAGCATATTCTGTCATATGTTCATGGGAAAGCTATCCATAACTCCTTTCCTCTAGTGAGCTGTCAGGCTGATACTTAAGAGATCTTAGAAAAGGGCCCATAGAATTTTTCTTCAATGAAACATCCACCCTTTTGCTCAAAATTTCTGAAACTAGAGCTTCGCCTTCTTCATACGCATTAGCATGGATGTTCTCTTTTTCTTCAACAAAACCGAGCAAGCACATTCCTCCTTTATGGGGTGATATTCCTAAAGGAAGAAAATTAAAAAATGTATTTATTTGAGGACTGTGGCCTCCTTCTTCGTGACTCAACACCTCATCACAAATGTCTGATGTACCAATAAACAAAGAGGGATTGGACGATTGTTCCTCTTTATCATCTTCTTTTCTGCATAAGTTTATGGAATGCACTATATCCTCTAACTTTAGTTTCTGCTTAGAGGCTTTAATCATGTGCTGTATTAATTCAAAAGAGAAATAACACAAGGGTCGTCTATCACCTTCATCACATTTACCATCATTTCCTGTCTCAACCTTCTGACTTTGGATTGCAGCTTGATTTTCTACATTAGTAGACCTTGGTTCTATAAATGAATCTTCAGGTATGGCCTATAGGTACTCCTCCTCATACTCATTGTACAAAGGTACACCTAAATCCCTTTTAAAATCGTCATTAACGGACCTAGTGCCGAGTAGATTGCAACCTTCGAAAAACAAGCCTGTAGAATTGTCTATGTCTATGTCAGGCTGATCATCTTTCTGTCTAACAAGGGAAAGCTTTAGCTGAACAAGGACTCTCCCTTTCCGCTTGTAGGGCCCAACAAATTTTAATGTATCTTTTATTTCACCACCATTGTCCTGACCTGACAATTTCTTGGACATCTTAAGTTTTTCCCCAACCTCCAAACAATCAGTAAACATATGCTGCAGAGTGGTTGATTTTATTTCCAAAAGAAGTAATTCCAATTCAGGAGGAAAGGTGGTTGCATAATAGATCTTAGCAGCATTCTCCAGAGGTTGGATTTCCTTGGGCATGTTATAATAAAAGCTTGCAAATTTTCTGTTAAAACTAGATATAGCCTCACCCTCATGCCTCTTTAGGGAATAAAATTCTAAAAGTATTTGATCCAGTGGCCTTATCCTACCCCAAAATTTTAAAAAGGTGCAAGAAAACTCTTCCCAGGTATTGATGGACTTAGGCTGCACGTGTTTGAACCATCCTTTAGCATCTCCTTGCAAATACTAGGAAAAGGTCCTCATGAAAGCATCATCATGTTCTATCTCAAAAAGGTCGGATAAATGTTGAAAGACTTGTAAATTTTTCTCAACAGTGAAGTCTTTGGATTCTCCATCAAATTTTGGGAGGTAGTTGTAATGTTTCACAGGAAAATCATGGAGGATGGGAGGCAATTGTAGTGGTTTTTATTAGCTTGGAATACAGGGAGAGATCAGGTTAGGCACAATAGATACGTTATTTACCGAGGTTTCATGAGGTTCATGGGGGTGACCTTTAAGGTCATGAGCTTTGAGAGAAAAATCTCGGTCAAAATCAAATGTACAAGATGATGTAATGCTTTTGGTTCATAAAGAAGGATAAACAACAATATATTCATACCTATGTTCTGAACGAATTGAACCATAGAAGGCTATTTTGATAAATTTAGGAAATGATAAGAACAAAATTACAAGGCAAGACAAGACATCTTGGAAGAAACATAAAATCGAGTATCTCAACCTTTCACTAGGCATTTTGGGGCCTTACAAGGAGTCCATTTTCCCCAGTGGAACCTGCTAGTATTTTTGACAATATGATTTCTGGGTCATACCACCAGCGGACTCACTGAAGTATGAATCCTTTAAGAGTGAAGTCGCCAGGTGAAAAGTGCACAACCTTCTTGATGTTTGATTTTTTTTCACCATCAGCAACCAGATCTAAAACTATTTCATTCTTCCTAGGGATGATCTTCAATCTCGTCCCCAACAACAGTGCCAGTTTTTTAGTGCTAGGATTGAGCCCATAGGTTAGGCAGAAAAGGGTTCTCTCCTGGGTAACAGCAAAACCTCTTTAGACTACGCCTCTAGCCCTGTGTAGTGAGAGAGGGATCTCTCGCTTACTCTCCAACTTTACTCACGTAAAATATTCGATCAAGAATGGTTAGGAGGACAGACTCCTGAATAGGGCGGGTGCGTTAATGTAAGATGCAGGCAGGACTATCAGAGAAAGGAACCATTGGGCAATGGAGTCGAAGGTTCGGGTTGGGAACATACTGCAAGAGGTAAGGAATGGCATAAATTTACAAACATAGGCAAGATAGCTATCGATCTTGCAATCATGAGATATTTAGCAGGTGATTAGTAGATGAGAGGGAACAGTCCATCACGCAGAGCATTTACAGGATGAATTCTACGTAACTTTAGAAGAAAAATAAAATGAATATTTGAAACAACAGATGGAGCATATCATGTATGAATTTCAAACTTTTATACACTTATTTCAGACATGAAATAAATTAACAAAGTTAAATGGAAATAGGATGAACATTTCATGTAAAGAAATTACATATTGAAAGAAACAACGACACATGAATCTCTTCCTTGAAAGACAATAATTCCTATGCAAAATTATTCATAACATGGAAATGAGAGACTAATTACAATGGAGAGCCTCAACCGTTGAAAGTTTCCCAACCAACCTCTATCTCCCCTTATTAGGAGTGTATTTATATTGTTTCAACACTTAGACTATTCTCCGAAACAAACCAAAAAACTATTTTCAGTCACAATCATACACTAATAGTTCCGAGAGTGGAACTATCACCACGATTTACAAATATGAACAAAAATTATGGAGCAAGTGGGTGCACTCATCCTGGGTGACAGCCTGATGTGCTATGCTACTATTAGATCTGCGCTGGTTGTGATACCTATAGCCTTGAGGCATTTTCAGCCCTCTGATTTGGGGGTCTTCAACATATGTCGTCCATGTTTCATTAACTTATGCCACCAATTCCTCTTTCTTGTATCCAGCGAGCAGCTTTAAACCACAGCGTGTTTCTTATCCGTCGATCGATATCGACCTCTCCATGCAACTGTTGATCAGAGTGGACCCTACCACTTTCATGAATTGAGAACTTGACCTCGTCCATGCTAGTTCGGATCATGAAAAGAACCTTGATCATAGATCTATTCCCTTCTTTGTCGTGACCGTTGATAGTTGCATCTAGTACAACTTTTCACAATTTGGAATCATGACTTTATCCACACAAGTTTGACTTGAGAAATCAACTGGGGGTGTAGATATGATCATTCTCTCATCTCCACCATTAGATATTTTTACCCTTTAACCTATTTCATGATTTGGGAAAGTTCCTTCTACCGAACATGTTTTCTCAGTGAAACCATCTGAGGCCATCGATCAGGCTTTGCATTGATCTTGGCCTTTCATTATTTTCCCGTTTTAACAGACTTTGCGAATGCCAAAATTGACCATTCCCTCACATATTTCAGCCAAAACCACGCTCTATCGTCGATCTTCTTCATTGTGATCCTGGATCGTTGGTCTACGACGCCTTTCTCTATCATTTTCGTTGATGCATGACTTCACCTCTAGAGGAATATACCACCTCAGATAGAGCTCTCCTCTTTATTTGATGGTCTTAAATGATGGAAAATGTGCATTAGATAATCTGAAAGGCGTTCATATAATTTTCTAATGAATAAGATCATTTTGAACTCTGCGAGGCCCATAAATCGACCGTTGTAAATGGAGTGTTAACAAATCCTTTTATTGAGCCCCTCCAATACATATTTCCATTTAAAAACCCTTATTTTTACAATATATTCCTTATTTTTACTAGAAACCCTTTTTCATGTCCCCAATAGCTTATTTGCCCCCCCAATAGCTACAATATATTCACGTCATTTTTTACAATTGAAAATCTCTTTATAAATGAAAGTGATAAGATATTGCTCAATAAGGTGAATCCCCTTTACCTTTCATTGTCTCCTTAAAATACACACATTTGGGACATATTTATTAGGGTGTAATCTCCATTTAAAGACGTGCAATAACACAGCACAGAGTAATCATGAAAATCGTAGCTCACACTCTAAGTCTTCTCAGTCGTTGTACTAGGTTTTTTTAAGGTAGTAACATCATTCTTTGTGGCTGGCGGGTGTTGTAGGACCAGATGGTGGGTTCCATGCCATAATATATGGGATTTAACCCCTGCATAGAATGAGCAGTCTCATTTTATGTTTGTTACCTGAACGCAAGCCCAAATCCCTAAGCTTCGATAGTTGAAACCCTAGCCATTGGATACATTGCAGGAAATCCTCTGTCGGGCACCTCCTCTAGATTTATAATAGGCTAAATTCGAGGGCAAGCTGGAGTCTCAGAATTATTTTTTTTGCATACCCATTTTCTACTCATGTTGTTACAAAAATTGGTTAGTTTCATCGCTTCCATTTGATACGAGTCTTAGATGGCGACCTCATGACTTGGAAATTGGTATTGAAATTATTTTGTTAACTGAATGGTTTCTAAAGAGATTATCTTTTGAGAATCATTTTGTTGTACTCCGCTGTTGGTTTTGCTACAGGATGCGTTAAAGCGGTTGGTAATGGATAAAGTAGTTACCCAGGAAGACGTATAGATGGAGAGCAAGCGAGCTTTCGTTTTGCGTAGGCCTCCAAGTCTCGATGACATAACAATCACCCTATGTATCCATGCAATATTTGAGTGATATGCAGTTTTACATAATTACAAAATTTCCAAAATAGTTAATTCCTTTGTAAATTACATATTATTTTGTAAGTTATACTGAGCTTAAAATTTATAAAGAAGGAAGAGTAAACTTGCCTGAATTGATTACAAGACATATGGGAGGTTAAAAATTTGTCTCAGATTCTTCTTGGAACCCTCGATGCATTGGAAGCTTTGTGGTTGTTGCTTATTATTCGAATAAAATTTTCCTAAATACCCTTTGTCTAGAACAAGCTTAGTTTTTGGTTTTCTTTTTCTTGCTTAACTGTATGACTAATTTTCCTTTACCCTTGCTTGCAACATGCTTAGACTTGGGTTTTCTTTTTCAAGCTTAAGTGTATGACTTTAGTGGTTTCCTTTTACCACAGTTTTTTAAGCTCTCTTCCAACTTTGTTACATATTGGTATGCATATATCCCAAGACTTTCCTGGTTAAAAATTCCATTTCTTGTTTTATATACCGATGCAAACATGCTTTTGATCTTAGTATTTTCAGGCATTCCTCACTTCGATCATTTACCTTAATTAAGAACATCTGATGGTATTTTGTAATTAAATGTGGAATAGACTGACCTTGCTTCTGGTGCAATTGTTGCCACTATATGTACTCATCATCAAGGTGTCTCACAGGGTGAAAACTATTAGGATTATTAATCCTCCCTTGTCCAAAATTGGTCATATGTCTAAATCGGGAGTCATGTCTAAATTGAGAGTCCATTCAGTCTATTTATAGTCATTAGCACCATTGGTTAAACTTGACCTAGTTGGGGCACATGTTTCAGTTACCAAAGTGTGGGGAACACTAATTGAGGCTCACTGCCACTTATTGCACTTGATTGCATAAGTTTAGGAGTCTCCTAGATCAATCCCTACAATTTAGGAAGCAACTGGGAGTGCCGAAACCAACCAAGGTCAGTTCACTTCAGTTAATGACTAGTCAAGCCAAGTTAGGAGTCAGTTACATTCAGTTCTAGCCCTCTACATTCAGTTAGTGCTAGGTTTAATTGATCGCACACATGTGGGGCGCATTTCTCACCTACCACAGTAAGTTAACCATTATTTAATACTAAATGTAACACTTGGTTGTGTTTTAGAACTATGGTTATGATTTAGACAAGGACAGTTGACTACTGGGTCCTCCGATAGTGATTTAGACAAAGTCTTGGTTACCTACAGTCAAGTAAGTCTAAACAATTCGACCTTCCTCATGTGGATTCGAATTGCTTGTGGCTATTAAAGCCATTGTACTTCATTGTAATTATCTATCTGGATTACTTTTTTTATTAATGAAAGCATTCACAGCTGCAAGCCTTTTGCACTGTTTCATTCTTCAATGGCTGAGTAAATTGTGAGATCTTCTTTGTGAGTTGTGTGTTTTTCTACAGATCTATATGCTCAAATTTAACATGGTATCAGACCCTCAACGGACAAGGCACTTATCCTCCTCGTATCTCTTACTGGATCATTTTTTTTGTTTTGCAGGTACAACTTCAAAATGAATTCATCAGTTCCTCTTCTCACCCAATCCTCAGACTATTTTGAATGGAGGGTGAAGATGAATATATGTCTGAGAATACAAAAAATCTATTTGGTGTCTATTGCACTCGGTAGAAATTATTTTGAGAGTGATAATGACTGGCTAAAATCAAAGGATAAACCTTTTGAAATAATGGAAATGGCTCTTTCTCCTAGCATGCGCTACCACAGTAGATCTATTAAAGATCCACAGGAACTCTGGGCAAGATTGGATAGAACCTTTGGAATTGATAGTAGATGGAGCACATCCAACACCATAACCATCCTTGATTCAAAAGTCTCAGCCTCTACTCTCTCTGATAAAGTTTTTCAAGATGAAGATGAAGTAGAATCTTCTACACAGTCAATTCGAATTGAAGACAGTCTCCATGCAGTGACTCCTTCTCTTGATGCTCCGGAAGTTCATGAGATCTCTAATATCTCACCTTCTCATATTGCTAAAATAGAAGAAGACATTCGAATATCTGATATTGAAGAAAAATTATGCTGCACTTCCATGCAAACATTCACCGGTGATTTTCCTTTAAATTCGGTGCAAAATTTACCAGTAATTGCTTCCAAAAGTGAAGAGAAATTTGATTTTCCCCCCTCTAATGTTGCTACTGGTGTGCAAATATGTGATACCTTGGATATTTTGGAAGAAATATCAGATTACCAGAGTGATCCATTCGCTCCCCATGATCTAGTTTTTCCAGCAAATTCCTGCAGGATTGCATGCACCAAAATTCAGAATTTTGAAGCAAAAGAAAGCCGTGCATCGACCGTCACGGTTAACCATTTATTTGAATTTGATATTAACCTTATTGGATCTGATATGATATTATTTATATCTGATCTGATATTGCTTGGTTTAATATATCAAATTCATAATCTTTCAGTACTGCTTGTAGCTGTTCTCATCAACGGTGTGAAGAAACAAGTACCGCAAGTCTCCTACAAAACTGCTGCTGGGGATTTGATTCCATTTCATAGTTTTGGATCTGTTTTGAACCTGTTTAGTTCTGATTTAATTTCTGATCTGATATTATTTGGTTCATATTTTAAAATTCAAAAGCATTCAGTCATGCTTGTAGCTTCTCTCATCAATTCCGGTGTGAAAAATCAAGTACCGCACTTTCTCTTCAAAAATGCTGATGGGGATTTGGTGTTAGTTTCCTCATATGAGGTTGCTGATATTTTATTATGTGATTCATTATCTATTTCAGAAGCTATATCAGACTATGGAGCTCCAGCATTCGCTCTCAACAGTCCCAGTGCTTCTCTACCATTGATCACATGCTCATCTTCTCACAGAACTAGTAAAGAGGAAGATTTTCTGCATCCGCCTGGACACCTGCTCCTAACACTTGGGGATGTTCTTACCACTCATGGTTTGCTGTTCATGGCTGAAACATATCAGTTTCTTGAGTTTTCTTCACATTCTCTGAATTCTAAAGAACCTTTCCTCACTTTTCAGTTGACTTCAGTTGCTCTACATGGGTCCAGTCTTCATCCGGCAGCTGTCTATATTTCTGATTTAGTTGAGCATATCATTATTCTTCCAAAGAGGAATATTCCTATAGACATAATGATGGAGAGTTTCACATGCCAAGCCCCAGGATACCTTTGCACAGAAGAACCAGATTGAACCTGATTCTACCTGCTTAATTAGAAAGGGTTTTTTTTTTCCCATGTGGTTTTTCCCCAAGCACCTTATTTTTAAGTAGTTACTTTACTTTACTTGATGTAATGGGTGACCTATGGTCTTATTTACCAGGGCCCACAGTTTGTCCAAGTTAGAATTCAGGGGGGGTGTTACGATTATTAATCCTCCCTTGTCCAAAATTGGTCATATGTCTAAATCGGGAGTCATGTCTAAATCGAGAGTCCATTCAGTCTATTTATAGTCATTAGCACCATTGGTTAAACTTGACCTAATTGGGGCACATGTTTCAGTTACCAAAGTGTGGGGAACACTAATTGAGGCTCACTGCCACTTATTGCAATTGATTGCATAAGTTTAGGAGTCTCCTAGATAAATCCCTACAATTTAGGAAGCAACTGGGAGTGCCGAAACCAACCAAGGTCAGTTCACTTCAGTTAATGACTAGTCAAGCCAAGATAGGAGTCAGTTACATTCAGTTCTATCCCTCTAAATTCAGTTAGCTCTAGGTTTAATTGATTGCACACATGTGGGGTGCATTTCTCACCTACCACAATCAGTTAACCATTATTTAATACTAAATGTAACACTTGGTTGTGTTTTATAACTTCGGTTATGATTTAGACAAGGACAGTTGACTACCGGGTCCTCCAATAGTGATTTAGACAAAGTCTTGGTTACCTATAGTCAAGTAAGTCTAAACAATTCGAATTTCCTCATGTGGATTCGAATTGCTTGTGGCTATTAAAGCCATCGTACTTCATTGTAATTATCTATCTGGATTACTTTTTTGATTAATGAAAGCATTCACAGCTGCAAGCCTTTTGCACTGTTTCATTCTTCAATGGCTGAGTAAATTGTGAGATCTTCTTTGTGAGTTGTGTGTTTGTGTTTTATATACCGATGCAAACATGCTTTTGATCTCAGTATTTTCAGGCATTCCTCGCTTCGATCATTTACCTTAATTAACAACATCTGATGGTATTTTGTAATTAAATCTGTAATAGACTGACCTTTCTTCTGGTGCAATTGTTGCCACTATATGTACTCATCATCAAGGTGTCTCACAGGGTGAAAACTTGATTTAAGAAGTGTCTTTCAATTATCCCATATGATAATATATGTTGGTTTGATTCTCTTTGTGTAGCGAAGAATTCCAAGGTCTTTTGGGAAAGCTTGAGAGTTTACAACAAATGCAATATTTTCAGCATTTGTTAATTATTCATTTACAACAAAGTTTGTTTACAAATGCTACAACCATTCGTCTAGGTATTTTGGATCAATTTCTCCACCTAGAAAAGAGTTATGAAACTGCAACAAACATGAAAAATAAGACCAAAATGTTCGTCTATCATGAGAACCATTACACATGAATCTATAATATAATATAAATGTCCATATTCTATCTATTAAATTGATAAATCCTCTCTGTAAAATTTCAAATAATTGCAGGGATGATATCTATAGAATGGTCCTTCATTACTCTTTCTAGTATTTCTCTTTTGTTAGAAAATAATGTAAACATACATTTTTTTTAGGTTTTCTATATCTAGATTGGTTGTTTGAACAACTCCTAGGTTGTAGGATCTAATCCATATATTTAGTATCTTACTTAGTTGATTATTGTTCTATTTATGTAAGTGTTATTGATTAAGAGTGCTTGCACCAAGTTGGTTCCACCTTTTAGTGCCACTTTAGAAATTGAAAATGTACTTTCGAAATGTAAATCCACAATGCATATGCGTTATTGATTCTACGTTCGAAAAACCCGAGCCGAAATACGAGGCTAAGGTTATTTAGTTGATATCGCATATGCGATATATCGCATATGCAATATGAAAAACCAAAAATAAAATAAAACAGAGGCCACGGGCCTCAATTTGTTATTTGCACAGTGAGTGATATCGGGACGGCGAAATACCACAACTGTGAAATATCACACCAGCATTTTGCGTTAGAGCATTTGGAGGTGGATTTGGAGGTGGCTTGGTTCGAATGGAAGGTAAGTACTCATATCATCCACATTCGTATTCAATATTTGTTTGTTTTTGTTAATTTCATAGTTTTTATATTTGTTAAAATATTAAAACGAATTTAATAATAAAAACATGAATTAAATCAAAGAATGATATATTAAAACAATTTGTAATTTGTTGTTTTAATCTTAACATATAACATGAATGTTCAAGATACTGTGCAAAATGAACCAAACACAAACACAAACACAAACCCAAACACGGACCCAAACATGGACAAAAACCCAAACACAAACAGAAACCCAAACACGGAGGGGGAACAACACCAGAATTCACAGTTCTGGCTCGTTTGGGTGTATTGAGGTGTCTTAGCACATATTTTAGAGTGGGGGATCATTTGAGACAATATTTAGCTGAGGAATTGGACACCATAAAAAACACAATTGCCAATGCCCAAGGAGCTCTATACAATATTAGCTCGTACAAAGAATCCATGAGGCGATACTGTTATGATGGTTTGAGTTATAAAGACATAAAAAACCTAAAGATTACAAAAGACCGATTGTTTTCATTATTATGCGACCCTAGCATCGGATTGGTTCCACCCAGCAGTCGAGCACACATTTACATAGATTGGTGCATGGAACCAAATGCGAAATCCAATTGGATGGATCGTTGGTATATGATCTTCGATGAGGACCCTCATGGGAATAGGGACATCCCATTTTATTTTGTGAGGAAGTTGTATGCATAATTCATCCTAGGGAAGCATGTGAACTATTTTGATACTTTAGACTTCTACGCTATGGGTCATGGGATGCCCCAAGATAGGGAAGGGGCTATGACTAATCCTAACCGTGTACCACACCCTCCATGCACACAAAAACCACCTCGGGTATATCCTCCTGCTGGTCCTTTGATTGATGATAGAAAGGAGGCCTTATTCAACTTGGCAGATATATTACTTTAGCATGGGACTATTGTTTAAGGCAACGTAGGCCAAGGGGTTGGCACTTTTGATTCTGTCTCATCGCATAGTAAGGATCCATCTATAGATAGCACTGGAGATGCAGAGCATTCATAGCATCGTGTTACTCATCACCCTTGCACAATGTGCAGAGGCACATGCTATGTCCCTGCTTCAGAGTTCCAAGACGATGTATTACTTTGATATGTAAGTAAAACTCATTATTTTCATATTACATTTTGTTTTATATCACAATTTTCAATTGTATCGAAAATATTTATATTTAATTATCTAACAAATTATGTGAACAAATATATAGCTGGTGTGCCATGACACCCTAGATTTGCATAGTCCGTCGATTGATGTTGAGAACATTGATGCACCAGTCAATGCTGCATATGGGTTTGGTTCTTCACCATTAGATATAAGAACTATACTTTTTAATTTGTCATGATTATTTACATATTTATAGTAGAGATTGTAACATTCAATACATCCTAATCTGGATACAGTATGTTTTATGCAAGGTGAGCAGGATGAGTTTGTTGAATCCCAGCCTAGTCCCTCTCATGTAGACGAATATTCCTAGACCCACGTATTATTTTAAATATGCTTTTAATTCAACATTTATGCTTTTAATTTTTAGAATTTTTTTAATTGTATCTTTATGTTTTGTTACGTAGCATGATATCTTAATGGTTGACCCACCTATCCCCCACCCCCAAGTACATGTATGTTTGGCTTTCTTTGAAAAAATCATTTTTCATCCATGTTGTATATGTCTCATTTTCATCGTATTATCTGACATTGAAATATGTTACTTTATGCAGACATCTATTGAGCAAGTGGTGCTTGAAGAGCACCAAAGTGAGTTTGTTGGCAACCCACCTCTTCCCCCCCGCTAGGTACATGTATCTTTCTCTTTATTTGAAAACATCATTTTTCGTCCATGTAGTATATATGTCTCATTTTATTTTTATTATCTAAAATTGACATATGTTACTTTATGTAGTCTTCTAGTGAGCACCGGTGCTTGAAGAGCACCAAATCTATTATCCACCTTTGATGAGCTAGCATGTACGTTTATGTATCGCTTTATTTTAATTGTGATTTTAATGATTCAACACGTACTTTTTAAATTTTTTGAAATTGTCTAATTGTATCTTTATCATTTTGTAGGTAGGAACGTGATTTTGATGATGTTGTACAACAAGCGACCTTCACTAATTCATGTAGAAATCCTTTTATCTCATTGACATTTGTTCGAACCTAGTGATAGCATGCAATTTGTAGTTCATGAAACACTAGTTGGTTTTCAATCTGTAGATGTACACGTGTTTCTAGTTCCATCTCATAACTTGTAAAGAGGTTACTAAACCCTAGTTCCATACCATAACTTGTCAACCCTAGTGATAGCATGCAATTTGTAGTTCATGAAACCCTAGTTGGTTTTCAATTTGTACATGTACATTTATTTCTAGTTCCATCTCATAACTTGTAAAGAGGCCACTAAACCCTAGTTCCATATCATAACTTGTCAACCCTAGTGATAGCATGCAATTTGTAGTTCATGAAACCCTAGTTGGTTTTCAATTTGTACATGTACATGTGTTTCTAGTTCCATTCATAACTTGTAAAGAGGTCACAAAACCCTAGTTCCATCTCATAGCTTGTCAACCCTAGTGATAGCATGCAATTTGTAGTTCATGAAACCCTAGTTGGTTTTCAATTTGTACATGTAAATGTGTTTCTAGTTCCATCTAATAACTTGTAAAGAGGCCACTAAACCCTAGTTCCATCTCATAGCTTCTCAACCCTAGTGATAGCATGAAATTTGTAGTTCATGAAACCCTAGTTGGTTTTCAATTTGTACATGTACTTGTGTTTCTAGCTCCATCTCATAACTTGTAAAGAGGTCACTAAACCCTAGTTCCATCTCATAACTTCTCAACCCTAATGATATCATGCAATTTTTAGTTCATGAAACCCTAGTTGGTTTTCAATTTATACATGTACATGTGTTTCTAGCTCCATCTTATAACTTGTAAAGAGGTCACTAAACCTTAGTTCCATATCATAACTTGTCAACCCTAGTGATAGCATGCAATTTGTAGTTCATGAAATCCTAGTTGGTTTTCAATTCGTACATGTACATGTGTTTCTAGTTCCATCTCATAACTTGTAAAGACGTCACTAAACCCTAGTTCCATCTCATAACTTCTCAACCCTAATGAAAGCATGCAATTTGTAGTTCATGAAACCCAAGTTGGTTTTCAATTTGTACATGTACATGTGTTTCTAGTTCCATCTCATAACTTGTAAAGAGGTCACTAAACCCTAGTTCCATCTCATAACTTTTCAACCCTAGTGATGGGATGCAATCACTAATACATTTGGGTGTATTTTTCCATGAAATATTTCCAAGTTTTGAACATTCATGGATTAATACTTCATTTTTTTATCATGGCAGAAAAACCATGGAAATATTGACATTTTTTAAATTTTTGACGAAATTTCATCCCTATATCAATGATACATGGCTATGTTTTCACACCCACCAAACCAATGCTAGCTTTCAATGACTCTTGGTTGTTTACACGCATGTCAACTCATGCATTTTCGTCCCCATATAACTAAGAAGATCTCGCCCTTTGCATAATAGAGTAAACTTGTTCTGGGTGAGAACATAATTCCAGTCCTCCCTCGGTTCATATTCTTGGTTCATATTCAAGCCACCAAGCATGGAGCTCACGCTGAACATCAAAGAAAAATATTTCTTCCATCTTCTGTCTGATCATAGAGAGAAATGCTGAAATGGAAATCCTCAATAATATTAAAATATATTTTTATTTTTTCCTTGGCTGTTGCATCTTTTTTCTTGGTTCTGGGTCTGCTTGGCTATGTGTAATATAATATTTTATGTATATAAAATAAGCCTCCTATACCCCTGCCGTAGGCCATCCATGTTTCCTTATATTTTGCATAGAGACATTTACACTTGTTCATATATGATGTTGCCATGGATAAATAGTAATTTCCATGAAATAGACTACCTCATTGTAGCTATCTCTACTACTTCAACCTAGTTACCTATATGATGTCATCATAGATAATTTTAGCTTTTATATTTCCAGATTACAGCTCCTTTGCGGGAGCGTACCAAGTTGTATCACTTAACACATTTTCTATAGTTGCGACAAGGTTCTTGGTGATTGATTGAGCGCAGATTGAGCCCATATTACTTTATCAACTATATCCAAAACTAGAGAGATCAGTCATACTCTACAACAGTCATTTCACCACAAATTCATAAAAGGTAAGCATGCATCCTTTTTTGGGGGATACAAACTAACTTTGAGGCTCAAAATAACAGTTGTATTCTTTCGGTCATGTACCTTATGAATGAATTTAACAACCCTGCAACTCCCTCTTATTTAAACTAGTGTAATTGCAGCAAGAGGGTCTAGTCAACAACGAATCTAGCCAATTCATTTTTTTATATAGACCCAATGCTCCACTAAGTTACTGGCCATTGAAATAGTGTTAATTACTTTCCACAGTAGAAGGACAAATTTCATTTGGACCATTTGGGCCACCTAGTGTTCCAATTCCCAAACTATCAAGGTCTCCTTGTGAGTAAATCAAAGGTCATTGCACAACACTTGTTGGCGTCATTGAAAACTTCAATCTATTAGACACAATGCTTAGTGAGAGGGGGGGTGAATCCATGAGCTAAGGCTTGAACTCAATTTCAATGTCTTTTTCTACCAATCTTATCATGCCCACAGCCATATCTATCATCATGTTTTCTTGACTATAGTCATGTCACCATCTCCTTGTCATCTTTGCACCAACATCTTTATCTTGCCCAAATCATCTTTAAATTACCATAGAATGGGTCATTTGATTCTCTACATGTTCCATTATTGTCATGCTTTCTTGTCAATGTCATTATGCATGTCCTTAGTCATCTTTGTCCTTCATGTCTTGTTCCAATTACACCTTGACATGTCATCATGCTTAGACACCTCTTCGAATCTCTATTTGTTATTTATTGTTTAATGAAATAATAAATTAAATATTCTTCTAAACATTGCATCTCTCCAATAGTAAGATGTGTCTCTTCAAAACTCTGTCTCAATTCTTTTTATTAAATTTTTGTTTATTTTTCTAAATACATTCCTGTAGCTTCTTATTTAATAAACATTGTTTCTTATTTTTCACTAACTTTGTAGGTCCATCTTTTGCATATATGACCATCATAATGCAAACTGAAAGTATGGCTGGATAGCCACCTCAACAAGGATCAGATCCATGTCACCTTTTGAATTTTTTTATACACACACATTATCTAGAGATCATTTGAAAATAGGCTTCCAAACTGTTTAATTTAACACTTAGACAAAATTGTTTTTAACTTGTAAAAACAATTTTTCTTCTACTTTGGAAGATTGATTTCTCCCTCATGTTATTACCATAAGGAAACCTACAAGCATGGCTAGATAGCCATTTCAAAAATGAACAATACCATATCACAAGATAAATTCGTTGAAACACAAACAACCTCTAGTAAGCATTTCAAAATACCTTCTCAACCTATTTTGAACATCAAAACATATTTCTTCCCATTTTGGCGGACTCCTATTTCAAACGTGTGAACACTCTATGGATACCTAAAGTCAGGAGTAGATGGTCAACTTACCAAAGAATGGATCCATAACATTTCATAAATTGACTTGCACAAAGACAACCCTTAGCGAGCATTTCCAACTGACCTCTCAAACTCCTGTTTTTAACACTCGGTCAATTTTCTTTTGTTCTTATTATGCAAAATATTATTTTTCCTATTTTTGGCACATTGATATTTTACAGATGAGACCATCATAAGAGAACATAAAGGTATGGCTGGATATTCAGCTCACCAAGGAACATGACTATGCTACCTGATGAATTTTATCATCAAAATAACCCCTCCTTGCAAGAAATTCAAAATGTGTTTTCAATTTCCTTAATATAACAATCAATTTTCTTGTGTTCTTTAAATGTAAAATAATATTGTTCTTACTTTTGGTAGATTTATATCTTTTCCATAAAACAGTCCATAGGATAACTGAGACCATCGTTAGATGCACCCATCAACAAGCTATAAACTAACACTTTCATATTATTTTTATCATCATCCTATGAGATAGGGTGGGCATTTCCCTAAGGCCACTAAGGCAGTTTTTCCAGCACTGGAATAGTGCAAAACAACCTGAAACTTTGTTTTGGTGGACCATTATCTTTGTCATCAAACATCTTCTTTGAGAACTGAGAACATGGTGAGATAGCCTCTTCAAATAGTGAAGGATGATAGCTTGAGATCATTTTTATCATTCACCTATAAGGTACGGTGGGCATTTTCCCAAGGCCACATGAGACATTTTTTCGAACACTTGGACAATTTTCTAGTCTGGTCCAATTTGCCTAAAACAATGTTTTGGCAAGTTCATAATTTCTTCCTCAGCTAATTCCAAGACAGTCTGAAGACATGATCTGACAAGACAAATATAAATCTACAAGACCCCCATATGGTGTGGCCATTTTCTTCATCACACAATTTGTGGCAGGCATTTTCTTAAGGCTACCTGAGCTAGTTTTCCAACACTTAAGTCATTTTCAGGACTTTCTCCAAAATTTATTCTGAAAACTCATTTTGGCAGATTCAACTTTTTCTTCAGACAAGCTTAAATAGAAATAATACCATGGCTAGGTAGACAAACCAACAAACTACAAGACCCCCATTTGCTGCGGGGATTTATTCTAACCCATAATTTAGGGAGGGCATATTTATGAGGCTACTTAGCTATGTCATCGTGCTTAGACACATCTTCGAATCTCTATTTGTTATTTATTGTTTTAATGAAATAATCAATTAAAACTTATTCTAAACATTGCATGTCTCCAATAGTAAGTTGTGTCTCTTCAAAAATCTGTCTTAATTCTTTTTATTAAATTTTTGTTTATTTTTCTAAATACATTCATGTAGCTTCTTATTTAATAAACTTTGTAGGTCCATCTTTTGCATATATGACCATCATAATGAAAACTGAAAGTATGGCTGGATAGCCACCTCAACAAGGATCAAATCCATGTTACCTTTTGAAATTTTTGATACACACGCATTATCTAGAGATCATTTGAAAATAGGATTCCAAACTGTTTAATTTAATACTTCGACAAAATTGTTTTTAACTTGTAAAAACAATTTTTCTTCTACTATGGCAGATTGATTTCTCCCTCATGTGATCAACATAAGGAAACCTACAAGCATGGTTAGATATCCATTTCAACAATGAAAGAGACCATATCACAAGATAAATCTGTTGACACACACAACATCCAGAAATCATTTGAAAATAGCTTCTGAACCTCTTTTGAACATCAAAACATATTTCTTTCCATTTTGGCAGACTCCTATTTCACACGTGCGAACACTCTTATGGAGACCTGAAGTTGGTAACAGATGCACAACTTACCAAAGAATGAATCCATGACATTTGATAAATTTACTTGCACAAAGACAACCCTTGGCGGGAATTTCCAACTGACCTCTCGAACTCCTATTTTTAACACTTGGCCAATTTTCTTTTTTTCTCACTATGCAAAATATAATTTTTCCTATTTTTGGAAAATTGATATTTTGCATATGAGACCATCATAAGACAACCTAAAGGTATGGATGGATAGTCAGTTCACCAAGGAACATGACTATGCTACTTGATGAATTTTATCATCAAAATAACCCCTCCTTGTAGGCATTTCAAAATGCCTTTCCAATTTCGTAAATCTAACACCACCAATTTTCTTGTGTTCTTAAAATGAAAAATAATATTTTTCTTACTTTTGGCAGATTTATATCTTTGTCATAAAACACTCCAAAGAATAACTGAGACCATGTTTAGATGCACCCATCAACAAGACATAGCCTAACACTTTCATATTATTTTTCTCATCATCCAATGAGAGAGGGCATGCATTTCCTTGAGCCCACTGAGGCAGTTTAGCCAGTACTAGAATAGTGCAAAACAACTTGAAATTCTATTTTGGAAGACCATTATCTTTGTCCTCAAACATCTTTTTTGAGAACTGAGACCATGGTGAGATATCCTCTTTAACAAGATATAGGATGATAGCTTCAGATATTTTTATAATACACTTATAAGGTACGGCGGGCATTTTCCCAAGGCCACATGAGCGAGTTTTTCCAAAACTTGGACAATTTTCTTAGTGTGGTCCAATCAGCCTAAAACACTCTTTTGGTAGGTTCATAAATTCTTCCTTAGTTACTTCCAAGACAGTCCGAGGACATGGTCAGGTAGGCCAAATATCAATATACAAGACCCCCATATGGTGCAGGCATTTTTTTCAACACACAATTTGTGGTGGGCATTTTCTTAAGGCTACCTGAGCCAGTTTTCCAACACTTGGTCATTTTCTGGACTTTCTCCAAAATATATTATGAAACCTCATTTTGGGAGATTCAAATTTTTATTCAGACATGCTTAAGGATAAATAATACCATGGTTAGGTATAAAAACCGACACACTACAAGACCCCCATGTGCTGCGGGAATTTACTCTAACCCATAATTTAGGGCAGGCATCTTTCTGAGGAAACTTAGTTATGTTTTCTTGCTTTGACACAAACCCCTATTTTGGAAGGTCCATAACTTCTCCCTAAGGAACTTTCACGAAAAACTGAAGACATGGTCAGGTAGGAAAAACAACAATATACAGGACCCCCATGTGGTGTGGGCATTTATATTCTCCTATAAATTATGGCGTGCATTTCCCTAAGGAAAATTTTACTAATTTCCCCATACTTAGTCATTTTCCTGTTTTTCACCAAATTACCATATATTTCCAAAATGATTTTCATTAATGTTGTCATCAATGACAATCCTATTCATCACAGTCTTCATGTCTTTCTTTATAGAAATTGGTAGATAATATACTGCATTTAGAAATATACTTATATCTAATGTGTTTGACAAGTTACTATTTTGTATGGTGTAGGTAAGACAATTACTTGACACTACAAGGATTTTTCACTGTGAATGAAAATTCAAGGAAGCTTGCTCAGTTTAGAGTGACATTTGACCTGATGGGATATGGAAAATGTTATTTCGCTTGCTCTGCAATATTTTTCACTATGAATGAAAATTCAAGGAAGCTTGCTCAGTTTAGAGTGACATTTGACCTGATGGGATATGGAAAATGTTATTTCGCTTGCTCTGATTGTAGGGGCTGGGTAGTAGTTGGTAATGATATGATAATTTGGGGATTTTGACTGTGTGTTGAAAAAATTCCCTAAAACAGTTTCCTTATGAAAAAGACCACCATAATTCACAAGAAGAAGAAATGCCCGCCATGACCTACCATCCCATAGTTTGTTGAAATATCTATCTGACCATGGCCCCGATTCTCAGAAAAACTCCTTGAAGAAGAAGATACAACTCTCACTAAGTTTACCCTGCCATCATGTCTTTGTTCATTAGAGGAAATTTCAACTCAAAATGGGCCTTTGAACTCTAATTCAAATGCCAATGTCATCATGTGTTAGCCAATGAAATTGCTTTAAATTTGAAATACTATATATAGGTCTTAAACACCTTTTTAATATAAATTTGGGGATAGTTATAAAAAAAAAACTATTTTTTTGTTTGTACTTTTGACATATCTCCCTGTGTTTTTACTAAAATTTTGATTAGGAGAGCTCATTGGATGTGGAATTAAATACCACATCCAATGAGTACCCACTCGACATACTTTTGATGGCCCTGCTACCACAAAAAAAATAAAAAAATACCTGAAAAATGTGATGATGATGTTTTTTCAAGTATTTCTTGTTTTTGGGGTAGAGGGGTCTGTCAAGAGTATGTTGAATGCGTACTCGTTGGATGCGGAATTTAATTCCACATCCAACGAGCTCCCTTGATCAAAACTTGAGTAAAAACATGGGGAGATATGTCGAAAATACAAACAAAACAAAAATGTTTTTTCTTTTCTTCCTCCAAAATTAATAAATATTATTTTATTATTTTATTAATTTTTTTAGGAGGCTCATTTTGAGTTGAAATTTCCTCTAATGTATCCTTTTGTCATTCATTGAAATCCTTTGACATCAATGACAATCACATTCAGCTTGTATCATATATTATATAAATAATTGTAAGTTATCAATAATTGTAATAATGTAAAAATGGCATTTTGATTATCGTGGACTTGTATGATGTCCCAATTTTTGGTTTCTTATTCTTATATAATAAAATGGGTTCTTTGTCTATCATATTCTCTAATGTCACAAAATTTAACCTTATTGATTAAATATATGAATGATGTACATTGTGACTACGAACAAGGGTGTAATCAACGTTCTTATCCAAGCACAACAATTAAGAAATAAAAATAAATATTACTTTAAAATTATATGATTTGTAGACAATTAATCAAATTTAATTATATGAATGATTTTGAAGGTTACAATGAACAAAAGTTTAATCGGCTCTTATATCCAATTGCAACAAATAATTATAAAAAAAAAAATTATTATAAAAAAATGATTTTCTAATGAGTAATTGAAAATTTGTAAAAATAATAAATATCATTTGCATATCCGCGGTGTGGAAAAGTTCATCAGTGAACCATACAAATTCTATTAATTCAACTAGTTGGTGTATCTTTTACATTTCCTTGAACTAAGATAACAAAGTATTTTACCCATTAGTGCTCTTTTACATAATGTATGAACCGATGTTTTTTTAGGACATATACACATCGATTCTCTTTACATGATATATGCACTAATGTGTTTCTAATATCAATTGTGCACCATCTCACTTTATGCATTTTATATGAATCCATTCATGTATAATAAAAAATATGCTATGATGCACTTACAATAAAAAGTATGCATTGTTGATTTTTTATGTTATACTTACTGGTGCCTATATCAAACAATGTATGCATTGGTGCACCGACATTACAATATACGCACTGCTGCATTAAAAATACTGAATACACACCAATACATAATATTTTATTATATGCATCACTGCATATATTATAAAACACATGTACCAGTGCAAATTATTTATCGTAAATCACCAGAAAAGAAAACCTCTACTACAACCTCTAGCTACCTAGAATTTTTCAAATATGTTGAATATCCTTTATAACCTATGCTACCAATATGGCTACCTATCATCATATTCATAGTCATCATCATCACCATCATCATCGTCATCATCAACATCACCATGTTCATCATCATCGACATAATCATCATCATCATCATCATCGTCATCTCCATCATCCTCATCTTCATCGTCATCATCACCATTATCATAAACAACATCACCATCTTCATCATCATCATCTTCATCGTCATCGTCATCATAATCACCATAATCATCAAGATCATCATCATCATCATCATCATCATCATCATCAATATCAACATCTTCATATTTGTTGACATCATCATCATCTTCATCATCATCATCATGTTGATCATCATCTTCATCATTATCATTATCATCGTAATCATCATCATCATCATCATCATCACCATCAATTTTATTGTCTTAATTATTGTCATCATCATCATCATCTTCATCATTATCATCATCTTTGTCATCATCATCATCTTCATCATCATCATCATCATCATCACCAACATCATCATCATCATCATCATCATCATCAACAACATCATCATCATCATCATCATCATCAATATCATGATCTTCATCATCTTCATCATCATCATCATCGTCGTCGTCGTCGTTGTCGTCATCATCGTCCTCATCTTCATCATCATCATCTTCAAATTCATCATCATCACCCTCATCATCATCATCATCAACATCACAATCTTCATCTTCATCATCATGATGAAGATGATGATGATGATGAGGATGAAGATGAGCATGACGAGGATGAGGGTGAGGACGAGGATGAGGATGACGAGGATGATTATGATGATGATGATGATGATGATGATGAAGATGATGATGATTATGATGATAATGATGAAGATGATAATGATGGTGGTGGTAGTGATGAAGATGATGAAGATGATGATGATGGTGGTGGTGGTGATGAAGACGATGAACATGATGACAAGGGAGATGATGAAAATGATGATTATGACAATGATGAAGATGTTGATTTGTTGGGATTAGGGTAGACCCGGGTTCTTATACTTTTATCTTCTCACCAACAAATAGACCCACAATGTTGGCCCTTTTGGAAACAACCTGCGAACAGGTTGCAGTCTCACCTGAAACAGCTATGCGGTGCCACAGAATTAGGTTTCTACAAGCAAAAGAGGGATATTACTGTACCTTTAGCCTTAACAAAGAAAAATTATGCAATACAGAGCTCCAACATTTACTTAAATAGCTTTGCAGTTTAGATAAAAAGACAATTTCTTACTTAACCCTTAACTAGGAATTCACAGCGAAGTTAATACTTAGCAATTTATCTTAATTTATCATTCATCTACTTATCAAATGCATAAAACATAACAGGAACAAAATAACAAGAACCACCACAACACAAGATATACATGGTTCACCTCTAGTGTAGGGGCTATGTCCACTGAACTGCGTTTATATTCAACACTTTACAAACACACAGTTCTGATCTGTGCACTCAACTGCATATCTTCTCAACAACCTAGAACTGCGCACTTAGCTGCAGAACCTTTCTTCCAAAAACCCTCTGCGCACTTAGCTGCAGAGGTCGTCCATGCACTCATCTGGGACTTAACCTTAAACACTAAAAATAGATCTTAGCTTCGTCGTATTATAATAACATAATAAAACCAAAACCTCCTTGACTCATTTACATAAGTTCCTATTTATACAAGTGCACTATTACAATACCATGGGCTTAAACCATGGGCTTAAAAACCATGGGCTTAAACCCTGGGTTATTTACAAATAGAGGGGTTTCGACCCAACCCCGAAACCCCTAAGACTATTTTGGACTCCAACTCCACTTACAAACTTCGTACGAAAACCGCGGATTTGCCAAAATTAAGGACCTTCAAGGTCTGTGCCCCAATAGGCCCCTAAGACTCACCAGTGTCCCGTCCTGGGACACTTTGCTACTTTTCTGGTGGAAGAATCTTGTTGGCAAAGATAGTAAATTGCTTGTTGAGGCTGCGCATGATATCTTCGGCTGCTTGATCCTTCTCCACTATCTCCTACAATGTTCCTGTAGATGCTTTGTTGGCCTTTTCCTGTGCAAATGCATCATACTCCTTCAAAACTTTGAGCTCGTTGTTCGCAGCAGTGCTCAACTCCAAGGCCTCGTTAATAAGGGGCTGCACAGAGTTCACCAATAGTGTTTTTTTCCTTCTGCAAGAATCAATTTCTCATTGGAGCTCATTTCTATGCTTCACCTTAAGCATCTTCTGCATAGGAGGAAATGTCTTAATTTTCGCTTTCACTGCGTCTAGCTCTGTCTATCGTTGCTTGATAGTTTCTTGCAACTTTTCTACTTCTGGGTTGTCCTACAAGTTTTCCTAGGCCTCGACACTTTCGTCTAGAAGCTTTGCCGCACTAATTACAAGATCTGGGATCTTCGTTGCTGAGGCCTGAATATCTCTGTGGCGCTATTCCCTGACCTCTAGTGGACTCTCAGGAATGAGGAGAAGTTGAAGCTACGCAATATGAGCCTCATGTTCTGCTTTCAGATTCTCTATCTCGCTTCGAGACTGTTGTGCATAGTATTTCAGCTTGATGATTCTTTGCTCTGGTTCTTCTTCAGCTTGAATGTCGAAGTCAGGGAGACTTTGACATGCCTCATCCAATACTCGCACCAGTGGAGCCTGCTTTCTTTCTACTTCCCTCTTTTTCTATTCAGCTTCTTCCAATTGCACTGCCATGCTCTCAGTATGCTTCGTGGTATTTTCCAACTGCATGTGTGAATAGCTGTCGCGTTCTAAGATCTCGTTCATGATTGCCAATTGACAAAGATGTAGTCCGGCATAGACAAATTGGTGTAGTCTATCTCAACTATCATACCCATCTACGATCAAGATGTTGCGTCGGTTATTATGAGGGTTGCACTTGGTACTTTCCCTCAGTTGTTTCTAGCTAGCCATTTCCTTGTATCTGGTTGCATGCCTACTGGGGCACTGCTTGCTGCAGCTCCAGTCGCTGATCTTTCTGCTAATGCCTTAAGTTCTTCAATTTGTTGCGCTACGCCAGTGAGCGCATCAAGGTGTGTAGCTGCAAACTCTGACCATTTGCTGGTTAATAAATCTGTGGACTTCGTCAGAGCTTGATCAAGCTCGTCAATCGTCAAAGTAGTCTCTTCGACGATATTCTTGCCCTTCGATGCCTTAGCTTTATTTCTCGGTGAAGGATTCATCACTTCTTCTACTTTGGGAGACTTGCGCTTATCTGGGAAATTGGGGTCTGAGATGGTTTTGACAGATTCTTCTTCTTCTTCATCAACTCCGTCATCTCCACCCTGGTCATCTCCACTCTATTGTGACTCATCCCGTTCTTCGCTCTCTTTTGGTGGGTCACTCTATGGCAGCTGACTAGGACCTGTGCCCACATATGTCATTGGGGGGATTGGTATGTTGGGTCGTGTTCCTGCATCCTTCATCCATTCAGCCGACCACTACTTAACTACTACAAGGATGTCTTCCTGGTTTACCATGTTTGGCAACTTGGACCATTTATGCTTGTTATCTACGCAGGCCTGGATGAAGACATTGTGCATGTCAGCCTTGAAGTTGGCCACTCCAGCATACTGAGAGAATAGCTTATTACTGAGCCATGGTGCTTTCAGGATCTCATATGAAATGTTCATCACATAGTTGCAGCTATGGAAATACTCTCTTGCATCCTTATGAATCGTAGGCCACCACAATCCAGCTTTTAGAATCTTCTGGGTTGTAGCTTTTCCTGCATAATGACCTCCTACTGCTCCAGAATGTGCCTCAGCCAAAATCAATGGATTTTCATGCTCCAGGACACATCTGCATAGTATTTCATCTAGTCCCATCTTATATACTTGTCCTACTATCAAGGTAAAGTCAGCTGCTCGAACCACCAGTTGTTTCTTCTGTTGTGTTGTCATCTCAGAGGGTGTAAGACCTGTAGACAAGTACTGGACAATATCTTGAAAATAGTCATCAACCATCTGGATGGAAAACAACTGGGCATCAGGAAGACATTCGTCCAAACTAGTGGGTTCTTCTCCTAACTCGAGCCTCAACAAGTGGTCAGGCCCCAGGTTAAGTCTTCCTGGCTTAACTATGATCTCAAAGTCATACTCCTGAAACAAAATCAGCCATCTGCATATCCTTCCACCTAACACAGGCTTGTTAACCAAATACTTCAAAGAAGAATGGTCAGTGAAAATATTAAAATGACATCCTAAAAAATAATGTCGAAATTTTTGCAAAGCATAAATCATAGCTAGACCTTCTTGTTCTGTCGTAGTATAATTATTTTCTGTTGTGGACAATTTTCTACTTGCAAAAGCAATAGGGTGATCAATATTACCTTCACCTAACTGAGCCAATACTACACCTAAAGCAATGGAAGATGCATCGACATGAACATGAAACTCCTTATTTCAGTCAGGGAATACTAAGATAGGGGCAGTTACCATATTTTCTTTCAAAGTGTCCAAGCTTTCTTAACATTCAGGTGTCCATTCAAACTTAATATCTTTCTTCAATTTATTTTCCATAGGGGCTGTAATTTGAGCATATCCTTTAATGAATTTCCTGTAATATCCAGTATGACCAAGCATAGTGCGAAGTTGCTTAACAGACTTCGGAGGTGGTAAGTTCACAATAATGGCTATCTTCCATACAATGTGACCTAGTGGAATTCCAAAAGCTGCACAAAAGATACACTTCTTCAGGTTCAATGAAATCTGATGCTGTCTACACTTGTCCAGCATAAGTCTTAAACTGACTATATGATCTTTCAATAAACCAATGATAGTCCAATCATCAAAGTAAACTTCCATGAACTTATGAATAAATTCCTTAAATGCACATATGACTACTCTGGAAAACATAGCAGGTGCATTCTTCAATCCAAAGGGCATAACAGTATACCGAAAAGATCCCATTTCTGTAGCGAAGGTTATTTTATGTCGATCCTCTGGAGCAATTCTGATCTGATGGTAACCTAAAAATCCATCAGTGAAAGAATACACCTCTTGACCTCCGACATTGTCTAAAACTTCATCTGTAAAGGGAGTAGGAAAAGGATCATGTAAATAGGCATCATTTAGCTTCCTCAGATCAACACAGATTCTGATTTCTCCCTTGGTCTTCTTTTCTTGTACCACCATAGGGCTAACCCATTCGAACTCTTCGACATGCTCAATGATTCCTGTAGCGAGCATCTTATCTAGCTCCATCCTAACTTTTTCTTTATACCTAGCATTCATCCTATAAGGGCGCTACTTCACAGGCTTTGCATCAGCTTTCAAAAGGATTTTTATCACTCCTATATCACCAAGGATACCTTTCATTTCTGAGAACTTCGTCGAAAATAAGTCATGATACTCATGGAGAAGTTCAATCACTTTGCTCACCATTTCTTCATCCCAATAATCTCCAATGGTAGCATACTTAGGAATTTCTGTTGATTCAATGTTTACTTTCCTTGTCTTCAAGGGCTGAGTTACTTCAGGTGATTCGATTGCTAGTCCATGTACTTCGCAATGTCCTTCTGACTCAGGAATATTAATGTTTCAAGAGTCATCATCTTCATCAATGGTGAGGTTATAGCATTCTAATGCATTAGCTTCTTGTTCCTTCCAATCAGGTTGGTACTCGGCTATTTCTTTATCATCAAACACCTTAGTATGGATCAGCCTAATAGCTGCGTCCAAAGCAGGGCAATCCTCATTAATAGAAAATTTGAACACAAAAATATCAACAAGGCTATCCCAACTTACAGTACCATGGTGAAGCTCCACCTCCGCATACTAGTTCTTTGCTACAGGTTCCACAGTGTGTACAAACCTATGTACCCATTCTTCACAAGGTACATGCTTCCATGCATCATAACACTGCTCCAAATGTTCCTGAGGGCTAGTCTTACCATTAAATATACTTCATACCTCCTGAGGTTGATCCATGAATCTTAGGTGAAGAAACTTTTGACAAGCTCTCCAACTATGAATATACTTTTTATGACCATTCCACCATCTGGCAGCTGCGGATCTGAATACTGAATCTAGAGTCTCCATTTTCTGTGAATCTACTACTTTCTCTGAGAATTGTACAATAAAATCTTCTGGGTCTATCAAGCCATCAAAAGTAGGTAAGATTCTTGTCTATGAGCCAACCCATCTGACAGACTTAGTAATTCCTGCACATTGATGTCCATGTAGCTCATAAAGTCTGTTCTGCCAATTCTCTAGGCCTTCGTTTGAATTAGTCATGTAAGAACCGTCACACTACCAATCCATTATACCTTCAGCAGTAGGGTTAACATAGTCTTCTTCCTTAGTTGTGATGTTGTAAATATGATCCAAAACATCCTGATCTTCATCTTTGACTGGCTCTGTATACCTTTCTCCTTGAGACGGGTCCAACGGTACTATGAATCTCAAGCCTTTTCCTTCAAAAGTCATCTATCTATTCTTAAGGTTGATTACTGCATAATTGTCTATTGCCCATTCAATTCCTAGCAATGCTGGATAGGGGTTGCTATCATCAATTATTTCAATGATTTCAAAATCTGCTAAGGTACTGACTCCATCAATGTCCATTGGTACACTAGGGAATCTTCCCAAGGGCACAATCTTCTGCTGATTGGCTAATCTAAACTGTATAGGGGACCATTCAAGCATAGGTTTTCCCATTTGTTCCCATGTCTTCTTAGTTAGGACATTCACTTCTGATCCTAGGTCTAAAATGATATCAGTCATGTCATAATCTCCTATCTGAGCATGCAATCTCATTTATCTTCCAGTCCTTCTAACTCTATTAACAATTTTTCCCTTATCAGAGCTTCGCTGAGGTTCGCAAGACGCAATAACTTTCTGTAACTCATTCAAAGCATTATGATTTCTTAATAGCTTCATACAACTCTGTAAAAATGATGTCAGTGTACTTACTTGATCTGACGAAGCTTCTTGAAACTGTAACTGTTGTTGATGCTGTTGCGTAGTTGCTACTAATGTTCTCGGATCAACAAAGTCTTTTTTAGCTTCCATAAATGTTCCTTTTTCTCTTCCAACATCGAAGGATGGAATTTTTGCTGGGGTCTTACAGACCCAAGCCTCGTCAGGCTATTTCCCCTTATTCTACACTTGCATCGTAGTTCCACTTCTTGTAACAATGTTAATGGTTGGGACAGGTCTTTTCTCTACAACAATCATCTGAAGATTCTGAGTAGGAGTGCCATTTCTTTCTTGTATATTGGCTATAAACTGTGGGCGTTGCTCAATCACATGATCGACTGCTCTGCAATATCGATATGTCGTAGTTGAGTTCTGACAGTCTCTAGCTACATGTCCTGCCTGATTACAGTTATAGCAAATAACCTGGCCTTGACCTCTTCCAAGCATACCACCACGACCACGACCTCTGAAATTACCTCGACCTGATGTACTTGGCTTCGCTCTCTCATGTGGTCAAAGCTGCCACATTCGTCTTCGTTGTGTCCAACTGACTTATAGAACTTGCAGTAGGGATTCTTAGGTACTTGAACATATCTCTGCAACAGATAGCAATCTTCGGGTCGATGCTAGCCAGTTGTTCTACATATGTCACAATATAGGACATTAGGGTTAAACGGGTTCGGTGCACTAGTATTCAAATAATTTCTTAATGTAGGACATTGTTCTTTGTCATGACCTTTTGTCTTACATCATGTACACCAAACCTCTTCTCGAATAGATTTCCCTTTTTTCATGTCGCGAAGTTCCAAAGCCATTTCTGCTAACTGTGCCTGTATCTGGGCTATTCCATAATTATCTCCAACAGGAGTTGTTTTTAAGTTTCATAGCAATTTCCAACGCCTCTTGCTGATCAGCAACCTTCTGTTGCATAAGTGGAGTCCTAATATGAGGTAATAGTGCTGCGATGAACCATTCTTTATGTTGTTCTGGTCCAATAGTGAAGCTAACTTTATCCGACAAAACCTTGAACCTCTGATCAAAGTCCCAAATCGATTCACCTCGCTTCTGCTGAATTTCTTTTAGTTCAGTTATACACTGTGACTTTGATTTAGGCTTCTTGAATTCTTTGATTATTTCTTTTTTAATATCAGCCAAGGCACAGTTCTGAGTACTGGAAAATTTCATAAACCAGGTCAAAGCTTGGTCTCTGAAAGAGGTGACCAGCTACGCTCTTCTTGTGTTTTGATCCATAATATTCTTAGCAGTCTAAATAGCTTCACATAAGAACCAAAACTGCTCTAGATCCTCTGATCCAGTTCCTTTAAAGACTGGGAGCTTGATATCATCATTCACATGGGCCATATTGAATCAAGGGGGGGGGGGAGAGGGGGAGGAGGAGGACTTGTAATAGGGGGGGACTTTCTGAGGTAGACTGACCTGCGATAGGACTACTTGGGCTAGGGTTACTTTCATACTGCGATGGGTTCTCAGGGATAACAGATCTTCACTACGGAGTGATAGGAGGGTTTCTAACAAAAGGGGTTTCTTTAGATTTAAATTCTTCTGGACTTAATTAGGTATAATTGGTATTCTGGCCTAGGGTATAGGATCCAAAAATTTGCTTATATCTTTTACCGTTGCGAATCAAACCACTTTGCTCATCGAAGTCACTTTCGCTTCCAAACATAGGTTAGTAGCACTAAATCTAGCAATCTGATTTGATAAGCAAGATGCCTTTCTTAGCCAAGAGCATTTTAATTTTTAAACGTAATGAATTCAGGTACTTACCCCTTGGTCCTTTGAAAAACTATCTTTCTGCTTCACTGAAAGAAGTATGTGTGTCGATGGCGAACTCTGTCACAAATGCTTCAAGGGTTCGCGTTATCCAAAAGTCAACAACTCTTGATACCGCGTTGTTCACACCTTTTAACAAATTAATTCTTTCTGGGGTCCAAGTAGGAGACTAATCTTCTTTGAAGTTTTTCTTTCTTTCTATCAACCTAGATAACCACTAGTACAATTCTATGTGGATACTAGAAAATAAAATTTCATAAATATCAGAAAAAACGTACCTTTGCAAGAAGTCGTCTGAGCTACAACGAGGATCTTTATTTTCTTGTTCAGAAAATTTCAGATAAGTATATTCAATCCAGTCACTAATTTCTTTTACTGAGGCCCTCCAAAACATATCCCTCTAGGTATGACATAGATCCCTCTTGAAGCAGATACTGGTTCAACTGGCAATGGAACCAATTTGTTGGGCTTAGGGTAGACCCAGGTTCTTATACTTTTATCTTTGCACCAACAAATAGACCCACAGTGTTGGCCCTTTCGGCAACAACCTACGAACAGGTTGCAGTCTCACCCGAAACAGCTATGGGGTGCCGCAGAATTAGGTTTCTACAGGAGAAAGAGGGATATTACTGTACCTTTAGCCTTAACAGAGAACAATTATGCAATACAAAGCTCCGACATTTAATTAAATAGCTTCGCAGTTTAGATAAAAAGACAGTTTCTTTCTTAACCCTTAACTGAGAATTCACAGCGAAGTTAATAGTTAGCAATTTATCTTACTTTATCACTCATCCACTTATCAAATGCATAAAACATAACAGGAACAAAATAACAAGAACCACCACAACACAAGATATACGTGGTTCACCCCCAGGGTAGGGGCTACATCCACAGAACTGCGTTTCTATTCAACACTTTACAAACACACAGTTCTAATTTGCACACTCAGCTGCAGATCTTCTCAACAACCTAGAACTGTGCACTTAGCTGTAGAACCTTTCTTCCAAAAACCATCTGCGCACTCAGCTGGGACTTAACCTTAAAACCTAAAAATAGATCTTAGCTTCGTCGTATTATAATAACATCATAACACCAAAACCTGCCCGACTCCTTTACTTAAGTGCCTATTTATACAAGTGCACTATTACAATACCATGGGCTTAAACCATGGATTATTTACAAAAAGAGAGGTTTTGACCCAACCCCAAAACCCATAAGACTATTTTGGACCACAACTCCGCTTACAAACTTCGCATGAAAACCGCGGAGTTTCCAAAATTAAGGACCTTCAAGGTCCGCACCCCAACATGATTAGGAAGAGGGAGACAATGATGATGATGATGATGATGATGATGATGATGATGATTACTAATGATAATGATGATGATTATGATTAGGATGATGATGATGATGAGGAGGAGGAGGAGGATGATGATGATAATGATGATGACAACGATGACGACGGCGATGACGACGATGAAAATGATGATGATGATGACGATGATGACAATGATGATGATGATCATGATGACGATGACTAGGATGAGCATGATGATGATGATGATGATGATTATGATGTTTATGATGATGATGATGGTGTCGGTGGTGATGAAGATGATGAAGATGATGATGAGGGTGATGATGATGATGATAATGATGATGACTAGGATGAGGATGATGAAGATGATGATCATGATTATCAATATAATGATTAGGATGAGGATGATGACGATGATGATGAATATGAAGATGATGATTATGGTGATGATGATGATGATGAATTTGCTGATGAAGATGATGATGATGATGATGATGATGTGATGACAATATCTTTACCTTGGTCTTCGCTAAATTGTTCTAAGCTTTGCCAACATTATAAAAGAATGGATATGAGTGATTATTAACTCCTCTAAAGAATGCACTTTATGGAACCACCAAACTACTCAGTTTGGATCTCCCTCTTTTAAGACACTGGACTAGGTCCATACGTCTTGATTCTTCATGTGCACAAATATAAGAACAAGAGGCTTCACATCGCCCAAAAAGTTGTATCTTTTTTACTACTTCCTCAGATCATATTGAATTGCCATATTAGTCCTTGGAATTGGTGTTAGAAGAAATCCTTAATTTTTCACTCATGTAACATCCCCAACCCTCCAAACGATGAAGAGAATGCTACCGTGCCATTAACCAATTGGGAAACTAGCCCAATGAACATGTACATACATATAAAAACTGAAATAAAATGCTTGGAAGTAAAAACATGCAGAGGTGCATAATGGTTTAATATATAGCGGAATCAAAACCATACATTCCAAGATTCAACATGGTCATCATAATTAATTAACAGTAAATATAATTGCAGAAACAAAATAGTCAATAATACTTATCTTATGAGTAATTCATCCCACAACTAGCTACGTCGCTACAAAAATCCACCCAACCATAGGCCAGTGTGCTCTTAATCTCTCAACAACACTACCACCCTCGAGCTGGGCATGATTCCCCAAGGAATAAGGGACAAGTAGGCTTACACATAGCCAAGGATACACAAATCAGCCAAGACAGCATAGTTGGGTTTATCAGGCCATCAAGGAGATGGGAAAATTTGAATGCTAAACTGGTGAGCTCATTGAAGAGCTAAGGACTCCTACACTAGAACTAGCCTGACTTCTAGGACACCTACACACACCCAACACCAGGAAATCAGTCCCTTCTCTACTACACAGTACCTCAGGCCCTGATCCCCCTTCCAGTGCTCTTCAGGGGTTGTGGAGAAGAAATCTAGCCCTCTAGCTCTATCTGTGTGGTTCCCAAACACACCAGGTTTATCAAGCAAACCAATCCCTCATCCCCACTGCATACACATAGCCAAACAATCGGTTCACAGCTTAGACAGGGAAAAATCGATCACTGAGTCATTCTTGGCCCTATCATGGCCAAGGCGACTCACTCATAACCCACAACAGCCCATAACGTCGGTGAAACCATGACAACAAAATCATGGGGAAATCAAGCCCCCTGATCTTCAACACTCAAACAATAGGAAGACACACAGACCAAGATGGAAGAAGAAAATCCAACGTTCATCCTGGACATGGGAACATACACATAGAGCCATGATAATGGTAAGAAAATACAAACACACAGTCGAGAACGTGAATGGTTCATACATAGGAAAACTCGTGGGTGACAGTAAGATGGTTTTCCCAGCTCTTTGCAAGAGGAAAACGATGAAGAATACCCAACCTATGCATGAGGAAAAACAACACAATTCTCTGCGTGAGTATAGACAACGGTGGAAGAATGGGGTCGTGGGTTTCCTCTACCTCCGTGAGAGTGAGATGAGTCTGCTGGTGGAGTGGGCATGTGGGCAAGGACTAACAGTCCTGCTACCCACCACTACCTAGCAATAACTTCCCTCAACTAATGCCTGCCCCAAAGGACTAGGTGGCTGAATGAAACAAAAAGGTGGTTGACACATGGATTTTTCCCCATAGGTTCAAGGTTTGATAATTCCCCCTCTTATCCTTAGGAAAATCATGCTCTTTTCATTATCATTGCACAGTTGTAGCTGGTTGTAGGTTGATTTTAATTAAAGTGCATATTTACATGATGCCAAAACTATAATGTGCTGGATAGCATGATATACCATCAACAACGATCCCAATCTCTGAAACATAACACAACCAAATCGATGGTGGGGATTCTGCCTTTATATCCACACCACGATTAATTACAATATATACATCATGTATCTTTTAATGCAAACGGGGTCAAAACCGAGGTATTACAATCCCCTCCGCCTTGGAATAACAACGTCCTCGGTGTTCCAATGCATAGGAATACATATACAATTTACACATCCAAAATTTCAAAATTTTGTAGATCTGTCCTTCGTTCAATTATTTACTTTGAACTTTCAGGACCAAGCCCCTTAGCTTCCATGAGCTTCTCCTACTGGTTCTCAGCTTTCGACTCATCCCCAAGTCTAGGAACGTTTGTGTATCTTGAGCATCTCTCCAATATTTTCTTGGTTCTTGGAAATTGTTTGAAGGAGACTTCCAGCCAAGTCCAATAGCCTTTGGCCTGCTGCTATGATAAATGTGGACAGCTAGATTTCACTTTTCTCACCTATGAAATGCATCATTGTAATTCTGTTAGACCAAGCATAATATAGGCATTAAAATCAGTCAATTAATTTCCCAAGTGGCATGGCAGTCCAAGTCTTATTAAGGAGACTTTCATACTTTTCATGCCTTCCCAACAGGCACATGATCTCATTCATGTCCATTCTTGGGCAGGGATTTAACTATTCCAGCATTCACAATTTATTTTAAGAAAATAAATACATTCTATTTTCAGCCATACATGCATTCAACAATCTTTTGTTTTCATAAATGCATAAGTATATAAAAAGAAAGGAAAGAGAGAGCAGGAAGAGTTTTTCCCCTCTTTGTCTTGTTCCATTCTGGAACTCACACCACCACTGTGGCTTTCATGCTCTTAGCCTCTTTCACTTCACCGTGAATGCTAGACCAACCCTTCTTGGCCATGACACTTAGTGTCTCTGGTCTATTCCAGACCTCTCAACCATGGAGTCTCTCCACATGGTTTGTCTACAAATCTCGGCTACTAGGACCTTAACAGTCTCACTAGCGCCTTTTTCATTACTACTCATTTTGAGTGCTTCAGGACAGTCACATGTCCACATGCACCCCTAGGATTCCCTCATAGTCATCGCTCCCAGTGATACCTATTTTCAAACATTGAATATATTCACATGTTTAGTTTATTCTCATCGGCTTGTCTCTAAACAAGAGTTAGCAGATTAGAACCAAACCATATACACAAGTATATTCATAAGCAAGAAGTTGCAAGATAATCCAATACTTATCTGTATTGTGCATTTCCTCTCTGGTCCACAGGGTCCTGCTTCGCTCTGCAAGCCTTAGGATTTCCTATGGACTTGGATGTTAGGTCAGCATGCAGGATGCTCCACAACATCAAATAATTAATGTCCAGCTAGTACACCTTCACGTCGACTGGTCTTGGAACTTTACCATGACCATTTCCAGGTCTAGGATCTACTATGGATCCCCAAGCATATAAAATCCCAACATACACTTATATCAACAATAACCCTTTCTATTTAGTGTGCAACACCAAACTGCATCTATTTAGCCTGCCAACACAAGCAATATAAGCAAACTCATCAACGTTATTGCTCTAAAACTATAATCATATTTCATATCATTCACTATCAAGTATTGAGACACCAGGAGTGTGTCCACTCCCTAGGGTGTAGTCAATATTGAAAACCCTTTCATGACCCGACATCGGGAAAGTGTGCACCCCCTTCCGATGTGAGCCATGTAGGCCCTATTCATACTCAAGCAATCTATCATAATGGAAATAAAATCAAGACATGCTCTGCATATTGAATTTAACAATTTGACATGCATATTCTTAGCTAGGGTCACGGAACACTTAGCCATTTGCCGATGCAGTATTCCTTCATTAAGGAGGAATGGGGGATCCCTTCTCTGAGTTGACACTCCCTCGTTTTTCCATCCCAAATCCTTTTTACATTCCATATCCCACACATGTCTTACCGAGATAATCTATACCATCTCACTCATGTTGCTTACCGAACATGTAGTGCAGATGGGACATTTCCAAAATGTCCAATGGAGTTTCATCCAAAACCCATCTCCATGATAGGGGAAACCTCCCCATGAAGTTGGCTCCTGCAGGCCATCACACATGGTCTTCCTGCAATGTGTACCCCTGGCACATTCATCAATTAGCCAAATAGTAAATCATTATCTACTAATACAATCCAAATTTTATTGTTCCATAACCAAGCAATGGCATTAGTAATTAAATTCAATGTGAATTTGCAACTCTATTTACTACAGAAATTGATTTGCTCAGTAATAAGTTGATCCTCATTCATCCACTTACAACACGTCCTCCTAACACAATTCTATGCAATCCAATAGTGATTAGTAGTTGTCAGCAATTTCTCAAATCTAAAATTTATAAGTCCAAATTGACAACCCATTCTGCATACAAACTATTTTTACAACCATGAGACTCTTCTCATGAGGTTTGGCTCTTTCACATGGTATATTTTTGCCTTTGTCATGGTCTTACCCACATTGCCATGCCCCAAACAATCAACCTGAAACCCGAACTTCAATCATCCAAACATTAGGTAAGTCTTGATGCATATAACTTTTTTTTCATTGCTGCAACAATCACTGGAGCATTTTCAGAATTATAGAATTCAAATACTTCCAACTGTTAGCATATCAATAGTACCCAAAACTCATTTACTTCACGGGAATCATTATCATACTAAAATTACAAGGTATAGTCACATCATTTATGCAATTTAAATGAAATGTTTACCTACTCCTTACTTCACAAGCGTATCATTTGTACTACCTTCCCCTTCTATAGAGCATTTTCGGCAGCCAATCGATCATGACTACCCCCTTCATGCACTTACTATCCCGCATTCATAATATCTCTTGAAATGGTTCTAGTATTATCATCAATTCAGCATTTCAGAAATTGGTTAGTCATAATAACACATGTGCTATCTTTATGCATTCATGCAATGCATCACAACATTTGCACCCATACTTATGTATGCATATTTACAACATTTACTCAAACTTTTCATATGCATTCATTCAATGCATAACTACAAGATTTATAAAATCTCTTAATCCATATCCACTCAATGCTACCTTGTATTGATTCAGGAATAGTATGCATTCAAACATACCATGGCCTAACCATGACCACCTCATATAGGATGCGTTACTATAATCAAGACTGGCAGTCCTCACTTGTTCTGGTTATTAAGTTCATATCAACATATTTCTATATGAATGTAGTATAAATTTTAAATAACCACATGGTATGAGACCTCTTGCCCTTACCACTCCATGCAATTGTCATAATTAAACCATTACCTACATGGATCCTACTTATACCCTTGATATTACCAGTTTAGTTGGTCTCTTGCAGGAGATTGCAGAATTCGCTCACCAACTTTTGATCCTGGATTTATTTCCTTATCCCTTTCTCCATAGGGTTGCTGGTCACATTCATCACCATCAACAACATATTCAGCCATGCTCATGTTGTCATTGTTTTTTCTACCAATACCAACACCAATACAATATTTACCATTAGTGGTTCATTGTAAATGTATAATTCCCACTACTCTTACCAATATGTAATATCCTATGCATGCAAGGCATATCCCCATACATTTTATTCACAAAAGTTATAAAATATAATATAGTTAACAAGATAGGGTTTAAGGGATTTTCGTTTTCAAAACCCTCATATTTTCCTGGAATTCCTCTTTTGCATAATAGCTGGTTTGACTTCATGGTCTTTGCTATATCTAGGCATGCAATTCTCGGATTTTTCCATATTGATAGCAACAATTTTTTTTCAAAGAACTAATAGTACTTTTCTGCTCCTCATTCAAACTCTAGTGATTCTCCCTTGTTCCTTGCTGGATAATCTTTCCAACGCCTATCCCCATGCTCCATTCTGATTTCGAGTGTGAAAATCACACCACTTCTAAAATGGAAATTTTCACCAAATTTACAACTGTATTCTGGTTTGAAATGTCAACTTTAGCCACCTAGAATTCTTCCTTTTCAGCCCTGAAAATCCACTAGAAACTGCTGAGAATCCCACTGAGAAGCCGCTGAAATCTGCTGAGAAATCCCACTTGAAAAACTCAAAATTTCCTTCATCAAATCGGGTCTCTTCCCAACTAATTTTCCTATGTATCAAATCCTTAGTTTACTAAGATTCCGATGTTTAGGCGGTCCAAACAACTAAATTTTTTCGGCGCTCATCGGTGGTCCAAACAACTAATGTTTTCCAACGTTTCAGGTCAATCTTCCTCTAGCTTCCGACATTTCCCTGGTCCAAACAAATAACTTTTTCCGACGTGTCAGTGGACCGATCCACTAATCTTTCTGATGTGTCGACAGCCCCATCATCTAAAGTTTTCTGACGTTTTCTTACTTAGAAAATTTTTCGAAAATTTTTCTTTACTCATCCGCCACCGCATCGACCGCTCCATTTGCTAAAATTCTCCGACGCTTTTAACACTTCGGAAAAAATTCTTCTTTCTCCCACCACCATGTCTGCTACCCGATTAACTAAAATTCCTCGGTGTTTCGGCGGTCTTCGGGAGATCTCCGATGACACTATGGCTCCGCATCAGCGATCAGCTTCCGACAATTTCCCTACTTATGAAATTTTTCAGTGAAACTTCCTTTTATCTTTCGCCATCGCATCGACTCTATCACCCTTATCCCACCAACATATCTACACTTTCATCACCTTTCTTCCATCGACGTATCAGCACCTTCATCATCTATTTTCCGCCATTGTTGTGGCATCGTCATTCCTTTCTAGCCGAAAGTCTCAACGCTCTTATCCTCTAATTTTCGCCGATGTTTTTCATCGCATCAACTGCTTCATTGTCTAATTTTTTTCGACACTTCAGCGGCCTTCTAGTGATCTCCGCTGACACTGCGGATCCTGGATCAAGTAAAATTTTCTGATGATTTCCATACTTAGAGAGTTTTCGGTGAAAATTTATTTTCGGCAGCGTCGTCAACATTTTACCTTTGGTGGCATCGGGAATCCTTCTGCCTAAATATGCCGATGTTTTGGTCATCTTCCGCCAAACTAAGCCGATGTGTCGGCTCCAACTTCTTCTCCTTTCTGCCAACATATCAGAAGTCCCTCCATCTAGATGAGCCGACATTTTGGCAGTCTTCATCTAAAGGCTTTCGAAACATCCCAACACTTAGAAAGTTTTCAACTTTCACCCATGTCAGCTCCATCTTCCCTTTCCTACTACTTCGTCGGCTCAGACTTCCTCTATTTTTCCCCGCTGTTGCGGCTCAAACCTGTCAATCCAGCCGACGTATTGGCTAAGATTTCGTTTATTTTTTGCCATCACTGAGTGTGTATCAGGTAGATTTTTGAGTACATGAGTCGATGTATCGGCGGTTCCATCCACTAGTCTTCTCCGATGATCCAATGATGTGACACTTAGAAAAAAATTTGATTTTTTTTGAAATTTTCATTCTGTGGGTTCTCGTTGGCTACCTTCCATTGCGGTGATCCGGGCATTGGAGAAGCTTCAGACTAAGTCCTCCAATGTATTGGATGGGCTTCATCCTAAGCCATCTGATGACTTTTAGACTTAGATAATTTTTTTCAAAAATTACCTGTCATTCACAGATTTCTTCTGATTTCTGCTAGGTAGAGGGAAACCTTCCTCTGCTAGCTGATTCTTCATGGCCCATTCAGGCCCATGCTGCAACATGAGATCTGATACCACTCTGTAACGTCCTCGACCCTTCGATCGATGAAGAGGGCGCTACCGCGCCATTAACCAACTGGGAAACTAGCCCAATGAACATGTACATACATATAAAAACTGAAATAAAATGCTTGGAAGTCAAAACATGCAGAGATGCATAATGGTTTAACATACATTGGAATAAAAACCATACATTCAAGCATTCAACATGTTCATCATAATTCATTAATAGTAAATATGATTGCAGAAATGAAATAGTCAAGAATACTTATCTTATGAGTAATTCATCCTGCAAATAGCTACGTCATTGCAACGTTCCACCCAACCATAGGCCAGTGTGCTCATTAATCTCTCAGCAACACTGCCACCCCTGAGTTGGGCATGATTCCCCAAGGAATAAGGGACAAGCAGGCTTACACATAGCCAATGATACACAAATCAGCCTAGGTAGCATAGTTGGGTTTATCAGGCCATCAAGGAGCTGGGAAAATCTGAATGATAAACTAGTGAGCTCATTGAAGAGCTAAGGACTCCTACACCAGAACTAGCTTGAATTCTAGGACACCCACACACACCCAACACTAGGAAATCAATCCCTTCTCTTCTACATAGTCCCTCGGTCCCTGACCCCCCTTCCATTGCTTTTCAGGGGTTGTGGAGAAGCAAGTCAGCCCTCTAGCTCTGTCTATGTGGTTCCCAAACACACTAGGTTTATCAAGCAAACCAAGCCCTCATCTCCACTCCAACACAGTACGAAGACCAACCACTACATACACGCAGCCAAAAAATCAGTTCATAGCTTAGACAGGAGAAAATCAATCCCTAAGTCGTTCTTGGCTCTATCGTGGCCAAAGCGACTCACTCATAACCCACAGCAGCCCAAAATGCAAGTGAAACCATAGCAACAAAATTGTGGGGAAAGCAACCGCCCTGATATTCAACACTGAAACAACGGGAAAACACATAGCCTGGAATGGAAGAATAAAATTTGATGTTCATCCTGGACAGATGAACATACACACAGATCCACGATAATGTTAAGAAAATACATACGCACAGTCCAGAACGCAAATGGTTCATACGCAGGAAAAACCGTGGGTGACAGTAAGATGGTTTCTCTAGCTCTCTGCGAGAGAAAAACGATGAAGAATCCCCAACCTATTCGTGAGGAAAAATAGCATGATTCTCTGCGTGAGGATAGACAAGGATGGAAGAATGGGGTCATGGGTTTCCTCTACCTCTGTGAGAGTGAGATGAGTCTGCTGGTTGAGTGGGCATGTGGGAAAGGATTAACAGTCCTACCACCCACCACTATCCAGCACTAAATTCGCTCAACTAGTGCCTGCCCCAAAGGATTGGGTGGCTGAATGAGACAAAAATGTGGTTGAGACATGGCTTTTTCCCCATAGGTTCAAGGTTTGATAATTCCCCCCCCCTTATCCTTAGGAAAATCATGCCATTTTCATTATCATTGCACCATCCTAGCATGTTGTAGGTTCATTTTGATTAAAGTGCATATTTACATGATTCCAAAACTATAATGTGCCAGATAGCACGATATACCATTGGTAACGATCCCAATCATCGAAACATAACACAACCAAATCGATGGTGGGCCTTTTTCCTTTAGCTCCACACCACGATTAATTACAATATATACATCATGTATCTTTTAATGCAAATGGGGTCAAAACCGGGGTATTACAACTCAACTGGATGCTCCCCCTATCATGTAGACGTCTTCATTCACTGAGCTCCCCCTATCATGTAGCCGTCTTCATTCACTGATCTCCCCCTAAAATTGAGATGATGAAGAAGAAGATGATGATGATGATGATGATGATGATGACGAATATGATGATGATTATGAAGATGATGACAATGCTAATGAAAATAATTATGATGATGATGATGAAGATGATGATGATAATGATGATCATCACCATCATTGTCGTCATCATCGTGTTCGTCCTTGAAGGGACTTATGTATAGGATCTCACTATAAGCAATGTAACCAATACAAATTATGAAAAAATCCTAGTTAAATTAAATTAAATTAAACTATACTAAATTAAAAACATAGAGTTGTTTAACTATAATTAATTTAAAATGCAAAAATATATAAAATATGCAAATAAAAAAACCCAAAATAAACTAAACAAAAGATAAATATGCAAAATAAAATTAAAAAAACAAAACAAAAAAAATATATGGAAATTAAAAAACAAAAAAAAGTAGAATTCAAAAACACCCGCACACTAGCTCATTAGCATTCAAAAACACCCGTGTGGGATCTGCTCCAGCTCTCATTTGGGGGTTTTCAATTTTGAAATTTCACTGAAGGATCTAGAACATGCTATGATGTTTTTTTTACAGGAAGGGAGAGTGAAGGAATTTTCCTTTTAGTGCATCATCTACTCCCTTCGCATGTGAGCCCATGCTTCTAAAACCACTTGCCCCACCTCTAGAATGGTAGCAATGTTTAGACCTTCAAGTTCATTTCCTTCTATGTTTTTCTTGATTGCCTATTGTGTTTTTATTTTATTTGTGGTTTTTTTCATTGTTGTGGATGTGGTGGAGATGAAATGGCTCAAATATCCTTTCAAGAATGAAGCGCGAGCTTTCCAGGTGAACTTGGGAAATTAAATGTGAGAAATAAAGCCAACACTTATCGAGGAAAAGGAAGAAGAGAATGAGATATTTCAGTGCTGCCATGCCTGTGTTTACTTGTTGTAATTTCACCTTTGGGGGGTAATTGATCAATATGAGCTATATGATTCTAGGGTATGCTCTGAATGGGAAATATGAAGAGGCTCTCAAGATGCGTTGGCAAGCGTTCATGATGGGGATGAGGCCGAATGATTTTAATTTCTCGATGGTGCTTCTGTTTTGTGCAAATATAATGACTTATGAGTAGGGTAAGAAAGTTCATATCCTCGCCATAAAATATGGATTTGATTCATATAATTTTGTGGGTATTTATCTAGTTGGCATGTCTGCAAAATGTGGGCTTGTTTCTAGTTTTGTTCATTCCTTTTGGGCATCATGTCAAAATTCCCATGAATTGACAGTTCAAATCTAGACTATGAATGTTTTTAATAGGATATGTAAGTGGCTATTGTGCTAATTATAATACAATAAATGGTGCTCTGTGAAATCGAAAACCCAATTCTCTTAGGTTCCAAGATAACTCCTTGCCATGTTTTTTGTTTAAAGGGCCACCAGGTATTCTACTTGGGAGGAATCTATGTTGGTTGTTACCATTTCAGCAACCATTTCGAAAACAAGGAGGTAACAACCCTATATCAACACACTTCCACCTACTCCCTATAGTCTACAATAAACTGCAAAATGTCAAACTTTGACAGCCCTCCCTACCTGCAACCACAGTAAACACCGAACTGAATCAAAGGTTAACTATTAGTTGGATGGTGATATTGTTTAGGAGAGGTAAATCAAGTATGAAAATTTAAATTATTTGCATAGATACAAGTATGGAACATACATTTGGTGGTTGTCCTATATTGCTAAGAATAGTGTTCAAGGTTTGGAGTGGTGTGGTTTACATTAAATGCAAAACTAAAACTCTTATACACCTTACATTGGTAACCTTCACTGATGCTATAAAATTGTCATAATTAGAACTGTCATATTTTATTATTGCTGCTGTATTTATATGAATCCTCATACTTGAATGGAAGGTTATTGGTTGGTTAAGTACTGCAATTGAATTGTATATGGTTACACGACTAATGATTTCTTGTATGATAAAGTGCTGCTAGATGACCTTGCTACTAATTCCATATATCTTGAATTGAATACATTGACTTGATATCATTTACATTTGAATCTATAAGCACTAAATCAACTTAGTATGTCTTCTTCATTCATAGAAGTGATTGATTGAAAGGCACTGGTCACTAATACAATTGTGTAGAAGATATAGTTGTTTGTCCTTGTAATTAAATAGAAAGAAGGTTCCCTACACCCAAATGCATTTTCCATGGCACTAGATTCCATGGCTAAGTTGTTGGAAATACCAAAATAGGTATCGTGCCATGAACATTTTGGTACATAAATGTGTGGTAGAGACTAGAAATTTGTTACCAGTTACCACTACTAGCCATAAAGATAGTTTCAATGGAAACATGTTTCCCTGTATCGTGTAACTTAGGTCCACAACCGTAAATGGAATTGATTTAACTTCATTGCAATTAAATTTGTGGCACTAGTGTGAACTTCCCTAGCCATTATTTGACTAGAATTCAATAAACCCTTTTTCAAAGATAATATTAAATGTCAAAATGGAAGCAAGGGAGTACTCATTGTAAAGGGAAATGTGCAGTAATAGGAAGAAGATAGAGATTACCAACAAAGGACAAACCAAGAAATATTATAGTCAAAAAAAAAATATGTTGAGAGAGAAACCAACCTTAGTGATTTCTGCTTATGAGTGATCAACTGTAGGATATGTAGATCCAGTAGGGGCAGCATGAACATTTACAACATTATTGATAGTTGCATCTGCAAAAGGATCGGGTGTGTTTCCACCATCCTTATTTTTTTCAGTTTCCATAAGCTCCACCTCCTCCTCTTCTATCAACTGAACCATAAGAGGTTAGCATACAAAGATATGCCTACAAATTCATACATCTCAAATGCAGTGTCTTACTAATGTAAATTCCTTCATAACAACCAACCAAAATATCTAATTGTGGTAAAAAAAAAGTAAAAGTTGTGTGTTGATGTATTTGCAACTTCATAATGTATTCATTTGTATATCCTATATTGTACCTTGATGTTCCTATCAGGAGAATCATTTGTATTTCATTGTACCCCGATGTTCCTATCGAGAGAGTCATTAATATAATAAAGTCATCCAAAGTCAATGAGGTTAACCCTTCATTGTAAGTTGGGAAATAGACCCCACAATTGAGTTGAGTTTAACCCTCCTTGTTGATCAGGGGGGAAAAGTCCCCACAGTTGAGGGGAACTAGGGTTATTAGACTTTCCTATATATGTCGGCCCTAGTAAGTAATTGCCAAGTTGGAAACTAGTATAAATAGAGAGTGAGACTCACTATTTGTCACATACACTCACTCAACTGGGGCGCATGAGTGACAGAGGAAGTAGTGGCACAAGTGAGAGATCATCTGTCGGAGATCATCTTTATGTTTTTGGGTTTTACTTTTGCTATTGGTGCTCATTCTATGTCTGAGGAAGTTGCAGGTTTTTCTCCTTTATGGTTTACCTGAGGAAAATTATTTGTGTCTCTTGTCTCTTGTGATTATTCCTATGCATGTTATTCTCTCAAATAAGATCCTAGATCATATTGATTAAATGATAAAAATATAACATTGTGAATAGAATTCTTATACTATTGTTTAGTACTCTTATTTGATGCTTATGGATGGTTGATTGGATGTCTTTGATACTTGATGCTTGGTCAATGGATATCATCTTCCATTGTCTCTTGATAATAAATTATAATCGAGCAAGACCTTTCTCTATTATATTGGATACGTGTCATTGAAAAGTTTAATAGTGTGCATGTTTCTCAAATTTTGTTGTGTTTCTCTTAACCCTTGTTATGTCACTGGAAGCGGTGATATATATGGATGGGTTATGTCTATTAATACAACCAACAGTACATTGTTTAATTTTTTGTGGTTGTAAAGGTTTTTAAAGTTTTTAAATTTTTTATATTAAATAGAATTATTTTTAAATTATTTATTTGATTGTTGGTTGGGCTATATTTCAGTGATGTAGGTTTTGATATCGCCCCCTCTAGCATTGGTGACATATCAGACGTTATAGGTGTCAGTTAGATGTACTACAATTCAATTAAACCCTGAGTACGGCTATTATTTTTTCTTTGATAATGGAAAATTTTTGTATTTTGAAGCCCGAATTTTCTATAGAAAACTATTTTTGTTTGCTCATAGTGGTTTTGAGGCTACTAAGCAAACCTTTGTAGCAATTGTGGAACACCAAAGCTTGTCTTGAGTTGTACATGCATAGTTTCTTTGAGTAATTAGTGATACATCGACCCCATCCATAGCATTCTCTATATAAACAAATTAAATCCCATTGCTACATCAATTCTTGCAAATTCTAAGTGTAGGAAAGCATTGCGATAGAAGAACACAATATTCCCTCTGCGGTTTTCCGTTTCTTTTGTCCAAGATGGAAAAATATTCTACCCAGAGGAAAACAAGTAGCAATGAGTGCTACCTTGGAGTTCTTCCTAATAAGAGACCCAAGCCTGAAATAGAGGAGAAAAAATTCATGTTCAGGGTTTTTCTTCTTAATGGTTTGAATTTAACTCTTCACTTTTGGAGGATGCCATTGAAAAGATGTCGGTCGCCGAGTTTGTAAGGACTATTAGGAGAAAATATGAGAAATAAATAATAGAAAAGGGGTCAATAAATATCCACTAGGGTCCCCAAGTCTATGCAAAAAATGCAATGGGAAAAAGAATAACAATGGAAACACCATATGCAATGATTCTCACAACAAGTCCATGCTCATAGCTCTGCAGGTTCATCCCTGAACTTCCTCCCCTAAAATGTTTCTTTAGTTTTTTTATAAGTCAACAAAAATGTATTTATATGTGAGCAAAAAACGTATTCCATGAGCTCCTCAAAGTGCATTCTGTTAAAACAAATATTTCCATATCTAAATATTATTTACTGGAATTTTTATTTTTTTTAGTAACTAGGGGAATTGGCAACTGGAGTTGGGATGGTACTCACGTGACACAGGGTCCAGAGATCCATTCTTGCTACCACTATACCTCTAGGTGTCCCACCTTCACCGCAATACATGCGACACAGGTAAACCTGGGTGGGATTTGATCTCGTGATCTCCAATTTACAACAAGTTACTTCATAACAACTGAACCGCTAATGAGCCACACCCGTGCGAGCTATTATTTACTGGAAAGTTAACATTTCATAGATAACAAAGATTTATCTGGAGTATTTAGTGACATTTTATTCATATAGTAAGACAACATGACTCTTTCCTCTATTTTTTGTTTTATATTGTTTGACAGGATACAATAGTTAACGAAATCTTGTTGAATACAAACACAAGTTTCCACATCAGTGAGGCAATGGTATTGTAATATAGCATTTAAATGTGAGTTGATATTCCAGTGGAAAATTTGTGCTGGATAGATTGATTGTTGATTTCCTTCGCATGACATGCAGAATGTGACTCCAGAATCACATCTCTTGGTGGAATTACCCCAAGAACACAATTTCTAGACAACATTAGCTGATTTAATTATATGCCCATTTTTTATTACATAGAGTATTTTGATATTTTCAATGCCTAGAAAAATGACCACTTGTGTATAGGTCTAGGAATGGACTATTTATTTAATTTATAAATTTAATTTCCATCCAACACCGTGGTTTTCCATTTATTAGGACAACTCTTTGGAAGAGGTATGGTCCAATGGACCTGGAAAAAGGTGATTGATAAGGTAAGGGTGCTTGAATTTCCTACATTCCCCGTAGGAATTAATATTTTATATGACTTGCTTGTAACTGTCGTATAATATAACTTTCCTATTTTCATTTCTATCATCTTCATCATGCTTCATATCCAATGTTTGTATAGAAACATAAGAATATCATATTTAACTGTATTTGTTGTGTTCTTGTTGTACCATTCCCCACTTTTATCACTCTTATGTTCTCTCTGTGCATTGTCGACTTCTATTTTTTAACAACTATCCCTCTATCAAAACATTTTTTTCCATCTTTTGGCTCCATTTCTTCATTGTTTCTTTAAATTACTATTCAAAATTGTCTTTTATTTTTCATTTTCTACCAAAATCTTGGAATTTTTTGTTCCCATTTATTTTCTACCAAACCAAAATATTGCACTAGAAGCCTTTTTGGGTGGAAATGGAGGTGTTTTTCCTGTCATCTAAGCTTCTTCCAGCCTTCTCATGGGGAAGAGGAGTCTTTTGTTTTAAAACCTAGTGAGAGTAATTATCCTTTATCCTCCATCTCTGAAGCTACCATTTGTAGTTATATTACAAGTGTATTATGATATATTTCTTGGTTTGGCATGGGAAGCTTTGTTGGGGTTGAAATAGAGGTATGTTCCCATTCTATAGCATTTGTCTTGTAGTAATAATTTTTAGGAATTGCAGGGACATTGCCACCTCGTGGCTCTTGTTTGACAAATATCTAATGTCTAGGTTAGGATTTTCCTATTGAAGATTTCTAAAATGGATCTAGTTATTAAGGAGTAGATTGGGTTTGAACCATTCAACCCTATCTACTCTTTAATCACTAAATCCTCCATGGGATCCTCAATTGACCCCATCTACATAAGTTGGATTTGTTAGGCACTAATCACAGGTTTTATGCCATTGAAATCTCAATTCATCTTTGATTTTTTGTTTTATAAGATCTAAAAATTTCTATCATTTACATGTACTAAATTCATCCCTAAAACATCAAATCGCATGGTAGTTTTTCCCTAGTTTGTGTCTCGGAGTTACCTTCTGGAAATATGCTCCATAGTGCTTATTAAATCCAGTTTAAAACATAATTAAAAGGTCCATGAGATTGCACATCAATCATAAGCACTTATTGAAGATCCAAAACCATGGAAAGAAATGTGCCTTTCCATGGTTTTTTATTTTTTTTGAAACCTCCAGGTTTCATCGCAATATATCTGAACTTTCATCACGGTATTACAAAACCGTTGAAACCCTGGGTGGATTTCAACAAATATCATCTCTATAGCGACACGGTTTCACGAAAAAATTACTGTTCAACTTGCATATTTTGTCGATAGAGATTGGTTTTCCACGATTTTGTGTGGAAGAAATTTTTGTTGAAATTCTAGAATTTGTCGATAGAGAGACAACCGTTCGTCAAAACTGTTCCATAGTTTTTCGTGGAACCAAACTTTTTCATGATAGTTTTTGGCCATATTTTCGTTGTTATAGGGACGATACTTTTGTCGATAGAGTGACATAACATAGAAAATGAATTAAAAAAAAATAAATTTCAAGGCCACCATATAGAAGACACGTGGCGGCCAGTTTTCATCTCTATATCGACGACTTATAAATTTCATCGTTATAGGAACGAATTAAGTGCCACAAAACATCGCGACCGTTATTGTTGCAATTGAGATGACTAAACGTGGAAATGGCAATGAATAACCATCGCAAATTATCTCATATGTATTAGTGAATTTGTAGTTCATGAAACCCTAGTTGATTTTCAATTTGTACATGTACATGTGTTTCTACTTCCATCTCATAACTTCTCGACCCTAGTGATACCATGCATTTTGTAGTTCATGAAACCCTAGTTGGTTTCCAAATTGTACATGTACATGTGTTTCTAGTTATATCTCATAACTTGTAAAGAGGTCACTAAACTCTAGTTCCCTATCATAATTTCTCAACCCTAGTGATAGCATGTAATTTGTAGTTCAAGAAACCCTGTTTGGTTTTAAATTTGTACATGTACATGTGTTTCTAGTTCCATCTCATAACTTGTAAAGAGGTCACTAAACTCTAGATCCATCTCATAACTTGGCAACCCTAGTGATAGCATGCAATTTGCAGTTCATGAAACCCTAGTTGGTTTTCAATTTATACATGCACATGTGTTTCTAGTTCCATATCATAACTTGTAAAGAGGTCACTAAACCCTAGTTCCATCACATAACTTGTCAACCCTGGTGATAGCATGCAATTTGTAGTTCATGAAACCCTAGTTGGTTTTCAATTTGTACATGTACATGTGTTTCTAGTTCCATCTCATAAGTTGTAAAGAGGTCACTAAACCCTAGTTCTATCTCATAAATTCTCCGCCCTAGTGATAGCATGCAATTTTTAGTTCATGAAACCCTAGTTGGTTTTCAATTTGTACATGTACATGTGTTTCTAGTTCCATCTCATAACTTGTAAGGAGGTCACTAAACCCTAGTTTGATTTCATAGCTTCTCAACCCTAGTGATAGCATGCAATTTGTAGTTCATGAAACCCTAGTTGGTTTTCAATTTGTACATGTACATGTGTTTCTAGTTCTATATCATAACTTATAAGAGGCATGGTCAAGGGTTTTGCAGAGTTGAACCACCAATGCAAGAGTTGCATTGAAGAAAACTGAGAAAAACCCTAGTTTATGCTATCAATGCACAATGAATTCATTGTTCCTTGAAAACATGAGGGATAGGTCCACCTAGAGGTAATCGCATGCCAGGGTACCAACAGAGTCGACAATTCTTTGATCCGACCTCCCTTTTCTGAGTTATTTCCAGTTTAAAGTCACATGAAAATGTTGTTCAGGGACACTTGGTGACTTTCGGTCCGGGAGCGAAAAACCAAATGCAGCAGCGAAATTGTGTGTCATTGGATCCTGCAAGTCTATATAGGCAAGGTCGATATGGGAACCCTATGAACATAACCACGATCGAGGTTTTTCATGCATTGAGCCACCAATGAAATAGTTGCAAGAGTTGAACCAACAATGTAATTAAATGTACATTAATATAGAAAAACATCAGAAAAAGTAAATTTCAACAACTCAAGAGCATGTTATTTTCTTATTTCTATTTGTTGGTGTCTAAAGACACCATTTTGTTCTTGGCACCTCCAATTTTCCATAGATGGTGTTTGTATCCTAGGCACATGAAAGGATAAACATTAGTACTCTCAGAAGAAAATAAACTTGAACCCAATGAAAAAGTGCAAACGTGATTTATAGATAACTCACCTGAGGTTGTACGATCGTGTTTATAGTGTCCAGTATCCTCTAAATAATATTATGTCTGTGAATGGTATCCATCAATCACAGGTTTATTACATTGGGAATAAACTAAGGCTAAATAATTGAAATTGTGCTTCACACTACAGAATTTCAACCCAAAATCCGACGCCTTGCATGTCTGAAATCCGACACTTCTCTGTCTCATTATTCGACACATACACTTTTTTTTGTCGTCGATGGCGTAACGTCGGATCTTTGACCGTCGACTAATAAGGTTTGAAGATTCAATAGAACATTGTGTCACATATTCGACCATTATTCCTTCCGAAGTGCCAACCAAAATTGCATAAACCGTCAAAACTCCGACGTCCTCCGACCCTTGAAGCATTGGCTGTTCGACGGACAAAAGTGTCTGAGAAATGGTAGTGTCGTTGGTTTTTAATTTAGACAGTGTCGGTAATTCAACGCACTCTGAAACTATAAGAGTCGGCCTTCCAACACAGTTCGACACTTAAACCATCGGTTTTCGACGAGAGGAAGCATCGGAGTCATGGCACGGCCGTTGGATGGGATAACTGGAGTGTCAGAATAATGTCAGAAAAACAAATTTGGTTGATGGATTTAAAAAAAAAATTCCAAATATTTCACGTATGGCCACATGGTTTCATGTACAAAGGTCATGTAATCCCATGCCCGCATTTTCAGGTGCTGTTAGTGCCCAGTTTCCTTGTCTATCATAGTTTTTTACATTGTTGATAGTCCCCCAATAAACTTTCCCCATGAGATTGGTTGGTTGGATTATACAATTTGCCCCATGAGGTTGGATAGCAAGAAATTCTCTTTGTTCATAGCAAGTAAGTCTTTTTATGAACATTGTATATAAGCCAAGGGCCATACACAGAATATTTTTCTAGAGCTCTTAGAAGCAGAAGAAGGACCAGATTAATCCAAGAGAATCCCAACTCACCCACTTAGAAATGGCCTATGTGACTTGGATTTCGAGAGAGTTGGAGAAAGGTTGCTTGCAATCAAGTTTTCCTAGTTGAACACAATGCAGTGCTTCATTGGGTGAGACTATTAGTTGGAAAGTGGAATGAAGCAGTCCCCATACACTGTCTGTGCCCCTGACTTCCATTTTGAGTTAACTAAAGTTCTAAAGGGTGGTATTGTATAACATGATTAAGATGAAATGGGTCAAAAGAATTTTGTTTATCCTTCATATGCATTGTGCTAATTGTATAAGTATCTGCACAAGTTTCTCCCTGTATAAGAAAGATCTCTCATGCAAAGAGTGCTTTACATCCCCAATCTTAATAAGTGATGATGGAGGACACTGAACCTATAGAGTCTCTAAACAGAGGGGACCAAAGGAAACAGCTAAGATAAAAAAAATAACAGAAATAAACTTGCCGACCAAGAGGCATTCAATACTTTTAGAATAGTCTAGCTTTGCTCAATTAAGGGATATAAAATAAGATTGAATCCTACAAATACATAACCACTTCATATATCAAAGAGACAAAGAAACAATAGAGTATGTTACCTTAAATCATTATTAATAATGTACAGTAGATATTTAACTTCACTCTTGCAAATTCCAAACAACCAAGGTAAGCATAGATTGTTCTTGCTAAATGAAGTGGCCAGATAATAGAGGGGTCAAAATTTATAATGATGGTAAAAAAACTATCCTTGGTTGCAAAACAATGCAGGAATTTTAAGAGGTAGAGAAAAAATTCTAAAGGATTCAAGAACACCGTATACATTGGGGCCCTGAGATTTCCACTCTGTGGATCAATACATTCATTGTAATACACTAAATAATAAACTCCTTTTCCAATTAAACATAGAATTGAGCAAAAATCTAGCAACAGTCAGCAAGCATAAGATGCCAGTATATTAGATAAAAAAAATTAACATACATCACTCATTTTCATTCCATGGTGCTTAGCATGTTGTTCGATGAAAGGTCAGTCAAATAAATCTCCATTATACGTGACATAAATCCCAGGCTTAAATTATTCCATGTGATTGAACCACCATCTAAGAAGCTCTTTCTGGAAAACATAGCAAACTTCCAGAGGATCAATACTTGTTTTCAGAATTATAGTCTTAGGGTAAATAATAAATGGAAGATATACCTCATTTGGCACATTTTCTACTTTGAAATCTCCTTCAAATTCTGGTTTTGGAGTGTACTCAAAGTCTTCAATGCCCCACCCCTACACACTCAGGAAACAAACAAAAAGGAATTGGAAAACTAAAGAAGAGAAATGATGTTCTTAACAATCAACGCAACATCAATTTGCAAACAATAAAAATCCCAAAACATAGCTGAAAGAAATGATCCCAAAATAAAGGATAGGCTTACAAATGGGCATAAAACAATGCCAAGTGTTTTTACCTCTCGATTTTTAATAAGATAGCCTTTCCCATCCACCATGTGTGAAATCATCATCATCATGTCATATTCACCATCAAGGAACTTTAAAGGAAGCTTGGTTGTCTCTATATCAAAAGCACACATATGAACTTCAGCTCGTTGAAGAAGATGTGCCCTATTTTCCAAGGCAACCTTTGAAGAGTCCACTTTAACAGTGTACCATTTTCCACATCTTGCATCTGTAGGATTGCAAAATCCATAAACAAGTAAAGAATGAATGTTAGTTTTTCAGTATATAAAAACTCTTGCTGCAAAGGCTGTTGAATGTGGACTTATGATGTAGAGACAAGCCATTCTTTGTTCAAAAGCATCTTGAAAACATTGAATTTGGACTAATGATGTAGAAACAAGCCATTATTTGTCCAAAATCATCTTGAAAACATAAAATGAAGACATGAGTGTGTTGCGAAAAATAAATGCATCCTGCTACAATTGAACAAGTATTCAAACAATCTATCTCTGAAGCTATCATGCCCAACCATTTATATAAACATGTTATATAACATCTATCATTTACTAATTCAATTAAAGTAACTAAGTTCTTTAAAATCCTCAAGCAACATTAAATGACACTCAATTGCTTAATCTAATAAAGGAATTTAAAATATAATGATCTAACATAAATTATGTAAGCAAAAAATTATAATTAGTAAGAATATATCACCTGATAAAACATGGATAACCAAAAATGCTAGGTATATAAGGCCATCCATCTAATCAAAACTCCATTTCTTACCTTGTAACTATGGAAATGTTTCTCAACGCTATTTGCAACAAGTTCCACTAGAGGAGTCAAATAGCAATAGTGAAAATTACACAGTAAAAATATAGAAATAGATGTTTTTTTATGTATTCTTCCTTACCATTCATTGAGGTCCTCTCTGCTTCGAGAATAATTTAATATTCTCTACTAAACAGGACCAACCACATGAAGGTGGAAGCTCTTATGGCCCCTCCCCCCCCTCACATCAATCTCAACTCCCCAAACCCAATGCCTATACTTGCAAATAACAATTTATTTCACTATTTCACAATGCAAATAACAATGCATCTACAATGAAAATTATTTCACTCAATAGTTGAAAAATGCTTTCATTAAATCATTCTTTATAACATTCATTAAACCATTCAATCATTCAACAGCTGAAAAAACCATTCATTAAAACATTAATTTAGTCAATGGTAGAAAAAAAATATCAGTAAACAATTCGATAAAGCATTCATTCATAAAACAAAGGAAAACGCATTTTTTTTTTATAAATAAGAATTACTTAAAATTTGTTTAGTCACTTCCTTTTTACTTTTCTTCTCTTTAAATATTTAGTTAGAGTCACATCTTTGGGAATCTGATCATCGGTATCCCTACTAGTGTACTCAGAAAATTGAACTTCAGGTGAGGGCCGATGAATTTCTGCAATAATGTCAAAATATTTCATTAATATATTTATATTTTGATAAATATGAGTAATTCATTAAAAAAACATTATGAATGCGTGTTTTTACCTGCCATGTGCACATGAACATGTTCAACATTATCTCATACTGGCCCGACCTGTTCCGTGTTATGATCTGCAGCTACATGCTTTGTAGTTGAATTGTGTAGAATTAGAACTAATGTTCATCATATGCAATGGTCTATAAAAAACATTAGCACATTAATGAATTCATTACCAAGATGAGAAGCATGATCTTCATTTGGTTGGTCATGTACTTCATCCTCGACATGAACGGGATCTTTACTTTCCTACACAAAAAGGAATAAATAATTTACGTTAGTTTATTTATAAGGAACAAATTGCATGAGCATTAATAAATTATCATTAAACTATATAGTTTTCACATACCTAGGCACCATATGGATCAACAGAAGATCATGCAGTATTCACAGACAAGCTTCTCCGACGTTCAACAACGGCGTTAAAGCCATGTTCGAAGCCAAGCTTCATGTAATCCGCACTGGGCAATTCTTTGAATTGGTCGGCCTTCATATTTGCATGATGTCATTAATTTTAAATCCTTTTGTCAGAAGAAAAGAAAAATAATAATCTGTATGATATTTGGATGCGGATTTGGGTTTTGTGATACTTACATATCGGGCCGCCAAGTTGGATTAACCACCAGGCCCAAGCTTGTGTTGGCCAATTTTTTCAATTCTTTCCTTTGTGGCCTTAGATTTTTCCAAGAGCCTAATTAAGTTTTTAAATACATTAGTCTATGTACCAAAATTGATATAAAAACTAGTAATAATAAGGCTTACCACTACATTTTGGAATGAATTGCATACCTCCATGTTCCACCTGGTGGTATCTTTCCTGATTTTCTCAGGCCCTTCTCTTTTCCATCTTCCACCAGGGCTTTCCACTCCATAGATGGAGTCATTGGAGGGCGCTCATACCTAGGGTTATTTTCTAGGTGAACCCTATATTGGTCTTGGACAATCTTTAGATGTTTTCCAGCCTTCTGTAGTACATTTGATGTATCAAAGGTATCTTTTCCGAACAGACTAACCAAGCGATTAGTCAGATCATCCTTTAAAGCTTTTGGCTGCTTGTTCCACATTTTGTAGATGGTGGGCCCGAAGATCTCCAAGGCCAAATCATATAGATGTTTATAAAATATATCGTTTCCTACAAAACATTATTGCCATCATTAGTGAACATTAGAAAATATTATCGGTATATTAGACACAAATTATAAAAAATACATTGAATAATCTATAATGACCTGGAATCCTCTCTATCTTTATTGGAACCAGTTCTTCATTCACCAAAAATGTACACTTTATTGAACCAGTGCTAGTCACATGAGAAGATCCAGGAAATGCTTCCACATCTCTATCTAGCCCTGCATCCACCCCTTCTTCTAAAACATCTATTGTGGGTGGGGCACCATTGGCTTCACCCTCTGCTGCCCTCAATGGTGTCACATAGCATGTTGCCAATTGTTTAGTGGACAATATGGGAGCATTATGTGGTGTACATGGAGTGGTTTGGTCACTGGGACCAACATTTCCTTGACCACCACTGATAATCTCCATAGCACGCTATAAATTAAACCCATTGTATTATAAGTTCAACATCATATAAAATCAAATATTATAAAAAATTTATAAATGAATTTTCATTTTTATTCGATAACTTACGTCCAGTTGTTTACGTTGCTGTAACAATAATTGAAGCCTTTGTTCGAGCCCCTCTGTTAGTGGAACTTCCAATGTCAGATGAACCAGTTCCTCATTTTTTCCCTTGTCCTTTGTAGCACCCTCAACAGGTCTGCACACTTTCTAATTTCACTATCTCTCATCAACCGAGCGACCTCATTCTGTAAATATTTTTGAGACGCCGTTTCATAAATGGAATCCCCTGTCTGCAATTGAAATATATAAAAAATTGCTTAGTCTTTGAAAATATAGTTTGTGCAAATAATTATATTAGGGATTACATCTAGGAGTACCTGATGCCTAGCCAAGGGCATGGTCTAATCAACAGATGAGGATTTACCTTGATCAGCCACCTGCAAAAAAGGTAGACAACAGTATAACAATGAATGCAATATGTATAAGCTAACAAATACAGAACAAAAACAAAAATAAACACTATGCTACATGTTTTATATGTGTACATTTTTGAAGTATTTAGAATTTGGAATTACATTTAGGTTAAATGGTTGCCTCGAGTCTCCAGTCGTCTGATCAACGGCCGGGGAGTTTCCCCAGTCAATTTGCCAAAAAAGTAGACAGCATTACCATCATGAACGCAACCATAAAAATGAAAGAATCCATAAAAAAATAAAGATAATGCATCATGATAGACATGTTTATGATTTTAAAGTATTTGAAATGGATAATTACATTCATCTTTGGCTGTTGCCCTGATGCTGTAGTCGGCTGATCAACAGCAGGTTGGCTTCCCTAATCAACGCTCTGCATGGAAAATTGATAATATTATATAAACGAACCTAATATACTAATGAAAATACATAACAACGTATCTGTATGTCCATCCTAAAATTTAATATTACATTGGAAATATCGATGTATACCTGCTACCTTGGCTTGGGTCGACAAACATCTACGGAGATGGAGGTGCCCCTTAGAGAACCCTGCATCAAAAACATACTAAAAGTTACATAAGGAAACATGAAATTAAGTAGATAATTTCAATTATACGCTAACAAAAATTCCTATAGACGTTAAAATAATTAATAAAAGGACTTATAAATTGTTTGTTGTACCACAACCATACTAACATTATTTGTATCTACACGGTTCAAATTGTAATCAATAAGCAGTTCTTCGCCAGCATCTATTAATTTAATTGCACATACAAAGACACGATTTTCTTCACGTGACTCGAATATGCAGTTGGGTTGCTTTAATGTAGACCCTGGTTGTGTAGTGTTTATAAACCCCGCAATATTACCAGTTGTTTTTGGCCTTCTGTCCATGTACATCGTTGATCCTTTATTTTGAGCTTTGTCTTTCAGTTGCATATAATTCATTGACAACCCATATCTACACATAATTCGTGTATATTGGACCAAGTGCATCCAATCATTATAGTTGTAACAGGGTCCAACAAACTCCATCAATTCTGTACATCTACCATATCCAACCTTTATGCCGTCCATGCAAAACAAGCCCAATCCATGCAATGAGGACGGTGTAATTCTATATATCCTCTCATTCACACAAAAATCAGTATTTACTTTAGGAATATCGCTAGGCACCCATTGTTTCACTATGTGTTGGTACCTTAAGGGCACATCGATGTCTCCCACTATCTCATCATCATAGGAACATGACCCCCCTCATTGGAGAAAAAAATTCATGTGTTTGTCAAATTTTCTTTTGATCTTTTGACATCTAGTTGATCTAGCTCGTATAGACCTACTAGATGTCTCACTTTCCTATAGCCTTCCCAAACTCCCTTCGCTAGAGGAAGACAGGTCTGACAAATACCCTGTTTGGTTCTAGCTGCACCATGGCCAAAAAAAAATTTGGCATAAGCATAGCAAAATACCAGCAAAAAAACGTGGAAAGACTTATAAGAAAAAAAAATTGGAAAGGCTTGTAAGTCAATAACTTGTTAAATAAAAAGCTTGTCAAGAATGAGTTTGGTCAATAGGTGTGAGAATTTGGTAGACCTAAAAATTTTAATGTATGCCCCTCTTTTGGTTACATACAAGTCTCCATTCTAACTTATTGCTTGCATTTCCTTTTGCTAACATGAATTGGGTAGGCTTCATAAGCTTCAAATGTATGCTTGTGGCCATTGTACTTTAGCCTTTCAACGTTGTCAAGCTTGAGACGATATGTTATGCATATGCATCACATATAACACTACAATTTATGCCAATATATGTCTATACAAAACCTGGAGGTTCTCTTTTAATGGACTATCTCCTTCAAAGAACATATCTCCTTTAACTGGTTTTTAGTTTTCCCATGAATGATTTTGTGATGTTGTAGATGATTTTAGTTTTAGAGTGAATGTTTTAACCTTTGTGCTACTCTGAAGTGCATAATCCAGCACTTCAGAGGCATATTTCCTAGTGGTGGTGAAGAGTAGACATTTCCAGATCTGGCTACTTGGCATGTTAAATACATTTATATCAGTTTGTAATATTTGATTATTTATTCCTTTTAGCTTGTCTTAATGATGCTTGTTTTCCCATATTAATTTTCAACCCTAAGGCAATGCTAACTTGTTTTCCCATACTAATTCTCAACCCTAAGGCAACCCTAAGGAATATAATTGATCAGCTTCACAGGAATACTGGACAAACATTCAAAGGTAACACCTCTAATCTAGGAATATTGACTACATCCACATCACTAACCTTCAACGGACTAAGAATTTAGGTCTAATACTGAAGTAGCTAATCCAAAGAAGAAATAAATAAGAGAGATCAGTAATATGAAGGGATCATCCACCTCAATCATCCAAAGGATGTCAATAGCAATAGCGCATAAAATACTTAAGTGCTAAGGACTAGAAAAGATGGAAAGTGCCTTGACCAGTACATTCACCATTAGTGAATTCAGTAAACTGAAAATGGTGTGAGGCCAAGGTTAATGCTTCTTTGGATAAGCTATCAGCCTTAGTATTGTGTTCTCTGAATATGTGAACTGATTTTAGCTAGATGAAGTAAGGTTCCATATTATGGATATGTTGACACCAACCATCAAGTGCAAGTAAAGTTAGTTACGATCTTCTATTGAACCAATTAATGATGGTCGTGGAGTCACCATGAATGTGCAGAGTGGGAAGGACCATGGATTTAGCACAATAAAGGAGAGTCCATAAAGCAATTAGTTCAAATCTAGTGTTTATACTTAGATCAACACCCAATTTGAAGCAAAAATAGTGGTCCTGGGTGATCAAAAGATGAACACCTATACCTCCAATTTGATTGGCTAAAGCCCCATCAAAGAAGATGTAGGTACAATTATCGAAATAGTTTATTTAGTCAAACTCGGAGGTTGGATGGACTAGAATAATGAGTATGGGCCTCCTCCTAAGGCCGGGTTTAATGGCCGTGCTGCAAACACACCTAGCAGCTCTTCATCTAGCGGAGAAACTGGAACCCTACTCTTGGTTCCAGCTGTCTAATTTTCCAGCGTGTTTTGCACTGTGTCCGAGGACAGTATACTGGTAATTTCCGGTGAGGATAAGATGTTGAGCTCTTGCTTCCACGGGTCAATAGAGTTGTCTGTCATGTCTACCGGACCTACTCCCAAATTCACAAAAACCTCCAAATTGAACTGAACTATCCAAAACGAAACGAGTCATGACAATGTCCAAATACACTTGTCATTTTTTATTATATATTATTATATATTATATGTATTTCAGTATTATTTTATATTATATGTATTTTATTTTTATTATATGTTATTTTATATTATATAAATTGCCATAATAGTATTAGGATATTTTTATTATATTTTTACTAAGCATTAGTTTCGAACTAATCATTGCTGCTATTGTTACTCATTAGTAGTTTTAAACTAATTTATGTTGTTGTTGCTACTCGCTGAAAATGTTGTTATTACTTGCTAAAACTAGTGTTGTTACTTGTTGATATTGTTGTTGTTAATTGTTGAAACTGTTGTTGTTACTCACCAATGGTCTTGAAATTGTTTATTTTATTGTTGTTACATGTCTATAATTGTTATTGCTATGAGCGCTAGTAGTTTCTTGACTAACACATTTCATAATTAGAGTTAAACTTATTATTCATGTAAAGTTTTTTTTTAATAGATATGTATTATGCAATTCGTATTTGTCTAAGTAAATTATGGATCTCATTAGAGGGTCATACTTCCGCTACTTCCACTAAGTTTTAGTTGATAAATTATGATGGTTTTCTAAAGAAGAACGCAAGGAATCAAATTTAACTCATGGGATACCCAAAGCTTGGCTGTCAGAGAAATATGAGAAACTTTTATTTGCCATAAGGAATTATTTTACATGTGAAGGAATATTTGACACAGTATCAATTTCACTTCAAATTGTTGTTACATTTCATTGGAAAAACATTTTTAGACATCCCTTTTGATTTGTACAGAAGTCTAGGAAAGATGGCACATAGGTGCAGCAGAAAATATATGAAGAAAGAGTTGCAAATGTTGAAAGATGAGGTTAGTGCAGGTAATCTAAAACTTCTTGCTGAGGCAAGAGAGAAATTTGATGAAATTAGACCATAAAATGCTTAAATTTTAGTATTAGAGCCTTGGAAAAGGTTTGAAAGCGTCTAGACAAGTTTTTGCACAAACAATGCAGATTTCATAATTGTTGCAGTGCCAACAGTGTAAAAACAACGAAAATTCTACAAAAGTTCTGAAGGTAAAACTTTTGTAGGGCTTGCACTGTAAAACAAGGGAAAATGCTACAAAAATTCTGGAAATGCAGTTTTGCAGCACTTTGAAAGGAAACGCAGTAATGTATGTTATTGTGTAACTATTCCTAACAAACACAACCTTGAAAGGAAACATCTCGATGGAATAATGATAAGTCTTATAAACAAATTACAATTAAATGTAGATAATCTTCCCAACTATTAAAGACACCATCCACATCTTTCTTTTGATAGATTTAATACAAACAATTTATTACTATGAATAGAGTAATAAAAATTTCCTAACCAAATACTATACTTTTACTTTTATAATAAATTGCTATTGGATTCATTATTGTTTTTCATAACTTAAATTTAAAACCCATTACTCATTATAAGCCAGTCCAATGGCTCTATATCCTTAAGGAGTCTAATACGATCTCAAATAATTAATTCATAGTTGGAAAATAATTAGTTCACACTTGAAAACTAAGGACTTATTCCTAAATCATATCTTTTGTGAGATATAGTTCATGTGGACAGAGTTCTTGAACTCTGTCCTCATGGACAGTTTTTGTTTGACGGTGATATTAACAGGAATTTGGGCCTCGAACTAGTATGTTTTTCAAGGTCCTGGCTTTGAGAGGATCTATTCCCTATGGTATATTTTTTATTGATTCAAGGTCGTTCCCTAGATATGGTACCGCTCTCTGCCTTTAGACCTGCTCTTTATTGGCACCGCTAGAACGGGTACCCTGTGGTGGAGCGGGTGATTGGCACCCCCTTATTACTTTATTTATTACTTTCCTTTCCTACCTTATGACTTTCCTGATCTGGAAACATGAAATTCAACCCCTACTCCTTATTTATCTTTCCTTCTAAAAGATTAAGGGCTTATATTCCTTGTAGTATCTTACCTTACCGGTTGAATATGAGGATGAACTGGTCTGGTGAATTAATACCTCCTTGTGAAGTAAGACCTCCTCATTGTGGAAGTCTTTATTCCCTTATTATTCCCATAAGATAGTCTGACCTTCCTTACCTTAAGAGGGGTTTTATTAGTTGTAGTCAGGGGCCCCAATTTCCTAGTTCTATTTTAACCGTTCAATGGGTCCGGATAATCAGTCTCTTCGAAGTACTTCTTTGATCAAGCCTGTGTGTGCAAAACTAGAGAAATTGCATAATTACATCTATAGATGGGAGCAGTATAAACGCTAACCAAAACGCCCCCAACCCGCCGGAATCCAGCAAATCAATTTTGGTCTAAATCAAAATTTAAAGTGGTTAAATCATAATTCCAGCGATTTGGGTCATTTTAAAATCATGGATTTACTCAGAGACAATCACATACAATTGCAAAAATTGTAAAATTGTGAAAATAATCTTTCTCCAGTAGAAAACTGACAGTTTTTTTATCAAAAATACGCCTAGGAAAATGGGGCGTTTTAGTTATCTTTTATCCTACACGCTATAGATGCGCTACAAAATGAATGATCACTATAATAGTGAGTCACAGATATGAGAGGGGGTGAGGCGCGAAGACCTATTCTATGTTCATGACCTGAACAACAAGTTTCTCATTTGTAAGGTAAGAAGGTCTGTTATAAACAATGAGTTCATAACCCACTAAATGAGGAAGGGTCTGTCTGCATTCAAGCTTGTCCCACAAAGGAGAAAACATCACATCGCGCACAAAAAACCCTTGTCACCCAAAAAAACTTGTCATAGGATGCCCAAAAACCATTGTCACAGCATGCCTTGAAAAAGGAGGTCGTGATGCTTACCCATTGAACCATGAGCTCCAAATCCAAAACTGGAACTCCAAAATGTGAACCGTGTGCCCCAAATTTCTACCGTCAAATCCAATTCTCAAGCATGAGCTACAATTATCAACCGTGAGCTCCAATGCTAAACCCTGTGCTCCAGTGGACCTACTCCCAAATTCACAAGAACCTCCAAATTGAACTGAATTGTCCAAAACGAGCCACGGCAATGTCCAAATACGCTTGTGATTTGTTATTATATATTGTTATATGTTATATGTTTTTTATTTTTATTTTTTTTATTATATATTATATATTTTTATTTTTATTTTTATTATATGTTTATTTTTATTATGATGATTATGATTATGATGTTCATGTCGATGATGACAATGATGACAATGTTGATGATGATGATGATGTTGATGATGTTGTTGATGATGATGATGATGATGACGACGATGACAATTATGTTATTATAAAGTAATATTTCTGATAAATATGAGTAATATTTATATTTTGATAAATATGAGTATATTTTGATGAAGATGATGATGGTGGTGATGATGATGATGACGACGATGATGATGCTGATGAAGTTGATGATGATGATGGTGATGATTATGATGTTGAGGCCGACGATGATGGTGATGATGATGGTGACCATGATGGTGATGATGATGGTGATGATGATGATGATGATGATGACGATGATGGTGATGAAGTTGATGATGATGATGTTGATGATGATGGTGATTATTATGATGTTGAGGCCAATGATGACAATGATGATGTCGACGATGAAAATGATGATGATGATGATGATGATGTTGATGATTATGATGATGATGAAGACGATGACAATGATGATGATGGTGACAATGATGATGTCGATGATGACAATGATGATGATGATGATGATGATGACGATGATTATGATGCTGATGAAGATGATGATTATGATTATGACAATGATCATGATTATGATGATGATGATGATCTTGATGATGATGATGATGATTATCATCATCATGAGGATGACGATGATGATGATGTTGATGATGAGTATCATCATCATGAGGAAGATGATGATGATGAAGATGATGTGCCATCTGTATCATCATCTGTGTCAACATTGTAAGGATTGGCCATATCATCATCATCATCATCATCATCAGTTATGCTCATCGTGTCATCATCAGAATAATATTCAACCGCATTGTCTACTACATCATCTGATTCAACTATTCCTTGGATGACGATGATGATGATGATTATGATGATGATGAAGACTATGATGTTGATGTTGACGATGATAATGATGATGGTGACGGTGATGATTATGATGCTAATGAAGACGATGACAATGATTATGATGATAATGATTATGATGCTGATGAAGATGATGACTGTGATTATGACGATGATCATGATTATGATGATGATCATGATTCTGTTGATGATGATCATCTTGATGATGATGATGATGATGATGATGATGTTGATCGTGACAATGATAATGATGACTACGACGATGATGAAGATGATGATGATGTCGATCATGACAACGATGATGATGATGACGACGATGATGAAGATGATGGTGGTGGTGATGATGATGATGATGATGATGATGATGGTGATGAAGTTGATGATGATGATGTTGATGATGATGGTGATGATTATGATGTTGATGAAGACGATGATGGTGATGATGATGGTGACCATGATGGTGATGATGATGGTGATGACGATGATGATGATGACGATGATGGTGATGAAGTTGATGATGATGATGTTGATGATGATGGTGATGATTATGATGTTGATGTCGACGATGACAATGATGATGATGATGATGATGATGACAATGATGATGTCGACAGTGACAATGATGATGACGATGATTATGATGCTGATGAAGACAATGATTATGATTATGACGATGATCATGATTATGATGATCATGATGATGATCTCGATGATGATGATGATGATTATCATCATCATGAGGATGATGATGATGATGAAGATGATGCACCATCTGTATCATCATCTGTGTCAACGTTGTAAGGATTGGCCATATCCTCATCATCATCATCATCAGTTACACTCATCATGTCATCATCGAAATAATATTCAACGACATTGTCTGCTACATCATCTGATTCAACTATTCCTTGGACATATTCTGTTGGATCATCATCGTTAGCTAACTCAAGTTGATCATGCTCTTCGTCATCATATTCTTCTTCCAGAGAAACCTCTTCATTACCATCATCTAGGTTATACTTTACCGGCCTTCCCCTTGGATCGTGTCTCACAACAAATGACCAGCCTGCTTTACATGGAACCTCTGAGTAAAATACTTGTTCACATTGGCTTGGAAGAACAATATAGGGCTCTATTCATGGCTCAAAAAACCTTGTGTTTACCATGGTAAATTAATTACCATGTTCAATAATAGTTCTATCGGGATCACGTTGATTCAATCGTAACATGTACCATTTGATAACGAATAGAACTACCTTAAAGGATTTAAAGTCACATTGTATAATATCTTTCAAATACCCATAGTATCGATTTTCTGAGACTTCTGGATGTCTGTCAGTTCTAGATGAAACATTGGTAACCTCAAAGATAGTTGAAACCCTAGAATCTGATGTTTTTTTTGTTTCATCCATTTTTTTGATCCGATATCTACATCCATTGTAGACCATAGCCTTATGGTGTTTTACCTACAATAAGAAATACACCAATTAGTCCTTATGCAACAATACATGGAAAAAAATAACATGTACGTCAATAAGTAATTTGTAAAATAAAAGATTTAGAGGGATATTTGATTAATTATATACTTGCCATTTTATCTTTTACACCATATGCCAAATCGATTCCCCTTTCTGTTAGATTGTTATCTCCATTGCATTGTGATTCTTTTACCAATGAAGCCACACCTTCCCATGATATTCCATGACCTGATTGTGCGCATCGTTCAATCCATACCTTCATCCAGTCAAGATTGTTTGCGATGTATAAATGAATTGCATCCCATTCTCAACCAATTGTTTAAAGACAATTACCATTAAAATCAAAGAAAGGTATAAATCTCCTGAACAAAGACATATATTCTTTTAATTGAAGCAATTATGACTAGAAAATACAATTTATGAAGAATATAATAAAAATCCACTAGCTAATAATTACCTTTCATCTTCCTAAATATACCTTTCCCCTTCAGTTGCTCCCCTTCAAATTTGTTATTGGAGTTCCGATCACAAATGCGACATAAATTGAGCTTTGACGCTAAAATAGGAAGATATTCACTAACATACAACATGTTTTGGTATTTTGTATATCCTTCCATCATATAACCCTCCGGATGTGCTAGTTGTCTCACCAAAACCTTCATAAATTTCAAGTGCCTCTTAACCATCTACATGGACCTTGAGTGCACAGGTCCACACAACTCAATCTCCTCAACTTGGTGTATGAGGTAGTATTCCTGTGCATTGAAAAATGCCGATGGTAGATGCTTCTGCATTTCACACATGAGACGAGGAATTTCTCTCCTCCAATACTTAATATCTTCTTTATGGATTTCTTTATATGTCAACCATATACACGTGATTCAAACCAATAACGATATTTAATAAAAACAAACATTAAATTACAATATATGCAAGTGAAGAAACACTAAGCACATGCAAGTAATTGCTAGTTACCTCATGTATTTACCAAGATTATATATAACTTGTTTGACATTGTTGTCAAATTTTTCTGGGAGAGAGAGAGGTAGAACATACTATATCAATATACAAACCACACCATTTATTAAAAAAAGAGTATACAAACAAGAAAAACTTATATGGACATAACAATAATAATTACCATGATGAAGACATGCCAATCATGTGTTTTGACCCCCGCAAAATCACCTTTTTTAGTTATGATATTCTTCAAGGTTGCACAAAAACCAGTGGGAAATTTAATTTTCTGCATTACTTCTTTGACAACATTGCTTTGTTGCTCCGTAAACATCCATGGAATTGAGTTTATATTAACTTGTTCTCCGTTGGTATGAAATTGGATGACATCTTTCATTGCGTTGTTGCTTTCTTGAATGTCTTTGCACACTTTCACAACTTTATCTTTCTCCCTCCTTAGCTCTAGTAGTCGCCATAAGGTTTTAGTAACATTCTTTCTAATATGCATTGTATCAAACAAATGAGCAATTTGTAGGTTCTCATAGTAGGGCAACCTGTTGAATTGAATAGGATAAATTTTCATTCCTCGTGGAAGACCATTAATGCCTTCATGATCATGATGGACATCATTAATATTAGTTTATAATTAATAAATTACATCATAAATCAAATATGGCCACTACAACAAACAACTCACAATAAAAATTCATATACGATGATCCATACGTACCATGATGATGATTTCTATTGTACTACATCTTCCAAAGGTGAGGTGTCATTCTCCGTGGTTTTAATGCAGTCTCCTGCTTCCCATTGAAAATATTTCTTTCATTTGTTCTATACCTGTGATTCTTAGAGAGGAAATTCCTATACTCATCAAACACCTCCTTTCTTAATCTTTTTGAACGTCGGGATTTTATCTTAGGACCACAAACTGGACATGCAAATTTACCCTTTGTCTAAAGACCTACAATATTTACATATGGAATATCTATGTCAAATATGTTCATTTATAAAATATTCTAAATACTCTGTATCATTAAATGCAATTAAAGTGGAACTTAAAATTACAAACCACAAAATGAAGTTAACCCAGGGGCATCGTATATTGTCCATACAACCATTGCATGGAATTGAAATTGCCTTTGTCATATTGGTATAGATACGTCATACATAGTTATACCATTCCATAACTTTAGTAGCTCATCTATAAGAGGTTCGATGTATACATTCATATCTTTGACTTGGAACTTACCTGATCCATAATTTGAAGAACATATAAAATATATCATTATGAGAACCATTAAGATATATAAACCATGCAGAAGAGTAAAATAATAGATATATATATGAAATTAAGATACATATTACGACAAATGAGATGCCACAACTACATTATAAATAAAACAGTTTTTGTCAATAAAACCTAGAATAATCATCGACAACATTATGTGCTCTCTCTTTATTGACAACCATGGAGGAATTTTATTGTTGATAACAAAAATAGGCCACACTGTGTAAATGGATTTCATCTGTGCAAATGGATTAACACCATCTGCTACCAAAGAAATCCTAAGATTACGTGGTTTTTCTTTAAAGTGAGGTCACTTTTCCTCAATATCTCTAAAAGCAGTACCATCTGCAGGCATTCGGATAACATCATCTTGACTTCTGTTCCTGGCATGGTAATCCATAAATTGCGCTATGTTTTTGCACCTGAACAGTCGTTGCAAACATGGAATGATGGGAGTATAATGAAGAACCTTTTGAGGCACCTTTTTTGTTATTTTATCTATATGATATCTACTTACATGACATTTTAGACATTCTGTTGCAAATTCATGCTGATTATAATATATAACATGGTCATTGGGGCATGCATGAATTGCTTCATAATGCATTCCAATCTCTTTCATGATGGAAGATAAATCTCGATATGTGCGAGGTAAAATATTTGATGGTGGTAACAAAAAATCAGCTATCGAGCTACAAAAAAAAGAAAAAAATTGTTAATGTAATAAATAAATAATATTAACGAAACATGCTTCATCTGTACAATGACCAATAATGAGTTAACAATACAATTATTAGAGGAATGCAAATAAACTTTATCATAATCCTATATATGTGATGGATTATTTTAGATACCTTAGCATACGTGTGATTGCAATGTTTGAAAGACCATTCATAACCTTCAAGTTCATTATCAACAATATAGTAGAGAGAAGATTTGTTTTGGAGCCTTCATAAATGGGTTCATATGCCTTATCAAGAAGAGGTATATCATGAACATCATCAAAGTCATCATCAATTTCATTATCAAAATCATCGTCATCCATTCTAACATTAAATAAATCATGGATCAATGTATTTGTACCATCATCTTCAATTACATTATCGGCATGATCATCTTGTTCAATATGATCATTCACTTGTTCTCCATTAAACATACACGCTCCATTATCCTGATCCTGAACTTGTTTTGAAAACACTTCCTTTGGACGACATGCTATAGGGTGTCTTTCCTTTAATATAAATACATGGAAACATCAATAGATATACACTAATATATGAAACAAAATACATACAACTACAAAAAAAAACCAAATATAATAATGTTTATAATGCTAAACCTACAAATGGACGATATTCGTTCCCCCTCTCAGCGTCTCCATGTTCCCTGCAATGTTTTGTGGCTATTGAGATCAATATTATTCTCCTCTTAAATACCCGACATTGAGTATAAGGACAATAACATTTGCCATCACCCCTTCGTTTCATTGCATCCCATAGTCTAGCAAGCAATTGTCGGTTGTCTTCGTTTGGATCCAGAATATTTAATCTATTTGACATTTTGTCATAAAATTTGTTAATGAATATAACCGGTTGTCTTAAAAAATCAAGTTCCACACATCAACCACACATCAAGGTTTTTTCAAATGGAGAGAAGTCGAAGAATAAAAAATTCCCGGCAAACTCTCTATCGATGAAAAAAAAAATTCCCACAACCGCCCATTGAAGAATAAAACTATTCTTGAAAATGTCCATCGAGGAACAAATAATTTTCACAATCGTCCATCGCTTCCACAACAAACATGTCCAAATGTTTAAAACAATTTATATTTATAATGGCCATGCGCCCGATATTCGACGCCTTGAACATAGTTACCGTTGAAGTATGGGACCATAAAATTTAAAATCATGTAAACCTTATAAAAAAATTCTATACTGACTGTCGGATATCCGACTCTTATGGATCGGATATCCTACTTCTGTTTGGTTCATAGATGTCAAATATCTGATAGGGAAGTGTCGAATAACCACCACTATGCGAGTCAGAAATCCGACGCCTATCCGGAATGGAAGTGTCGGATAACCGCCACTACAAGAGTCGGATAACCGCCACTACAAGAGTTGGATAACCGCCACTACAAGAGTCAGAATTCTGACACTCAAGTGTCGGATAATCGATGGAGATAGAAATATTTTGTTGTCGGCATTCTGTAGATTGATTGTTGTCTGACACATCTGTGCGAAATGTTGGATGATGTCAGATTCTGTCATCAGATTTCAGGTTCAAATCTTGTAGTGTCAGCATGCACTTTAAAGGTTAAATAACGCACCTGATAATGCACTCAGATGAGTATGTCATCTATATAATCTCTGTTGTCAATGGTGTCCATCAGTCTTTCATTCTCTATATGAGGTAGCAAGTATCGTACATGCGACCTATTTTTGTGACCAATTGTGCGCATATTGATGTTTATACCAACTACTAGGTTGGTGAAGTGGTATACAATAGTTGTTGGTCTATAATCCTGATATACATACCTACCCTTCCTTTTCTGTTGTGCTACAAGTGTTAATTACTCCCCTTTTATAACCATCAAGCCAGTTGGGAATTCAATATTTTCATCATCTGTAACAGGTTCAAGAATGGTTTATTTCCCCTCTAAGCAACATGCCAACCAATAGTCAGAACCCCATTCATTTTTTTTAGGAAACCACTACATATATCTCACCTGTGAAAGCAAATAGGTTGAGTTAATAATACATTTTTTGAATAAGGTCTTGCATTTCTAACTTCTACATAAATTAAATTCTACTTAGGTCAAGTTAACAATACATAAATTAAATTTCTAATTTAGGTAGTACTAATTTAATTTTTTGTACCTGCTTGTATGAGATATGATATGTGATCATAGTATGTAGAAATATGTGTCTCATCATATTCCAAATGGTATATTTCATTAACCCCCTTGAAATTGGTGCCAAGTGTCACTCGATCCCATGTATCAATTGTATCTGTATACTCATAATCATCCCATTCATCGATGCTACAGGAACTACAAAAGAAAGCCTTCAATCTTGTCCAAATTTGTAGGGTCCAGTTGTCTAAGTTTCTAATTGAATGAAACTGTCGAGTTCCATGCACAGTGTTCACCCGATGTTTTTGGGATCGGTCCACATTTGTCACCTCCCATAATATTCTCCACACTAGGTGTTTCCTTGTTGCTTGTTCTCCCATGACAGATGCACACCATTTAACTATAGATGCAGCATCTCGAAGGTGAGCACCTATAAAATTCATCTCTTCCCTTTGAAGGGTAGTTTTGATGCATGCACCAGCACCATCATGATGTCCTCTGCCATGACCAATTTCAAAGCAGTTCTATATATGTGGCACCTTCTATTTTATGTGCAAAAAACACAACCATTCAAATACATGTTCATTCTTGAATTGTCCAACACAACCATCTGACCAAATGAAATGATGATAAAATGGTATATCCATAGCTATCACATGATCATAGAATAATTTAAAGAAATGCTGCACGTAAGGGATTTCATGGGTCCGGTCATCACTTATGTAGAAATGACTTTCTTTCAGTATCACATGTTTCTCTTCATTTCTATCTGGCCCATGTCAATACGTGATATGCACCATTATGATCACTTGCTCTGAGTGATAATATTGACTTTGTATTTCATTTTGTGGTTGTAGGGTGTAATTTTTCGCAAAGTCAACCACTCATAGTATTGTTCCAAGAGGGAAGGTGTCCTTACATATGCTAAATTGCTCATCTTGCCATCGTGCCATATCGACATGTTGAATGTACTGTTGGATCTTTACATGAAACTCTGAAATAAAATCACATACTTGCGCGTGGTGTAAAAATGTAAACAGTGTTATAAAACAACATAAAAAGATGTACATTTATATTAATATGTCAATATTCAACAATTTACCTATGAAGTCACCAATTTAATATTCCTAGTTTCTTTCCCATCATGTAGCTGCTATGTCTCATACTGATAGTTCTGCTTCCCGACAATTGCATTCCCGAATGCTTGATATTCACTCTCATGGATGCAATCAGACCATAATGATAGCCCACCACAATTATTTCAAGAACCCTCTACACATTTCTTGAAGTAATGTGTCTTCCCATCTTTCCTCGAACACATTATGCTATGGATGAAATCTCTGGATGACATTGGCGGAACTGTACTTGAGCATTCCTGCACATGGCGAGAATGCAAAAAATGATGTATATGTGCAAATGTATGGTAATATAGATAAAACTCTACATGGTATCTACAACAACATGTGTTCTGGATGGTATTGATTCTAACATACCAAGGCTTGCATTTTTCAAAATATCTTTGCCCGAGCCTTAGCTCTAAGTGGAAAACTTTAAACATCTCAAAAAATTGGGTTTGTGTCATGTCAATATAATATTTAACATGAGGTTCATTTTTTTTAGAACCCCTACAAAGTTTCAACACATCCATTTTGTTAGAAGAAGGCCTAGTGTTATCGTGCCAAAACATGTGCACTAGTCCCTTCATTGCTTCGACTAACTTCATGTATTTGTGGGGCGAGCTACCGCTAAATGCCCATAATGTTTCCATTTGTCCCTCTACATCAAGGCTGTCTCTTCTTACTGAATATTTTTTAAGTGTCTTTGGATGTAATGGCACAATTTGTGATGTGCATTTAAGTAAACGACATTGTCTTGTGGATCTACATACAATTGATTCAGCCAATACACGAAGAGCCACATTACAGTACCCTGAAAGAGATTTTTTACCAATCAATGTGAATGCAACAGCAAGAAATTTAATAATGTGATTACTTCATTCGACATTGTTCATTGTTCTTATGCCAAAATTTATTATAATAGTTCCCATATTATTTCTACATTTAAGTAAAGCTAAAAACAATTGCCATTTACTGGCTTCGGATTTGTTATCAAAATATTGTTTCATTATTTGAGAACAATGACTAAGGATAGTGCGTTTAGCCACCTTACCTTCCATGGAAGTCAATTCGCTATCGTCCACTTGTATGCATTTAGGAGTTCTCTTTCGTTTTGATGCAAAATTTCTTGTCGTTTGAAATGCTAGAGTGACATTTACATCCACTACAGGCTGACAACTTCGATTAGGAGATTGAACTATCGTCCATGGTTATTGCCGAGTCACATTTGCATCGGGAGTAACATAATTATTGAACTCTTCACAAGATTGTCCGTTTACTAATGGATCAATAATATCATCTCCCCTATAACCAACTTCCTTTAATGTTGCATTATCTTCCTCAGCCTCTACGTCAGGTATCTGTTAAGGGGGGGTGGGAACTATTTGCTCATTCAATGAATGCCAATTATTTCTTAAATCTACCATATTTTTTTTCTTTTTTATTTTCAGCTTCTCTCGGTGTAAGCACCTTCCTCGCTGACTTTCGACCTCTATTATGTACATTCCCCATTGAAATCCACCCAAGCTTGTACAAATCCTATGGATTTGTGTAAGTAATGATTAAATTGCGTGGGTTCAGAAAAAATATGTATTTTTCTACAATAAACCTGGCCCATATCACACAACCCAACATTTTTTATATAACACATATCGCATGCGATATATCACATGCTCGTTTTATCGCATATGTGCTATATCGCATATGCGACATGGATACACTACTTTTTAATTAATGGGCAGTTTTTATTACATGATCTCCAAATCTCATATGCGATATATCACATATGCGATATGTCGCATATGAGATTTATCACATATCAAATAGTAAACTTAACTTATCTATGCTTAGATAATAGTTACCCATTCACAGGCTACTAGTTATATGTATATTTAAGTATATATTGATTATTTCAAATTTTGAACGACTGCCATAGAATCAATATCTACAGTCCTAGTGCATACATGAATAAAAATAGGTGGTATTCCACCCCAAATCTCAAATAAAAACATCTATGGACTTAAATATGTTAAACTTCTATAACCTTACAATGGCCCCATACCAATGGTTAAGACCTCCAAACCTATCCTTGGACGATGGTAGTGTCTATAGAACTATCTTTTATCTATAAATAATCATAATGGTTCCTATATTACCATGGTCAACACCTCCTGAACAATCTTCAATGCATAAAATATACTAATGGCCCATATATCTTATATTAAGGCTACATATCCCCTTTAAAGGGCATGTGTAGCGGTTTAAGACTTGTTTCTATTACACTATTTTCCCATTACCATGGTTAAGACCCTGAGACCCATCCTTAGTGCATAAAACCTCATAATGACACCCATATCCCACCTAAGGCCAAATATTATATCTATAAGGCATGTGAGTTGATTTAGGGACTTTTTGTCTACTCTTCCATGACTATAGTCAATGTCCAAAGACCCATACCTCCCATCCAAAAACCTATAATGGAACCCTTATCCCATTATAATACCATTTAGACTCCAAATATTCCATCCAGACGATCTATGGGGTGGCTCATGGCCCAAGATTACATTGGTTAAGAGGCGGGGGGGTCAAAGGAGGGAGAGGAACGTGTGGAGGGAATCATGGGAGGGAGGGATAGGTAGTGACATTTATGGTGGGGATGAAGGGAGGAGAAATATAAGGGGAAGGGAGGGATGGGTATGGGAGAGATATGAGGGGGGGATGGAGGGAGGACAAATATAAAGGGAAGGGATTGGTGAGAGGGGAATAAATATAAGCAGGAGAGAGGACCCTAGGGTTTAGGGACCATTGACATGGTTGAGCGATTGTGAAACTTAGGTCGTAGACACTAAAGGAAACTTACAGGCATCTAGAGGAAAGAATAATGTATCAAGCCACCACACATGACCTCTCTAGGGGGTCTTTGGCCTTAGATTAGGGATATGTGATTGATTGGTGATTTTGTTTACAGTAGTTATGGGTAAGATGTTTATCAGTTGAGCTTTTGTTCTTGAAGATACTGAATTTATTATATAAATGATTCCGAAAGGGTGTTTTCAAAGTAATGAAGGTGAGTTTATTTTCATGTTATGGTTGTTCATTGATGTCTACAAATGTACAGTCCATAGAATAGAACAGATCATCTTGTACAAAAATTCTTCAAACAAGTGTGTGGCCATCGGTGTAATGAGTATTTATATGTGTATTAAAGATTTCGACAGTTTTCAATATTTAGTAATGAGTATTTATAGTAAGCCATTTGATACTCCATACAGTGTGGCCCCTCCGATATCACATCTATAAAATTTTAAAGACAAAGCCTTTTGTAGAGTCCACAGAGCCCGATGCTTTCTTCTTTCTTGATAGTAGCTGTCAATTTCAATTACTCATGGAACTCGTGTCCAGGATTTTGACGTGTCAGCTCCAGTCATAGGAATCCATGAACATGAAAAAAAACTCAAATGAGAAGCCATCAACTCTTGAAGTTACCCTTTCCTTCGTAATGGTACCAACACATTCATTATGTTAGGGCCCCGAGACCCATTATTCTTGTAAAAAAAATCACCAATCAATCGCATATCCCTAATCTAAGGCCAAAGACCCCCTAGAGAGGTCATGTGTGGTGGCTTGATACATTATTATTTCCTTCGGATCTTTGGAAGCTTGATTTAGTGTCTACCACCTAGGTTTTGCAATCACTCAACCATGTCAAAGGTCTCTAAACCCATCATTAGTGATTAAAACAATTTAATGGTGTCACTTCCCACACACAAAGCGAAGAATGGCCTGAAGAGGTAACATGTGGTGGTTTAAGGTGTTATTGGTGTTCCTAGATTCCTAGAATCTCCAGTTAGGGCCTAAAGTAGAGGTTTCATCCCTTGACATTGTATAAGACCCTAGGGACCTCCCTCCCACTAATCCCTTCCCTTTATATTTTTCCTCCCTCTATTTCCCCCTCATATATATCCCATACCCATCCCTCCCTTCCCCTTATATTTCTCCTCCCTTCATCCCCCTCATATATGTCCTCTACACATCCCTCCCTCCCTCCCATGATTCCCTCTACACCTTCATCTCCCTCCTTTGAATCGCCCCCCCCTCCTAACCAATGTAATGTTGGGCCATGAGCCACCCCATAGACCATATGGATGGAATATTGGGAGTCTAAATGGTATTATAATGGGATAAGGGTGCTATTACTTTCTTTTACTCATGTACCAAATTAGTTAATCCAAAATGCATATGCGTTATAACGCATATGCACTATATCGTATATGCGATATATCACATAAGTGATATAAATAAGCTATAACATATATGCGTGTTTTAAAAATTTAAAAACTTGGCGGGAATAATGTTTGGCGTTATGTTCGAAATTAGCTTCAGACTACCGAACCTTTTGGCCAGGACAAAAAAACCAAGGCTATTGCTTGTCTTTTAGAATTCTATCAATATGCTCAGTTTCAATGGCATGTTTTGCTTTGATAAACACAATATTTTTTTGCAAAAAATTAGAATATTGTAGAGTACGATCTTACCATTCTAAATATGTAATTATTTCCTTTAAATGTATGTTTTAATTATTTATTATTATTTTTCTAAATGACACATGTTAGGTTTGGAAAATAGATACATCGATTGTTTTTTATATGACTTTTGAGTGCCTTCACCATTTTTCAAGAAAACTATATGGTGCACTAGAAGAGAGCGAGCTCTAGAATATTATATATAGAAATCAAGGATTTCATTAATTTTTGCCTCTAAAGTGTTGCACCTTTCAAGCTTTTTTGAATTCAATAATTAATAAATAAATAAAATAATTCATGAAACAACATGAATAAATAGTGTTGCACTAGAACCATATGTCCTTTATAGGTCTGCAAGATTTTATACAAAATTGACATCATTTACCTCATATATTGTTGCACCCGCACAAACATATATGTTATGATGTGCTGAAATTTTGAAAACCCAATTTTACTGAAACTAATTTTATAATTATTTACACATATTTTTTCTGTATAAATATTATATATTATGAAAGATGATTCAATTACCTATCTTTTGTATTTTTACTTCATCTTCAAATACCTTAAAGAAGTACCCCTAATTCTCACCTAAAGTTTGAAGTGTCTTTAAAGGAGTCCATGACTGTGTATCAGCCCTTAATACTAATACATTGGAGTTGAGTTTATTCCTCCTGTGTATTGTGTGAGAGCCATTTTGCTTTGCGCTTCCTCTCTTCTATATTTTTTCTAATTTGGTATCCAAGCCATTGAGTTTAAGTAAGTGAGTGATTGGCATGCTGTTGTGAATGCCTATTGTGGCTGGTTGTGATTGCCTATTGTGGATGGCTGTGATTTCCTAGAGATCTGTAGAAGCTGAAAATCCCATTGAGGTTGAGTGAGAGCCCTTGTGGCCAGTTGTGAGAGTCGCTTGTGGCCTGCCAAGAGATATTTGTCTTTTGCTGCGAATTTGATGAAGGATAGTGCCGCACTCTATTAGATCCCACTTAATGTAGAACATCGGGTATATTTCTGTGTCAAGGAGGTTGTTTTCCTTACTAAGTCCATGCTGTCAGAAAGGACCGCGTCTACAGCAATTTGATTGTTGCTGGTCGTCCAGGAGATCATTAAGCTATTTGCTGTGTGATTAGGAAAGTCGTAAAGTCAACACATGGAGGAATATCATTTTGATCGCCAGTGTTGGAGCTCAATGCCAAAATGTGATCCCACCCAATCAAGAAATCGTTTCCTATAGAAACTGTGGAGGAAAGTTGTTGCCGGTGAGTGAGAATACTTGAAGCTTATGTTTGCATATTTGCTGCAACCCACCATCCGTTGCACACAAGAGAGAGATCGCCGCTACTATACGCGCGGTCCCCAAATCGTTGAAGGAATACGACTGAAAGGAAATCGCAGGCTTGGATCTGCCCACCTAGAGACTGTCGCTGCTTAATTTGAGAGATTCCTGCCATAGACAAAGATCGTTGCAGATGCCATTCAATCGCTGCTGAAGATCACTTGTGGTGCGGTGAGCGTGGAAGGGAGATTGCAATCATTTCTAGAATGACGATCTATCTCCTGCATTTCTAGAACGACCACCCTTGTGCATAAACCATCGCGCTAAATTCTGCATGCGCCCACGTCCAAGTGAAAAGTATGCTGGCGCCCCATCTCATAATATGGATGACTAAGATTGCTAACAATCAAGGCACACACAACCCACGTGCAGATAGCATTGATTACGATCTTGTTGCTAAATGAGGATCGCTTCCCTCATCGTGGAAATCACTGTTGCATATCTTGCTACCCCATTACTGATAGCAAATACCAAATCGATGGGCGTGAGTTGTCCCTCTTCCTCACAAATACCAAATCGAACCAATCACTGATGCATCAAACTGACAGCTAATTCATATCGCACAAAGATTGTGGACGGATCGTGGAAAGAAATTGGCGTGGATGCACCAGTAGCTATAATTTTTTTTATTTTCTATTGAGGAGGGCGCATTGTTGAAGGTGGAAAGAGCGCCGACTACACATCTGTGGAAGGCCATTGTGCGCTGATAGCGCCGAGCTAGAGAAGGGAAAAGGCGCCGGTGGGAAAAGGACAAGGCAGTGAGCACCGCGCTATTGACTGAAATTTTTCAAAGAGAGGACCTGCATCGCTTCCACTGTGCATCGACAGCACTGAGAAGGAAAATGGCAAAAGAGCTGGACCAGAGAGTTCTCCCAGACCAGCGTGGAAGACTGTTTCCATTCATCTCCAAATATCACTGAAGGAGATTGCTGGAGAACACTGCCAATTGTGCTGAAGGTAATTCTCTTCTTTTATATATGGACAACTTCTTGAATTTTGTTGGTGAACCTCTCTATAATGCAGAAAATCTAACCGAGCTTGAAGAGATTCCAATCAAGAATGAAATGAAATTGATTCTTATAATGATTAATGGTGAAGAAGGTTCATTAAAGTAATGGTGATGCCAATGCTATAAATATTTTTGAAACAATGAAATTTGAGATTGCAGCTATCCATGACGATGCTGAAAATCAAGAGTTTTATGAATTTTATGAAGAATTGGAAGCAATATTGAATGCTGAAGAAGAAGCTAAAGATATTAAAACCGATATGTTAGTTAAAGCTTACATCCATGTTGATGATGTAAGTGACATCAACATTGATATTTCCAATGAGAAATAGGAAAATTTATGAGAAAATGTTGCAGCTTTCCATTGAACAAAGCTTAGCTCAAGGCAAATCCAGAACAGTAGTACTACAACCGAGTTCCATTCCATAAACCGTGAAGAATTCAAGATCTGGAGAAGGAAACAGGAGAAGAAAAAAAGTACTATCTGATATCAGCAAAGGTCAAGATGAAGGGAATAGAAGTAGGATTGAGGAGTACAAGGCTTGGATCTCTAAATTGTTAAAGTATTTTGCTAATATGTAATCCTGGCTGAGACCAGCAGTCATGTAATGTCTTGTCATTATAGAAAATCTATTTTTCCAGTAAGGGAGCATGTTAGAAAATAATGTAGAAATACATTGTGTTTAAGTTTTCTATGTCTAAATTAATTGTTTGAACATCTCGTAAGCTGTAGGATTTGATCCATATATTTAGAATCTTACTTAGTTTATTATTGTCGTATATATGTAAGTGTTATTCATTAATACATTGGAGTTGAGTGTATCTCCTCCAATGTGTATTGTGTGCAAGCATTTGTGCTCTGCACTTCCTCTCCTTTATATTTTTTTCTAATTCTTTTATCCTTTCCATGGACCTCTAGAGAAAAATTGGAAGGTAGTTTCCAAAAATAGCTTGGGCGTTCATACATTAGTCTTTGGGTGATTGTTTACAAAGGATTTGCCTTCCAAACATTCCAAATGTAATTTTTTTCATTTTGTTCGATATCAATTAGAGAATTTCGCATGTGACATCGATCCTATTTGCCATCACGTTGTGTTATGCAAGCATGGAACATTTATGATGAAACTCATACTTGGTAAAAACTTAATTCGAAATAATAATTATTTCAGTACTATAGATTGTTGAATGAATATATATCCACATATTTGCAGCAATATAATCTAGGCTTATAACGAGTTGTGTTTTCTCATTCCACGTAAGGTTTGGTAGTTGTGTTTTCCCATTGCATGTAATACGAACAGATTTATCTTTTTGGTATATTTATAACTATCAATATAACCATATTACGTAGAACACCCACATAGTTTGTGGCTTAGGTAAATATAGATCAAATGGTTAAGAGATATAGTTATGGAATGGAAGACTATTTGGATTTTTTTTTATTCTTCATATTCTTCTAGTTAAACTCGTTCAACTATGAGTTATCTATGCCTAGCTACATGTTATCATCCACATTCTTCTTGATATCCATTTCTCAATTATCACAAGTATTTTTATATTATTTTTCTTTTTATCTCACATTCTTCTTGTTATAAATAGTTGGTTAACATTCATCAACTATGAGTTATCCATGCATTGCTACCAATTATTCATTCACCACCTAGTTACAAGTTATTTTTTATATTTTTTTTTGTAATTGTTTATTTCAAATTTTGAATGACTCCCATAGAATCAATCTCTCGACAATAGATTTTTCTCATCCTTATCCATAGATGAAAAAACATATGTCGTAGTCCACCCTAAAGCTCAAATAAAAATGTCTATCGACTTAATAATAACGTGTTTTGTATAACTTGATAGGCTATAATGTTTCAAATATACACTTATTGATTTCGTTTTTATTACATTGATAGGTGTATATATCTTAGAATTTTTGGGTCTACTACCATCTATGTTTTTTTATCTATGGACAATAGTGAGACAAGTATAGTGTCTAGATTGATTCTATGGGTTTCGCCCAAAATTCATAATTAATAATTAAAAAATAAATAAATAATAACTTAGTTAACATGAGTTTGTGATAGTTGCAAAAATTAAACTTCAACTTCATCTATTCGATTATTAGATACAACGATTCAATTAATAGGTACGACTATAAGATTATCTCCATTGATGATACAACTATTATAAGCTTACCTTCAACTCAAATCATTACTTTGTTTATATGAACTTTTAAATTAACTATTAGATGCAAATGTTAGTTTAACTCCAATTATTTAGCTTAACTTCAACTCTAATCACGGTTATATTGGATAGCCTCTGTTATCAGAAACGTGATGGGGCTATGCGTTTTTCTAGGAAAACAGAGTCGAAACAGAAACGAAACGAAAACCGAATTTTTTTTATGGTCATTCCCATTTCTATAATGAAGAAATTGTTTCTTACAAAACAATCAGTTTCAGACAACAGTTTTACCGAAAACGATTTGTCGTTTTTCTTGTAATGTGGTCTGTTGTTGATCGTTTCTTGGTGCAAATCCTAATTTGTGTCGAGTTGGGTGACTTGGTGGGTGTTAAGCCACATCAATTAAATCCTAAATTTATTGATGATGGAGTGTCGTTGAATGAATCATGCTCCCTGCCACCCACCGGCGATACAAACTCTACTCTACTTCCATTGAATCTTGAATGTACATTTTATAAGCCTTTTTAGTTTTTCCTTTCACAATGCACTCAAGAAGGCACATAGGATGACAACTTGAAGGTCGGGAAGCAAGTTTCAGTCTTACCGATTCGACTTCGGTCAATCTTGGTAGTTTAAGGAGGGGCTTCTAATGAAGTTCGGTTGAAAATTTGAGGGAGGGTGTTATCACGGACAACCTCTCGGAGCCTGCTAATATTCCATACCACCCATCAAATGAGGATGAGCCCATCCATGATGTTGTAACGCTATCTCCTTTCCATTCAGCGACTCAGCCCTACATAGTGACACCTTCTTCGAGCTCCCTGAAAAATAAATCCTCAATGGTAAACCTCCTACCGGTATACATTTTCTTGGATCGTATATCTCTTCTTTTTTGTTTCCTTTGTAAAAAATAGCTTTGGTTTCCATTATATATAGTAAAATTTTAAGGTGGTGGTTGTTTTACTACATAAATAAGAATGTTGTAGATCTTCCGTGTCCAGATATTTCTTTATTGATAGTATTTTAATGTTTTCAAACCTTAAACTTATGACAACACTAAATTTTTTCTAGAATTTTAAATAGATATTTAGTGAAGGACCAGGATCTGAAATTGTAGGACTATATTAGAATTGGTTCAAATTTGGATCATATTGGGTTGTTAGAGAGAAAATATATTTATGTTTAGTATGTTGGAATTGAAAAATAGTGGCTCCATATTTATATATTCTCAAACTGATTCTTATATAGGTTGGATTTACATCATACAAGTTATGAATAGAAATTACATAAATATTGTGTTTTAACATATCTTGAATCCCCTCAGATATGTTTGCATTAATACTCTAAAAATCAAAATTGTGATTATGTATTATTCTTAAGATTATCTTATGTGTGTATAACAAATGAAAGGCTGACATTAAACCAATGATGAATTAATCAATATTTGAGATAAATTTGTAAGTTTGATATGTTATTTCGTTGATTTCTTTTAAGTCTCGTAATTTAATTCTTATTAGAGTTGGGAGAATTTGTTTGGTTCAGTTCCATTTATTAGGATATATGCTTCCAGGGTTAGAATAATCATTGGGATTAAGTTAATCATGGTCAAAACCCAACTCAATACAATACCTACATTACAATTTTGATTGAATTTGAATATATTGGTTAATTCTTTCCATTTGATTGAGAGAGGACCCTAATCATTGTTCTTGAGAAAATTAATGTTCTTTGTCTATTTCACAAGAGAAAAGATTTGAACACGGTCATGTAAGGAGTCAAAAAATTAGGCTTAAACCTCTTGATCTCATCACTAAAACCATATTATGTTGGATTTAACAATATTTTCTTATTTATAATCCTATGATATTTATAAAGTTGTTCTTCAAATACATTGTTATTATTATTGTATACACTAGTATAAAATGAGGAATTAACTACTATGTGACTAAAAATTCTAGTCACCACAGGTTTTTCAAGTGATTTACTATTAAATATTAGCAATTTTTGTTGATCCAACTATAAACAACTAAAATTAACGACTAATTTAGTCACCAAATTAATAAATATGACTAGATAATAAGTGATAGAGTTAAAAATAACTAACATAAATGACTAATTTAGTCATGACATAAAAAATGACTAACTAGAAGAATATAAATTACTCATTTATGTTAGTCATTTTTAATTGTGTCATGGAAAATTGCAATTGTGAAAATGAAGTGTTACAATTTAGTAAATTGTCTACCTTATATTAGTAATATTGGTGCCATGCACCTCAATCCTCAGAGATCTAGCAAAGAATTTGCATGAATTTTCTCTTGACCATCTGTATCCCTGCTACACCATTGAAGCAAACCATTAAGCGTGTGCCAAAGGAAAATTAGGTTCCTACAATAACGAATAGGTACTAGAACCAGTAACATATCGATACATAGAAGCATCAATATAGCTAGTTGTTGATCCTTCAATGTAAGAGTCACAAGTCCCATCCTGGGGTGCTTTTCTAAATTTGATATAACTATCATGATCTATGATTGTCGAACTAGCTGCACTAGTCAACGTAGCTTCACCGGGATCAATTCCTTTAAACTTCGTAGAAATTGATCCAATAATAATTGAACGGGTGGAAGCACCAAGAAAAATATTTTAACCAATCAAAATCTCAATTATAATTAAACAGGAGTTTTGACCGAGAACTAGTCTCAAATCCATATGCAGTAAAGGTAGAGGCCTGACTCCATCTCTGAGTTTCAGTTAAATATTTCGACTCCTCGACCTCTTACATGCCTGAACTCATAGAATATGATACATACAATGTAGTGATGACCTCTCCTTATCACTATCAAGTTAAACCCCCTTTATGCATTATTGGTGAGGTAAATTTTGCATCTAACATCACCACCCAAATTCAACAATGGAAAATTGCAGTTTATATAATGAATTCTTGCAATTTACTAAATTTTAACACTACAGATGGATTCAAAGACCCCATTTAAAGGGATCCTTGAATCCATCTGTAGCTTTAAAATTTAGTATTTATTTGCAAGTATTTCCATGGATAAAAGTTCCTTGGAGAGAGCTTGGCGGCTTGTGAAGAGACAAGGAACAATAACTTTGTAAATTTGAAGAAGATTTCTTTTACTTTGGATTCAAAATCTCATTATTCTCATCCTATTACAAAATCGTAGGTTGGGTTTTTGATTTTGTGTGAAAATTTAGCATCCTACATGCTAATCTTGGTTATCATCCTGCATGTTGATTATTTCTTCTAAATGTTGCAATTCTTGATCTTGATCACATTTAATTGGTTCATATGTTATAATGGATGTTCCTTTCCTTAGATACATCATATTTAGTTATTAAGGTCTTGGGTATTCCACCATTTAAACTCCTCTAGAACAATTCACTACCTCCTTATACCTGCATGCAAAAACATCTTGATATTATATGATAAGTTAGATAGTTCAAATAAAATAGGAACAAGGGTATAAGCAAGCTACACCAATAAAATAAACTAAGTAATAAATATAAAGAAACATATACTAATTTCTTCATATCCTCTAATATTTTATTCAAAAATTGTTATAATACAACCACTTATGGAGGATTTCAATATTTTAGCAAACTTATTCATGAGATGGACCACAAACCTTCTACATACCCAATTGTAAATGTTCATTGCAACATGAACCATGTCAAACCCTCTGCAAAAGATGAGGGAATCATATTAGGAGCTAAATAAAAGTCGACATGTACAAAAAGATGATTATACTTTCTACATTGATTGTGGAGGCAAAATTACATTATCACAACATCACATACACCATTATTTTCATCAAGTCCCCTCCAGTGGAGAATTTAAAATTGCTTGAATACACATACAACTAAGTAAATAGAAAAATAATTAACGAGTCAATGACCCATAGATACTATGTTAACCATGTTTAAAATTGGTTAAACGATATGTCCTACACAACTAACACAGAGTGGGCCATGGGCCAAACCGCAACCCCAGCTTCACTCTCAATATATATAGAGAGATTACTATTATATAATATGAATATAAATTATGTGATCGATATTCTGTTAGTATTATATATAATATATAATATTAATATAAAGTTGTCTTATTTACCGTGAAAAAAAAATATAATATTAATATGATATGTTTTTAATATATAATATTAGAATATCTAACAAATTTTTAAAAGGGTAAATAAAAAAGGGGGGAAATAAATGGGAGAAGGAAAAATAGTGTTAAAAAAATTTGGGAATTTTGGTATAAGAGACAAAGAAATCTGTTGTAGATCATGACTAATTGTAATGAAATTATTCTGGAATGGTGCGTGGAATGGTGCATGAGCTTAAGGGAATTGGTAGAGGGAAGATAGGTAAATTCCCACATCATTATTTCTGTTTTTTCATCAATTCTTTTCATAAGAAACAATTTTTTTAACAAATGTGAATGAATTAACGAAGCACATAATTTTTTTGATAGGGTGCCTCAAAGAGAGGAAATCACATGGACCCCAATAGTCACCGAGTATTCTCAGAATGGACCTGTAGAGAAAGCCATGATTTATTTTCACAAATCCAAATAACACGAATGAGATTGAATGAGTTCACATTCGCAATGTGATCAAGGTAGTCATTGGGATTGTCGAACTAAAACAGAGAAAACAAATCCATGCTTGTATTCTCAAGATAGGATTTGATTCGAATATCTTTGTGGGAAATACCCTTGTTTATATGTATTACAAATGCAAGGTTGTTAAGGATGCATGAAAAGTGTTTGAAATTATGCATGAATGAAATGTGGTTTTGTGGAGCGGTATGGTTGGAGATTTAATATGCAGGATTTTTGGATGGTTTTCTTGCCAAATGGATGCCGAAGTAAATATGAGTAAATCGAGACTCCATTTTCTATTATGAGACAAAGTTCTTCTAGTCATTAAAATGTCAAACATATCCAATCCAAAATGGTCATATTTGATTCCCTATGTATAGATGTATGGAGAGGTTCCGATGGATTGAGGTTTTTGATGCTGAGGTAGGGTTTCAATATGTTAAGATCTGCCTATTTCCATTCTGTTTAGGTGCCTTTCTAGATTAGGGAAATTGTCATACTTTGATCTCTTGAATTAGAATTACGGTGAGGATGACCAAACAAATACATCATGCATTTTCTGCACACAGGAGGAATTGATAGATGCTTGGATTTGTTCGAAATTCGAAGGAATACATTGCATCTATCAAGAAGGAGATTGCAATTGATTATGTCAAGAAAAAGTATATGTGACAGGGTTCTAGTTGAAGGATTCTCTGTGGGTATTCAAACAGAGGGGTCCTCCCCTGATGAGGCAGTAAAAGTGGTTTCTCTGTTGCTTTGGCTTAGGAAAATGTTGAAACAACTATTATGAAAGTAGGTGCAGGTATTCCTTAGACTCCAGCGTTAGATCCTAATGTTTCTCTACATTTTTCTGGAACTGAGTCCTGTTGTAGAAAATGAAAATGTTTAAACCCAAATCTAGACAAGGTAAAAATGGTCCTTGGTCTGGATGTGGGTTTGGATAAGGTTGAGTCTTTATCCTACCTTGGCTCTAGTTGCAAAACTCATGGGAAAAATGGTCTCAAAAGCTTCTTTGTTGCAGTGGCTTGAATCAGGTTTGAGACCCCTGTTGGGTTATATTCCACAGTTCATTATCTTGGTGAAGGGTTGGTTGTGCTTTGAATTCAAAACTCAATCTGATATGGATTTGGTTATGCAAGTGCTGGTTGCTTGGTTTTGATCCTCAATCTGAGTCCTTAATGGTTTGACATGTATGGGTTCTTTTACGTAGCTTCCCTAGAGCTCTGGTTGAAAGAAGTTTTGAAGGTTGTCACAAATAAATTGGGAAAGTTTATTGATTTGGACAAGGAATTCAAGTTTGTGGAGGATAAAAGGATGTCTAGGGTCTTAGTGGAGCTTGACCTCACAGAAGTGTTGGAAGTGGATATAGAGATAAATTGGTAATATGGTAATTTCATTCAACCATTGGACTATTGGAAATTTCCATTTTGGTGTTTGTTTTGTCATGATATTGGCCAAATCCTAGCATGAATGCCCATATCCAAAATCGCTTCAGAGGAAAATTTGGAAAAAAACTCCCAGAGTTGTGATTCCATTAACAATAAATGACAAGATGGGGTCCAATGAGGAACCTGACCTTGAAGAAAAGGTTAATCTCGAATCTTGATGCTCAATGGAAAGGTGCTTTAGAGGAACTGCAATTTATTTTTCTGGATTGATTTATTTTTCCAATTTGTAATCTCAAAAGATCTCAGAGTTTTGGCCATATATGCTGCATACTATATCAATTTGCAATTTTGTTTGGGGTGTTGCGAAGGGAATTATATTGGATTTCCAATGAGTAGTTGCACACCACCATTTGTTCTCCTCTTTGAGGTCTTTTTTCTTGAGGACAGATGCTTTTTCTCCTGAACAAGTTTTTTCTTTATTTTCTAGAGAAAAAAACATAATTTTATTGTCTCCAAGAATATAGGTACAAAATTACATATTGTCAATATATGTTGTCTGCATATATTCTGATATTAGAGAGATTGAAACAAATATGCCTTATGGAGGCCCATCTATCAGTCCCTAAAAAGGTGGGTTTAGGTATATGCAGGGAATTACAATATGTGCCGAGCTAATAGTGATTCTTCAGCAAGGGCCTAATCTATAATAAATACACAGTCAATAAAGGTCATATCCTTCAAGCTGTCCATGAGCAAGAGAAAAACAATCCAAAAATCAGTTATACCTGATTGAAGGAGGGTGCCCCTCGATTTCCTTGAAAGGTCTTTGATAAAACTGGTATTGTGTATCATTATGCACCTCTGAGATTATTATTTATCCTTGAACCAAATAGTTTTGAAAACAAGTATGTTAGAACCTTTGTTTGGAGGTTATTGGATTGATTTATTTTTCCAATTTGTAATCTCAAAAGGTCTCAGAGTTTTGGCCATATATGCTGCATACTATATCAATTTGCAATTCTAATTAGGGTGTTGCGAAGGGCATTATGTTGGATTTCCAATGAGTAGTTGCAGACCACCATTTGTTTTTCTCTTTGAGGTATTTTTTCTTGAGGACAAATGCTTTTTCTTCTGAACAAGTTAAGTTTTTTCTTTATTTTCTAGAGAAAAAAATGCAATTTTATTGTCTCCAAGAATAGAGGTACAAAATTACATATTGTCAATATATGTTGTCTGCATATATTCTGATATTAGAGAGATTGAAACAAATATGCCTTCTGGAGGCCCATCTATTAGTACCTAAAAAGGTGGGTTTAGGTATATGCAGGGAATTACAATACGTGCCGAGATAATGGATATTCTTCAGCAACAACCTCCTCTGTAAAATACATAGTCAATAAAGGTCATAGCCTTCAAGCTGTCCATGAGAAAGAGAAAAACAATCCAAAAATCAGTCATCCCTGATTGAAGGAGGGTGTCCCTCAATTTCCTTGAAAGGTATTTGATAAAATTGGTATTGTGTATCATTATCCACCTTTGAGATTCTTATTTATCCTTGAACCAAATGTAGACCCTGTTTGGAAAGTTAATCTGCTCCTAAGTTCTTTTCCCTGTAAATATGCATACAAGAAAAATCATCAAAACTGGAGATTATGTGTGAAACTTCAGGCAGTAATGGTTCCAAATTTGTGTTCCTACATCTCTGTGCCCCATTGATCTAGTTAATCACTAGCATCGAGTCACTAAAAACTTGAATTGCTTGATAGTTTTTATTTTTAGCGAAGCCAAGAAGGATTTTAAGAGAGAGGAGCTCAACGTAATTGTTGGTTTCAGAACCAAAACTCATTGCACTTTTGAATTAGTGTGAATATGAGAGATGAATTTATTGCCCCTCTACCACATTTGGCCTGGTTTTGTTGAGAAACATCGTCAAAGAAGGCCCATGGAATGGCCTTATTGATCAGTACATTCTGCACCATAGGGAAGGAAGGCATGTCTTTTACCTGAGGATAGAAAGAAAAGATGTTGATGCTATTTATGGCTACTACCTATGGGCACATGGAACTCTCATTAAAGATAGCCTTATTCCAGTCAATCCAAATTCCCCAAATGATAATCAACAGAATATCTTGATACTGCTTTTTCATAGGCATTGACATCAATCTCTGAAATGTGTTCTCAACTATTCCCCTTGCGAGGAAAGATTAACACCCAACAACCTGGAAACCTCCGCCCAAACCTTCCTTGAGAAGAAACAACTCAGAAATAAGTGAATACGAGATTCTAAATTGTTCTTACACATTACATACCATCCTGGTCCTTTGAAACATCTGTTTTGCAGCTTGTACCAAGTTGGGGCTTTGTTTTCCAATGTGCAGCACATGAGCAATCTCAATTTCACTAGACAATTAATTTTCCATATTCGATTCCACCACCAAACCACTTTCCTATTGAACATTTCCACATTCAAGTGCTCCTAACCCAACTTTGGCGTATATGAGCCTGCCTTATCATTATTCCATATCAATTCATCTTCTTAGTTTGAAAGGTGTATATGGAAGTATTCAATACATCAATATATGTGTTCCATATTTCTGCCTGGTCACCTTCCAGAATCTAGAATCAAGGCAGTAAAAGTGCTTTCTCTGTTTCTTTGGCTTAGGAAATTGTTGAAAGAGCTGTTTCAAAAGTAGGTGCAGGTATTCCTTAGAATCCAGCTTTAGATCCTAATGTTTCTCTACCTTTTTCTGGAACTGAGTCCTGTCGTAGAAAATGAAAATGTTTAAACCCAAGCGAGACAAGGTAAAAATGGTCCTCGGCATGGATGTGGGTTTGGAGAAGGTTGAGTCTTTATCCTACCTTGGATATAGTTGGAAAAATCATGGGGAAAATGGTCTCAAAAGCTTATTTGTTGCAGTGGCTTGAAGCAGGTTTGAGACCCTGTTGGGATATATTCCATAGCTCATTATCTTAGTGAAGGGTTGGCTATGATTTGAATTCAAAGTACAATTTGATTTGGAATTGGTTATGCAAGTGTTGGTTGCTTTGTTTTGATCCTCAATCTGAATCCTTAATGGTTTGACATGTATGGGATCTTTACGTAGCTTCCCTAGAGTTATGGTTGAAAGAAGTTTTTAAGGTTCTCACAAATAAATTGGGAAAGTTTATTGCTTTGGACAAGGATTTTATGTTTGTGGAGGATAAAAGGATGTCTAGGGTCTTAGTGGAGCTTGACCTCATAGAAGTGTTGTAAGTGGATATAGAGATAAATTGGTAATATGGGAATTTCATTCAACCATTGGACTATTGGAAATTTCCATTTTGGTATTTTTTTTGTCGTGATATTGGCCACATACTAGCATGAATTCCCATATCCAAAATTGCTTCAGAGGAAAATTTGGAACAAAACACCTAGAGTTGTGATTCCATAAACAATAAATGACAAGATGGGGTCCAAGGAGGAACCTGACCTTGAAGAAAAGGTTAATCTAGAATACTGATGCTCAATGGAAAGGTGCTTTAGAGGAACTACAATTTATTTTTCTGGATTGATTTATTTTTCCAATTTGCAATGTCAAAAGGTCTCATAGTTTTGGCCATATGTGTTGCATACTATATCAATTTGCAATTATGTTTGGGGTGTTGTGAAGGGCATTATGTTAGATTTCCAATGAGTAGTTGCACATCACCATTTGTTCTCCTATTTGAGGTCTTTTTTATTGAGGATAGATGCTTTTTCTCCTGAACAAGTTTTTTCTTTATTTTCTAGATAAAAAAGCATAATTTTATTGTCTCCAAGAATAGAAGTACAAAATTACATATTGTAAATATATGTTGTCTGCATATATTCCGATATTAGAGAGATTGAATCAAATATGCCTTATGGAGGCCCATCTATCAGTCCCCAAAAAGGTGGGTTTAGGTATATGCATGACATTACAATACGTGCTGAGATAATAGAGATTCTTTAGCAAGAGTCTTCTCTGTAATAAATACACAGTCAATAAAGGTCATAGCCTTCAAGCTGTCCATGAGCAAGAGAAAAACAATCCAAAAATCAATAATTCCTGTTTGAAGGAGGGTGTCCCTCGATTTCCTTGAAAGGTCTTTGATAAAACTAGTATTATGTATCATTATCCACCTCTGAGATTCTTATTTATCCTCGAACCAAAGATTTTTAAAAAGGAGTATATTAGAACCTTTTTTTGGAGGTTATTGGATTGATTTATTTTTCCAATTTGTAATCTCAAAAGGTCTCATAGTTTTTACCATATATGTTGCATACTATATCAATTTGCAATTTTGTATCTTGCGAAGGCAATTATGTTGGATTTCCAATGAGTAGTTGCACACCACCATTTTTTTCCTCTTTGAGGTCCTTTTTCTTAAGGACATATGCTTTTTCTCCTGAATAAGTTAAGTTTTTTCTTTATTTTCTAGAGGAAAAAATGTAATTTTATTGTCTCCAAGAATAGAGGTACAAAATTACATATTGTCAATATATGTTGTTTGCATATATTCTGATATTAGAGAGATTGAAACAAATATGCCTTCTGGAGGCCCATCTATCAGTCCCTAAAAAGGTGGGTTTAGGTATATGCAAGGCATTACAATACGTGCCAAGCTAATAGAGATTCTTCAGCAAGAGCCTCCTTTGTAATAAATACACAGTCAATAAAGGTCATATCCTTCAAGCTGCCCATGAGAAAGAGAAAAACAATCCAAAAATCAATCATCCCTAATTAAAGGAGGGTGTCCCTCGATTTCCTTGAAAGGTCTTTGATAAAACTGGTATTTTGTATCATTATCCACCTTTGAGATTATTATTTATCCTTGAACCAAATGTAGGCCCTGTTTGGAAAGTTAATCTGCTTATGAGTTCCTTTTCCTGTAAATATGCATATAAGAAAAATCATCAAAAATGGAGATTATGTGTGAAACTTCAAGCAGTAATGGTTCCAAATTTATGTTCCTACATCTATGTGCCCCCTTGACCCAGTTAATCACTAGCATCGAGTCAATGAAAACTTGAATTGTTTGACAGTTTTTATTTTTGGCAAAGCCAAGAAGGATTTTAAGAGAGAGGAGCTCAGTGTAATTGTTGGTTCTGGAACTGAACTCATTGCACTTTTGAAATAGTGTGAATCTGAGAGATGAAGTATCGCCCCTCTACCACATCTATCCTGGTTTTGTTGAGACACATCGTCAAAGAAGGCCCATGGAATGGCCTTATTGATCAGTAAACTCTGCACCATAGGGAAGGAAGGCATGTCTTTTACCTGAGGATAGAAAGAAAAGATGTTTATGTTGTTTATTGCTACTACCTATATTGGGAACATGAATCTCTCATTAAAGATAGCCGTATTCCAGTAAATCCAAATGCCCCAAGCAATAATCAATAGAATATCTTGATAATGCTTGTTCATAGCCATTGACATCAATCTCTGAAATGTGTTCTCAAATATTCCCCTTTCTAGGAAAGATTAATACCCAACGACCTAGAAACCTCCGCCCAAACCTACCTTGAGAGGGAACAACTCAGAAATAAGTGAATTCGAGATTCTAAATTGTTCTTACACATTACACACCATTCTGGTCCTTTGAAACATTTGTTTTTCAACTTGTACCAAGTTGGGGCTTTGTTTTCCACTGTGCAGCACATGAGCAGTCTCGATTTCGCTAGACAATTCATTTTCCATAATCGATTCCACCACCAAACCACTTTCCTATTGAACATTTCCTCATTCAAGTGCTCCTAATCCAACTTTGGCGTATATGAGCCTGCCTGATCATTATCCCATATCAATTCATCTTCTTATTCTGAAAGGTGCATATGGAAGTTTTCAATGCATCAATATATGTGTTCCATATGTCTTCCTAGTCACCTTCCAAAATCCAGAATCAAGGCAGTGCTCGTAATCCATCTATGTTTCTCCATGAAGATATGAGGTTCGTAGCAAAGTAAAATGTTTCTCCTTATTTTTTGCTGAGTTTTGCCCAAAAATAATCACCGAGAAAAATTCTCCCAAATTCCCCTCATCCCAGGGGTGAGTCCTCGTGGAACACTGCTATTTAGGCTATTATGCATGTGCATATTTTCAAATAACCATGTATAAATCATGTGCCCTTTTGACTTATCTAACAAGACAAGTATTCTTGTTAGTTGCATGTCTTAATGCACCTTAGGTGGCATTTCCACCTTCCGCCTTTATACCAATCCAATCCCAAAATTCCTATTAGAATGGGATGTGTTTATTGATTATTTTCATGAATTAAAATGGAAAATTTTTCTTATGTGAAATTCTCTCCCGGTGGCTACTATTCCAAAAAGTAACAACATTATAGGTGGTATTGGTAAGATAAGAAAATATTGTCTAGTTTAAAGAATAGTAAATTGTATTGACCAATCTACGGTTGAACATGTATCCTATTGTGCTTGAGGAGGGAGGCACCTCTCAGATTTAATACCATATCAAATTGTATTCCATTTTGAAAATAGGGCATAACTTTTCTGGGAAACACTATTGAAATAATACCTTTATTACCATGCATTGCAACTACTCTTTATCACCCACCTGTATCTTATGTTTTTGTGTTATATTTATGTGAACTGTTTCCACATTATCACTAGAATCATCTACTCTATTGATCCATTTCACATCAATAGCTCAACACCTTCCACCTATAGATGCTCTGAGACATTATTATCTCGTAGTGGATACTTCACTACCTCTTCCCTTGCACTTGATCCTTTTTTGTTTTGTCCACTTCCTACACACATTACACATAGTGAAATGCTTGGAACTATTGTATCTTGTTCAATACCTCAAGCTATCAAAATATTGAAGATGCACATAATTTCCTCTTTTTACAATTATTCATTGAATATGCTGAGAAAGAAAAACTTAAACTTGGTACTTCCAAAATCTCAATAATTGTAAAAATTCTTAAAACTTAGAGTTACTTTCTTACTTTTTTGGAGGATTTCACTGGAAAGGTTCTCCAACTATGTGATCTTGTCCTGCATATTTTTCCCTCAATAGATATTACATTTTTTGGTTCCTTAACCCACAATGTGAAGCTTGTGAGGAGAAACAAGGATTCTTGATATTTGAATTTTACACAGATTTTAAATGTGATGATTGATATCTACTCTAAAATTCAACTTAAAATATCATGAGTCATAAATTGGTGCAGACCATGGCTAATTCGAGTTCAGGAACATTCTTGCGTGTTGTTGGAAGTGAACTTATTCATAAATATTTGGGGGATGGTCCTAAGTTAATCAAAGAATTGTTTCGGGTTGCTAATGAACTTCTCCTTCAATTGTTTTCATTGATGAAATTGATGCAGTTGGAACAAAAAGGTATCTGCATGTGTTACCTCCATCTCAATTAACTAAATTTAGTGTTTTTACCACTTATTACCTTCTTCCCTAGGTTGTTTATTTGCAGATATGACGCACATTTAGGTGGTGAGTGTGAAATTCAACGAACTATGTTGGAATTATGAAATCAACTAGATGGTTTTGATGCAAGAGGAGACATGAAGGTTATTCTTGCAACAAACTGTATTGAAAGTATTGATCATGCTTTGTTGCGCCCAAGAAGAATAGATACAAATATAGAATTCCCTCTACCTAACATAAAAACAAGGAGCCGTATATTTCAGGTAATAACTATTTAGACTTACAAATCAACACTTTTAAACTATTTGGCATTTGAGCTTTCAGATTTATAAGATAAGAAAAATTCCCAGCCTTTATTTGTCTACATATGTTGGTTTGTCTTCTAATAATTTGAATAAAAGGCATAAATAATTTTTTCCTAGAAAGAGACATTGTTTACAAAGCAACATATAAAAGTAAGTAGAAGCTATTAAGCCTTTTAAAATCCCACAGTTGAGATAATATAACATTAAACAATGGGGAGTCTTAGCTTCCACCCTGCATACATCGTTGTTCCTGAATGGCATAATAAGAAAGCTATGTAAGCATAATTAGGTTTTGATTGGAGAGCTTGTTGAGAAAATTCTTCTCTTCCATAGAACATCTTTCTGACCTTTTTTTTTGTAACCTTCCAATTGAGGCAGTCAGAACTTTGGTTTTAAAGTAATTTTTAATTAACCAGGTTTTCTTCCCATATATATTTATTCTAGTCTTGCCATGTACCTAATTCCATGTTGAACTTAAGTGTACCATTCCTGTTAGGAAATATCTCTTCTAGTCTCACACCATGTTAGAACTCTATTTAAAGCATGATGAACACAAAAAACATAAAGAGAATAAACGAACAACAGGCTGTAGAACTCTTAATTCTTATTGCAAAAAGAGAAGTATTGATAGAAAAATCGATATGATTAAAGGACAAAGTCATAACTAAAAGTTTCAGTGGTCTTCTATACAAAACTGCAGAGGTATTCAAACTACAGTTATGTAAACTATTGTTTAATGTTCTTGATTTAACTTTTGATACATTCCAACTATCTCACCATAGAAATTGCGAACATAGAAAAAAAGTTTAAAAACAATCCAAGCATGAATATATAAAACCTTTGTCAAAAAGAAAAAATATCAGTCAAGTAACTAGTCTCATAGACCAAACAATCCAGATAAATTACAAATGACTAAATTCATCTATAGTAAGGGACCATGATAACTTACAATTATCCCCAATCCAAACTTGAAACATATGAGTATTACTAGTATAAATCCAACCGTATAACAAGATATTTAGTTCACATTAGCAACATAGTATTGTGAACCATATTTTATATCCACACCTGATCAAATATGGGTTTATATGTTAGCTTACATTTTGTTCTGTAATTTCCCTCTAATGTGCATGGTTATTTAATTAACCAGAGAATAAATAGTTAATTAAAACAAAAAACTTCATCAGTAGTGGAGATGTTAAGTACTTACTTGAGAGCACTACCTGTATTCCATTAAGAAGGATAGATGCAGTAAGAAATGGAACCAACTGTGAGACACTTTATGCAACACTTGGGCTACTTGTAAAGAGATATCCCAAGACAATTTTGAAAAGAAGAAAAACTATTGCAAAGATTATGCTGATGATTGAATATGTAGCCACTGAAAAAAAAAACTGAAAAGCATGCAGCCTCAGCAGTCCCAGCACCAAGCTCATTGGAGACCCTTACACTGCAAAAGGGAATATTGTGAACAATAAATAACATTTGGACCGTAATGCATATGGAATTCATATATTACATAAGTCGTTTAATTGTCAAACCCAAGGAATATAGTTAGGAAACAATTAAAGCATTGGGGAGATATTATGGCATGAATCTGCGTTTTATTCTTAAAAGTAGTTGATATCTTGTTCTGGAGTAATGCATGCTTTGTTAAATCTCATGTTTGATAATGATTAAGAGCTTCATTATTCTACTCTAATTTCTCTGAATATTGAGAAGAAGTAAGAAATGGAGGATAAGGTGGCGATGCCTATGAATGGAGGAGACACAAAATGACCGGTTTCTGTTTTAGAAGAGGAAGTAATCCGATCATTGTCGTTTAATGAGGTTAGATAAATTTTTGTGATTCCTTAAGTACCATGCAAGGTTGTATCTCTTTGAAATCATTTGGTTTTGTTTTTCCCTTTTGTAAAATTTGTTCACTCATTTATCTCTACAATAGGGGTTTTTTGGGTCTCTTTTTTTAAGCTATGCTCTATTTGAACAATCATGTCAAGCTATTTTCTAGTTCTTAATTTTTGTGCATACAATTAACATTGGGTTTTGACATTAATATTCTGATAAATAGAAAACATCTACCAGAGTTGAAGTGCATCTCCAAAGAAAGGATAATGAGGTACCACTCAATTTAGTGAATGGTCGAATTTCAAAGGAAATGGCTAAAGAGGAGAAAACACTCAAAGAAAAAAATGTTGTAAATGGAGGAGATGCAAAGGCATTGATATCTGTTTTGAAAGAGGCAAATCCAACCTCACTATTTGATGAGACTATATATCTTTTTGTGGTTCCTCAAGTCCCATGAAAGGTAGTATATCTTCCTATACATTTGGGTTCATTTTTCTCTTCTTGTCTACTGGGGTTTTGATATTATTAATCTAATATACAACAAAGGTCTTCTGAGGTTGAAGCATGTCTCATAAGAGAGGGTAATGAGATACCACTCAAATTATAGAGTAGCCAAATCCCAGTAATTACAAAGGAAATGGTTAAAGAGGAGAAAATACTTGAAGAAGTTTGTTTGAAACACCAGGGTGTAGAAATGGAAGGATCAATCAAGAGTGAAAATCTGTAATTGAGTGATTCCATGTTTAGAAAATTGGATGAACTTCTGAATCAGACTGAGATGTATACAAAGTTCCTACTGGAGAAGATGGATGATATGACTTTGTAAGTTATACCAATGTTCCTGTTATTTCCTGTTTCTTAATTTTAATATCTTCGCCTTTTTCAGAGTGTTTTTATTCCTGTGCACAGAATGCAGTTGCAGATGACAATGCACAAGCAACTCAAGGGAATAATGTGAAGAGATCTAGCAAAAGAAAAGCAGTTGTTTCTCGCAATGTGGTAATTTTAACTCCTCTCAGGCACTTCCTTACCTTTTCCGTCATTAAAATTTATTAAGTGCTACATTGTCATAGATGTAGAATTTCTTGTGGCATTGTGTGGATACCATATGATTAATGGTTGTAGACTAGAACATAGGATTCGGGAATCTATCCTAGATGTATCAAGATGGATCCCATGCATATCTCTTGAATATCAATGTTCTATCATTTCCAAATATGAATCCGAAATGTATCCGAGAAGGATCCCAATTAAATACATATCCAACCATATCCAGGAGGGAGGGGGTAAGTATCCAGTAACAAAAATTATGAGTTGTACATTTTGGATAAACTTCCAGATATTGTAAAACCATATAATTGTTTTGTATTTTCTTTAAGTCTTCCTAATTCCAGCATATACATATTAAGCTTAAGATTTACAGGAATATATTTTATTGTATTCGACATTGGGGAAACATTTTCTGTCAAACTTCCACTTTTAAACAAAGGAAATTTTGCACATGGGAAATCCATGTGCTTGTGTACTCTGGTAGGAAATTCCATTGTGTGACCTACATTCTTCTATGTGAAACTACAATTTTAAAACCTTTAAACATTAGTTGCTTCCCACAGCCCTAAGTGACCTCTGAAAGAAATTTAGGTGTGTGCTGGTAAAATATAGATTATGTTACTGTCTTTATCATACTCTTGAATCGAGCTTTCTAGTAGTATTTCTCCAATATGATTACAAGTTTACAACTCTTGTAGGTGTTGAGATTGGTGACAAGTCAATCAGAAGGAGAACTATTTGAAGAATCCCTTGCTCCTGTTAAGCGTTGTGTTGGGGGTGGTGCATCTCAAGGGAATTCAGATGATAGTGATAATGATTTAAAAGTGGTAGCAGAATTTGTTTCAATGAATCTTCGCTTCCATGTAAGTAAAATGATTTAGACGTTGAGTACTATATTGATATGGAGCTTTCAGTGTGAACACATTGAGATTGTAACTTTTCTTTTATTGATATTTTTTTATGAAGATCCCTTTTTACAGTTCTTATACCCCATGTTGTGCTTTATTATGTATCAAGTAGTTGTTGGTTGTGATTTAGTAATTGTTTCTTACAGAATCAAATCCTACATTAGATCATGTTCCCATCAGATGTTTGAACTTTAAAGTGTTGCAATGGAAGAGTTGTTGCAGATTAGGAGAACATTAAATGATTTTAGAAGTATTGAAATACCATGTAGAAACTAAATGAGAATTCTAACGGAGATATTAGAAACTCATCGTGCATGTTCCTTTCTCTGTATCGGCTCTATTTCTTTGCAAGCTTTTAGTGAGAATTCATATATTGCATAAGGAATTACAACTTTCTAGTGAAAATTACATTTTATTCTAAGAACTAGCTCTAGCAACCATTTTGAATGTAACTGTCACTTGATGCTTTTGATATCTTGTAATTATGCATGTGGGGATGTTGCATTGTATTTTGTGTTTCTTTTTTTATGTTGATAGATAGCATTTCCAAAATTTTCATATGGATTTGGATGATCGACAACTAAGTGTATCATGTATAAAAGTTGTTGGAAGGTTCAAACCTTGCATTCATATGGGGTGTTTTGACATCAACACTTTTGTAGAACTCAACCAACATGCACGGAAGGTTAGGAATTACTAAAAACTGCAAATGTAATGCTAACACTGTCTTCTGTAGATTTTAGACATCATTACACCACAAACATGCTAAGCAGTAAAAATAGTAATGCTATCAGACTAAGTTTGATTCTTAATGCAGTTGCAGTGTCCATAATGTACGAAGAATTATTCATTGGAGGACATTATAATTGAACCATATTTCAATTGCATTACATCACATGTAAGAATATTCTCTATTTCCTTGTATAGTTGAGTTGGAAACCAAAATATTAATCCTTATGTTGCTACGTGTGGATTTACTATCAACTTTTAGATGCCCATTAACATGCATACCATGGTTCCTGGATGCAGATAAAAAACTACCCCGAGGATGTAACTGAAGTTGAAGTTAAACCTGATGGTTGTTGGCGTCCAAAACATGATGGTGAAAACAACTTACATGAGGATTGGAGATTTTCTAATGGATCCATCAATATGAAAAATCAAGATATCAAGAATCAGAATGTAATTTTGAAATAGGTGAAGCATGACCCTTGGAAAAATCTAAAGCAGGAGGATGTCTTATTAGAAGGGCATATAACATTGAAAATTGGAATCAAGAGAAATCAAGATGGTTGATGGAAAGTGAGTGGTGTAGGTATTCAACCTTCTGAAGAAAACAATATGTATAGAGAAATTGATAAGCAAAAATTCAATTCCATGCTTCATAGCAGCAGCAGCGGAATTGCTAGCAACAGTGTTGATGAAGATGCAAATGTTAACCAAGAAGCAAGTTGGAACCTAGTATTTTCAGAAATAATCATGCTGGCTTTGATTCTACATATTTAGGCAATGTCTGTCCTCCATGTAAATCTGGCAGGATTGTTCATTCAAAGGCCAATAAAGAGTCTAAAGTTGTAGTTCTAAGTGATTCAGAAGAGGAGAATGGGGATGAACTAAACATCGATTTTTCAGCTACATCGACATTTGTGGGTTCAGATAATCTTGGTCTAGGTGGATCATTAATGTTAAATTGTCAGGAATTTTTACCAGAGGGTGCACAGGTTGATAGCAGTCATATTCCATTCCTGCTAGTTCATCTAGACCTCAGAATTCCTTTTGCAAAAATTCACTCCATGACAATGTGAATCCTTCCCTTGAATTATTTGTGGGAAATGGTGGTGATTCAACTTTACCACAAAAATAGGTCAATGGGACTAAAAAGACATCGTATCAGTATAAGTACAATGTGGGAGTGCAAATGTAGCTCCTATAAAAAACAAGAACTATATCTATGAAAAAATAAAGAAAAAAGAAAAAATACAAGTAGTAATCCCACCTCCAACATGTATATAACCATATCCAAGGCACAGTGAAGAGTGAACATGAAGCAGATGAAGTCAAGAACATCCAAGTCTGATAGTCGATGGCGATGGGAGCGAACTAGGCACTAGTTCGCTATCTGTCCTTTGGAACTCTGTAGGTGTCCAATTATATGATGTTTGTTGAATAAATATGCCAATTTGTTTCGAATTTTAGAAGAAATTCAACCTCAATATTTCCCAATAAGTCAACAAAAATAATTCATGTCTTCACAATTTTCTATTAGTTTATTCGTAGATGTCTATGATTTTTTAAACATTGTTGAGGTTTCTTGTTGGGGATTATGAGTTGATGTGTATCAAATACATGAAGGATTTTACCAAAGACAATTAAAAGAAAGTTGACTGTACCTATCCATACTGCACAAGAAATTGTTGAACTTTGTACGACTACTGAATCTCCATATAACAGAGGACAATATGGAAAAATATTGATATTATGGTAAACATAAATTAAACTAGGATAATCCTATATTCCTTGTTAAGAAGCCCATACACATCTATCTTCCCATGACGGTATAATCCTCTTTAAGAAAGCCATCTTTAAAATACTGTGAACAAGAGAAACATGGATAATGGTTGCTGCAGATGTTTGAGATATCATTGAACACTAAATATGAATATTGTGCTCCCTGTGTATAATGTGACACAAATATAGAAGGGTTAATAAAGGTTTGCAATGTGCATCAAACTCTTTTGATCTATCTGTTTTGTTCATGTTGTGTTCCAAAAGTTGTAAAGAAGAGGAAGGAGTAATGATCAACTGCTCTCATTCTTAGGTGTCAGACAGTCTTATTCATGATGCAAACAAAAATTTAGAAACATTTGTATTTGTTCTGAGAGTTTGAAGACAAAGGTATAATTATCTTGTTTAGTTTCTTGGGTAACTGGGTTCCATTCAAATTTACATATCTTGGCATGACTCTAGATGACTCGATACATAGTTTTACATTGGATGTATGCTTGTCATTCCTATAAATTTTTGGGAATTTTGCATTTTTCATCATTCAAGCATACAAAATAATGATTATCAAGTTACTATATATACATAATGACTTACCATGTAATAGTCCTTCAAGTCTTTCAAATGTATTTATTAAGTGCAAGAAGGACTTGAAAGACTAGTAGAGGGTAAGCCATTATGGATCTATAGTAACTTGATAATCATTATTTTGTATGCTTGAATGATGCAAAATTTGTTTGAATATCATCATTATCAAGCAATAACTACTTCTTAAAAGGTTCTATCTCAATGGTAGAGCACCTGCCTAATTATAGGCAGGAGGTTGGTGGTTCGATTCCTCCGTACCATATCTAGTCGTATTTAGCTTAGTCATTAATATGTTATCATCTAGTAGTTTATTTAGTCATATATTTGGTCATTAATTGCTACAATCAGTGACTAAATCAATGACTAAATCCGTGACTAAATCAATGAATAAATCATTGACTATCAATGACTAAATCATTGACTATCAATGACTAAATCAATGAATAAATAATTGACTATCAGTGAATAAATCAATGACTAATTAGTCAAGTTATTAATGACTAAGTGAAATACGACTAGCTATAAGATAGTGAAAATTTGCTACTATTAGTCACCGACTAAAAAAAATTCGTTTATAGTCGAATTTTAGTCATTTTTTAGTCATGAATTTCTCATTTTGTACTAGTGATATTTATCTTAATTTTGAATAAATTTTGTAATACCATCCAAAATTAAAATGTATTTTATGACTTGTAAAGTTTTAATTTTGTTTCTAATATGCTAGTTAATTGTGTTAAATTTGGTTACAAAGATTTTGGTGGGACATCCTCTCATTTCTATATCTCATAGGTTGGAGAACTTAAGGAAATATTGATACCTGTAGCCAATGTTTTAGGATGGAAACATGCATTAGTTTATATCATCAACACACAACACAAATCAAATTTTAAGCATAATCAAAGGCTACCCTAGTATATTGGACAATGAAGCCTTGGTAGAGAATTTTTTCTATGCAAATGATTTACATTGTAGGCTTGCTTGTACTTGGAGGAATGTCTCCCTAATAGTATAGTCATTGTCATCACACTTTATTCAAATGCTCCGGGAAACATAAAAATATGCCCAAAGAATGATTAGTAATGTTTGGTTCATCAACTAAAATAGGGTAGTGTATAGGTTACCTTGTTGCTAGAAGTTATTATTATCATATATGAAATGTATCATAGTTATCTATTTATAAAATAAGGTTGAATTGGCAATTGGAACACAATTGATACTTGTGTTGAAGCCCAAACAAATTTTAGTTTAGCAATATAATAAACAATAATTCAAATCTAATTTAGGTAGAGATAAAGGTCGTATTGACTTAGGATATTTTCATATTTTACTTGGCATGCAACACTAATCCAATAATTAGTGACAATCAACTATCGATGAGGAAACATGAAGCTAGTTTGGTATAAGGGAAATTTTTTGCAATCCATATATGGAATTAGTGAACAGATCAGGAGGTCATCCCCAACATTCCTGTAACAATTTGTAGCATTAAGTAGTATTTCTGGGTAGCCAAAGTGATTTTTTCCTATAAGCCTTAGGTTTACGATGGAATTTTAAAGGCTTTGAAGGAAAAGAGAAAACTTTCTAGGATGAATGTAGTAATTGATGGGATCCACAGTGAGCCTACAATTAAAGAATATTATCAAATGAAAATATAAGAATATAAACTTGGTGTTATGAGTAGATCAACTGACAATATAAGCATATAAACTTGGGGTTATGACTTGGGTGCATCCCAGGCTTTAACAAATAAATGATTGGGAAATTCCCCTACACAGGTTATTTATTTTTCTCCTTTGTAGGAAAAAACTAGAACATACCAATGCAACATTGGAATCAATGAAGCTATGTTTGTATTAATATTGCACATTGATCTAGGGACTAAACATCAGTCTCATCAAAGATTAATCAACAAATAACTCATGAAATGGTGTAATCGGTATACCGAATGAGTAGCCCCTCTGTATAATCAGATGAAAGAATGATAAAACGATACAATGTCATGCTACAAGCATGAATGAATGAGAAATTCGAATCCTCAAGGAGGTCATTTGAGTTGAATGAGTGAGTCTAGCTTAATTGAATGTAAGCCATAGTCAACACTCTAGTTAACCACTGATCAAAACCCTAATTGACTCAAATGAGGCCTAACTAAAGTCGGAGTGCAATAAATGATTGAGTCTCAACTGAAAGAGATTAGACACATGTCATAGTAAGCCAACCATCAAGTGCTAGCACTTCAATGACTCCAATGAACCCCGATGAGGTTAACTGAAGTTGAACTGAACATCAAAAGTTGGTGGAGGCACCCTTGTTGACTCCAGTTCATTAATTAATCATTAAATAGTCAATTAAATGAAAGGAGGTGCCTTCACTGACCTGTTAACTGATTATAACCATTAGTTATCAATTAGGTGCATTAATATCCCTCAGATCACCCCCGGAGTGCTCCAGTTATCCTCCCCAAATGTAGGAGAAGGCTAAGTTAGCATCCTTGACTAAAGGTAGGCGTGGGTGTGGATGGATGGTGTCAATTAATGCTCCACTGATGTCAATTTATGTCAATAATAATTAGGATAATGGTTTAACTAGGCCAATTTGACCAAAAAGAGTGTTTATGGTGGTAAATGTCTCTAAAACCACCCCTTAAGCTATACTCAGGAGGAGTTAGAAAACACCAATCCATAAAAATGATAGGGCCCTAGCAACTAAGGCCATAGGTCACCCTATACAATGCTAAAACCAAAACAATGCTCAAAACAAACTAAGTGAGGAAAAGAAGGAAAACCCAGTGGGGAAAAATCCCCCTCAAGTTGAACAGTGAAAGTAGTCTGAATCACCATGATGAACTCTCCCCCAATAGTGAACGGAGGTAAGTGAACTTCTTCTCTAAAAGTATCTTGGTGAAGATGTTTGCAATCTGCTCATTAGTTGGGCAGTATTGTAGAATGATGGTCTTGTCATGCACTAGCTCCCTGATATAGTGCATGTGGATCTCTACATGCTTGGTCCTCTGCCTGGTAACTGGATCTGTGGAAATATTAATAGCACTTTGATTGTCACAAAAGAGGACAGTGGAAAAAGTACTACCAATATCAAACTCTGAAATAATTCCTTGCAACCAAACTGCTTGGATGCAAGCATTCACCGCTCCTCGATACTCGGCCTCTGCTGAAGATAGTGCTATGGCAACCTTCTTTTTGATAGAATAGAAAATGGGGCCACCACCAAACATGAATACATATCTGGAAGTAGAATTCTAATCAATAGAATCACCCACCCAATCGAAATCTATGTATCCAACTAGCTCTAGCTTGGAGTCTGTAGCATAGCGAATGTCATAGGTCCTAGTTCCCTAAATATACTAGAGGATCCTCTTGGATGCCTTCCAATGAATATCATGAGGATGCTACATATATATTGATACAGCATTCACAGCATAACAAATATCATGCTGAGAATGTGTCAAGTACAAAAATCTACCAATCAGCTGTCGATAGATAGTGCAGTCCATGGGAGGTGTTCTTTTTCCTTCTTCAAGGCGGATCCCTGAAAGGAAAGGGAATGGTGAAGGCCTACAATAAGCCATGTTAAACTTTACTAATAGGTCTGAAATTTATTTGAATAGAGTGACCATAATCCCATCATAATTTTGCTCAATTTCGAACCCCAAGAATTGTTTTAGAAGCCCCAAATCACTCATTTCAAAGGCATTGTGGAGAGCAGTTTTGATGGCTAAAATGGAGGCAACTGTGGTACCTATGATCAGTAAGTCATCAAAATATAAAACAATGATAATTATATGACCATCAATATGCTATAAATACACATTTGGATCTGACCTACAACTTTAAAAGTTTTGCGAGAGAAGGAAGGCATCCATCTTGAAATACCACTCTCTTGGGGCCTGTTTTAACCCGTATAGTGACTTATTTAGCTCGTAAACCAAAGATGGATCAGTGATTTAGCCCTCAGGCTACTTCATGTATATCTCCTCATGAAGATATCCATGCAGAAAGGCTGACTTAACATCCATGTGATGCACTTCCCAGTGCTTGGATGCTGAAATTGCCAAAACAAGGCAGATGGAGTCCATTTTTGCAACTGGTGCAAAGGTCTCATGGTAGTCCACACCTTGGACCTAAGAGAATCCTTTTTCCAACAGCCTTGAATTATATTTTCATGTGCTTCCATCAGCAACAACCTTGGTCTGAAACACCCACTTGCATTGAACCAATTTCCTTCCCGGAGGAAGAGAAACTAACTCCCAAGTAGTGTTTTTCTGAAGAGAATTCATCTCTTCATCCATGGCAACTTGCCATCTCGGATCCTTTAGAGCATGATAGTAGGATTTTGGATCTAAAATAATCATCAAATAGCAATTTTTGGACAGCAAATTATCAGGACAAGAGAGCGCAATACCTGCTCTTTGGAAATCAGACCGGGTTCTTCTTGGATCATCTGAATTTCCAATATTGTTTCCTGCGGAGGAGAGTGTCTATCGGGCCCATGTAGGAAGATGATTTTGCACTTTAGGTTATGATTCAGAATCTGATTATTGATACACACTAATATCAGAAATCAGAGGATCCAAATCAAGGTCATCGCCCCCAATTTCATCATCCAAATATTCAGTAGAAGAGGAAGGAAATTCAACAGTTTTCTCCTTCACTAGTTCCACCACCTGAAGAGGCTCATCGAACTTGACACTTCTCTCGATGATGATATATTTGGTACTGATATCTAGCATATTGAAACCTTTAGACTCATCAATATACCCAATAAACAGGCATTCTATGCTTTGCAGTTGCAAAGCCCCTCTTTTATCAAGCGGAATCCGGGCCCATGCAGTGGACCCAAACACTTGTAGGTTGGACACATCTGTCTTGTGTCCAAAGTATGCTTCAAAAGGGGTATTCCCTTTCATGTATGAGTGTGGCACCCTGTTCTAAATTTATGCTGCAGCATGCATGGACTCAGCCCACAAATTTGTAGCAAGCTTCTTGGATTCCAACATACAGGTGGTCATCTCCTTGAGAGACCAATTCTTCCTTTCCACTACTTTGTTATGCTGGGGAGTATAGGGAATTGAATGTTGGACCTGAATACCACTTTGGGAGCATATGTATAGCAACTCATTACTGACATACTCTCCTCCATTATCAAATCTCAAGATCTTGATCTTAAGCCCAAAGGCATTTTCGATCAAGGCCTTCAATTCAGAAATTTTTTCACATACTTCAGACTTCTTTTTGAGAAAGAAGACCCATGTGTACCTTGAAAAATCATCAATAAAAGTAAGAAGATACCTTGATCCATTCATGGATGTGAAAGGCATCAGAACACTGATATCAGAATGTATCATCCCCAATATGCATGTAGCTCGGTTTTCCTTCCCTAGATCGAACTTGTGCTCAGGGTGTTTTTCAATCACACAACCCTTGCAAATTCCCGTGGTTTCCTTGTTGACCCGGAGGCCTTCAACCATGTATTTTTTCTCTAATTTCTGAAAATATTTGAAATTAATATGGCCAAACCTCTCATGCCACAACCTACTAATCTCATTTCCATGAGTTAGTAGAGCGGTGGGATTTGCATCCGCAACAAACTGAGAGAACTCATAGGCTTTTGCATGATGGTTTGAAAGGCCTTTAGCAATGAGTTTCTTGGATGCAATTTCTATTATCTCAACATAATTTGGGCTGAAATAAACTCTCTTGGGCACTCATGTATGTGTCATCTGATAGACACTAAGGATATTTGATGCCAGAGACGGTACATACAAAACATTTGAAAAAAATCCATTTTCAAGATCAACAATACCTTGTCCTTCTGAAATAATGGTGGAGTCATCTCCCATGTGGATGGGGATGGATTTTCTGGTCTCCAAGGATGAAAAGGAGTCTCTTTTAGCCATCATGTGGTTTGAAGCTCCAGAATCAATCAAGAGTTCTTTGGACTTCGAAGTGCTTTCCATGAGGGCATGACCTTTTTCATGCTGTGGTTCCCGATCTTGCTGATCTCTCCTCCGAAATCTCTCCAGAAGATTGATGTGATTTCTCTTAAGGAGAGAGGTTGCTTCATCAAGATTCTTCTTCATGTAGGCATGTTTAGGGTGGAAGCCCTTCCTGCAATAAGAACACTTGAATTTTTCCTTGCCATGGTGCCCTTTTTCTTTGTCCTTCCTTGAGCCAAAAGACTCATCATGCTGCTGATTTTCAACTCTAGGTTTAGAAGCATCAAATTTAGTTTTTGGGTTCTTCTACTGCTTTCCTTTACACTTCAAATATTTGGGCCCCGAGACATGGAGGGCTTGATGATGGCAAGATCTAATGATCCCCATCTAGAGAATATTGTCATGCTCACTTGTTAGGGACTTAATGAAGGCATTGAGTGTAGACATCTTCCATCCAAGGTTTGTGATCTTCCCTACATGGAATGTAGAAACAAAAACTGAATAATCATCCCCAAGCTTGGATAGTATGGCGAGGATGAGCTGATCATCCTCCTTCTCCACTTTGCATTGCTTCAAGAGTAAAACAATATGCTTGAACTTTGTGAAGAAGTCATTCAGAGTCTTTAAATTGGAGGGTTGGAGAGGCATTAATTCATTTTCGAGATGGTAAACCCTCAAGTCATCATGCTTTCAATATATATTTTCCAATTTGTCCCATATTTCTTTTGGAGTCTTCAATCCCACAAGATGGAAAAGAAGATCCCCAGAAATAAAGAGGCACAAGAAACCGAAGGCTTTATCCTTCTTGTTCAAGAATCTTGATTTTTCTATGGCTGAACCGGGCTCATCTTCAGTGTCCATGGTGACTCTAAAGAGTCCTCTGGAGCACAGCTGAATCTCCATATCACCTTTCCATGAGTGGAAATTGTATGGAGTCAAAATATCTACAGAGGAGGCCATCTGGATCTGCTGGAGCAAATACTTCACTTGTAGAAAACCTCAAAATCAAAACAGAAAGGGAAATGTAAGGTCAGACAGCCTGCACATTTTAGGCTTTCATCACACCCAGCATAGTCAATTAAGAAAGCTTGATCAACAAGTTCTTTACTTGGGGTATTAAGTGCTAATCCTTGGCTTCTGGTGCAGTACTGGATTTTTGAGCTATTACTCAATTTTCATGCAGAAATCTGTCAAAAAGCTTGTTTTTGAGAGAGAGAGCTTCGTCTTGCCATAAGATTTGGTACCATATTAATCTTTCAAATTAATATAGGGACTAAACATCAGTCTCATCAAATATTAATCAACAAATAACTCATGAAATGGTGTAATTGGTCTACTGAATGAGTAGTCGCTCTATATAATCATATGAAAGAATGATAATACAATACAATGTCACGCTACAAGCATGAATGAATGAGCAATTCGAATCCTCAAGGAGGTCATTCAAATTGAATGAGTGAGTCTCGCTTAACTGAATGTAAGCCATAGTCAACACTCTAGTTAACCACTGATCAAAACCCTAATTTACTCAACTAAACCCTAAATGAAGTCAGAGTGTAATAAATGACTGAGTCTCAACTAAAAAGAGATCAGATACATGTCATAGCAAGCCAACCATCAAGTGCTATCACTTCAATGACTCCAATTAACCCTGATGAGGTTAACTGAAGTTGAACTAAACATCAGAAGTTGGTGGCAGCGCCCCTGTTGACTCCAGTTCATTAATTAATCATTAAATAATCAATTAAATGAAAGGAGGTTCCTTCACTACCCTATTAACTGATTGTAACCATCAGTTATCAATTAGGTGCATTAATATCACTCAGATCACCCCCGGAGTGCTCTAGTTAGCCTCCTCGAATGTAGGAGAAGGCTAAGTTAGCCTCCTTGATTGAAGGTAGGCGCGGGTGTGACTGGATGATGTCAATTAATGCTTCACTGATGTTAATTTATGTCAGTAATACTTAGGATAGTGGTTTAACTAGGCCAATTTGACCAAAAAGAGTGTGTATGGTGGTAAATGTCTCCAACACTTTGATAACATCAATTCATTCATATGAATAATAATTGTTTTAAAAAAATGGTATTTTTTTGTATTGGGTTAGTGGTAGTTATGAAAACAATTACTTTTAAATGACGAATTAGTAAAACAAAATTATATGGACTGGTTCACAACTACAAAAAAATCATTATAGAAAATGATAATCAAATTGAAATTATGAACATAAAAAGGATTTTCAAAAAAAAAAAACTAAAATCATTTCGGAAAAATTGAATTGAAATTATGAACGAAAAAACGATTTTCCAAAAACATAAACTAAAAAATGGATGGTTTTGAATAATGTTTATTATTATCACAGTGGGACTTTGTCGTGATATTTTTGAGGTCAAATATTATTGACTCGTATTGGTTTAATTCCTTCTAGTTCTTGTTGTCATGAATTTGGGCATTAGTCTTAACCATGTATCACTTCACTTCAATATGTTCTCACCATTTTCCAACACTTAGATACAGACTAGTAACACACAGTCGATTAATAGGATTTAAAAGAACATGAAAAAATGTAAGGAATGCTAAATAATAGGAACATCAAAATTAAGTCTGGGTATCACAGTTTTAAGGAAAGCACTAGCTGGCCCACAATGGCATTTCCAGTATTTGCGACCTTAATTGGTTTGAACAACATCTCTACTATTCTGGAGAAATTCATTGATCTATGCCCTAAACTATCATGCTAGTTATGATGTACACATGCTAAACTATGAAATTATTTAAAATTGATCACATGGTAGAAGTTAGCTTCTATTGAAGAAGTGAGCCATTTTTCATGCTAGCTATAATGTAATTTATAGAGGGAGACAACTTGAATTTCTTCATAATTGATTAGAAGCTTGCTTCTTTTGATGAACTAGTTTGTTTTACATTCTCTCTCTAATCTAGTTTATACAAAGGATTTAATGATTTGCTAGTTGTTTGTAAAATCAAATGAGGAATTCTTATTTGCAATTGTCATTCTTTAGTGGTAGATGGTTATAGAATAGGTTTTATGTTCACTTTATTCCTTACTATAAAGCCAAACCAACATTAGGGAATAAATCCTATTATGTGTTTTGATTTTTCTTATTTATTTCAATTTCTAATATGTTTAGTGTACTCTCTCTTTTATGTATAGATACAAATTTATTTTTATATATGTTATTATTTTAATGTCCAATGTTAAGGGATAAGATTCCTTGTAATATAAATTCATTGGATCATTTATTTTTTTTAAGTAGGAATAGAAAAATCTACTAATCCAATCCTAGACTACTATTCATCATTTGTATGATATGAACTTGTTTTTTTTAAATATTTGTTCCATCATAATAAAATATATCTCTTATATTATGAACTGGAAACTTTCAGTATCCATGCATCACATCTTTCAGTATAATTGATAGTTTCTGGTAATGTAGGAAACTATCAATTCCATATTCTTATTACCTATCGATTCTAGATTCGAGTTTACCTATCAATTCCACTTTACATGTTTCTCCTATTTTAAATTTTTTCTCTGTTTTTGTTTGTAGACTTACATATTAATTTATAATATATGTCCCTATTGTTAGAAACATGACCGCGGAGCAATAACAGTTATACAGTTAAATCATTAAACAAGATGCAAAACACATTAAACACATTACAGAGAGACACAGATATAACGTGGTTCACCCAAAATATGAGCTACATCCACACACAAAATTTCAGTCCTTTTAATACCATCAATAAAGATGAATGGATACAACCTAAAGCAACACCGTTACACTTCCTCTTCACCTTCTCATAGTATCTCTCACACAATCACAAAGATTGTTTACAATTCTACAATACAATATATAGTCGTGTTACAATTATTTATTTTATAGGGGAAATACCATGGGAAAATACAATGGTTAACCTAATACCACAGGTCCGCAAAACTGTTGGCCATCAAACGTCCCAAAAATATTTCTTGGGGGATTTTCCTGTGAACCCCTATTTCTTGAGGGCGCCTCCCCTGAACCCCAAAGTTTGGGAATGATTGTACAGTAAACCTGGGGTACAAACAAGACTGAATAACATCTTTGAATCTAGAATATCAGGCTCCACAACCAGCAATCTCCTACTTGAAGACTGATCACAACAACTCCACCACTGCTACACTTGTTGGACTATGATCTAGACATTCGACTTGGATAATTTATTATTTTCACATTCATGCTTAAAGGCCAAAATAAATCGATCAGGAACTCATTTTCTCTCTAGTTACTCCCTTTGTCAACATGTCTGCAGGTTTCTAGCTAGTATGTATCTTTTCTAGTTTTAATATTTATTCATCTACAACAGATCTTATGAGGTGGTACTTGAGTTGTATATGTTCAGTATTCGAATGAAAGGATTAGTTATTTGAAATATGAATGGCACTATGTATGTCACTCTACATACTTCTATTATCTTGCTTCTTACCTAATTCCTCCATGAACCTCTGCAATCAAATCATATCCTTACTAGTCTCTGTATCAGCAACATACTCTGCTTCCATTGTTAAAAGTGAAACAACCTTTTGCAGTTTTGAAATCCAACTTACTATTGTTCTACCCATAGTAAACACATACCATGTGGTGCTCCTCCTTCTGTCTTTATCACCAACCATATTTGCATAAACATATTGTTGTAGAACAGTGTCTGAACCTCCTAAACATAATGCATGATAAGTGGTATTTCTCAAATACATGAGAATCCATTGTACTTATTTCCAATGCTATTTACTTCGATTATTCATATACTTTCTCACAACTCCCACTACATGTACAATATCTAGTCTTGTGCACACCATGGCATACATCAAGCTTCCAACCGTTGATGAATATGGAATCCTAGACATGTAATCTATCTCTTCTTGTGTCTTTGGACACATCTCCTTACTTAGTTTGAAATGGATGGCTAAAGGTGTACTAACTAGTTTTTCATTTTGCATTCTAAACCTATGCAACACCTTTTCTATATACTCACCTTGAGATAACGTCAATTTGCAAATTTTCCCATCTCTTTTTATTCTCATACCAAGGATTCGCTTTGCAACACCCAAATCCTTCATCACAAATGATTTAGCTAGTTTTCTTTTGAGCACATTTATATCCTACATGTTAGACCCCGCAACAAGCATGTCATACACATAGAATAAAAAGATAATATATCTTCTGTTATCTACCCTCTTGAAATAAAGACAGTGGTGAGAATGACATCTCTCATAACCTTGTTATGTCATAAACTTATCAAATTTTAATTACAATTGCCTTGGAGATTACATCAGGACATGCAAGCTCTTATTCAACCTGAAAACCAAATTATCCTTCCCTTTGACCTCTTACCACTATGGTTGTTGCATATAAATATCTTCCTCCAAATCACTATACCGCAAACCCCAAATATGGGGAACAAGTGTACAGTAAAGATGGGGTACAAACACGACTAAATAACATCTTTGAATTTGGAACATCGGGCTCCCCAACCAACACCTGTTTCTTTTTACATAGTGTTATTTGATATTTCTCATATTATTTCCTATTGCAATGGAATAAAGTTCATTAGATGCACAAAGAAGAGAACCAATTTCCAAACAGAAACTCCCCATAACACTACCAAAATCCTCTCAAAACAAGGAATACAAAGATGCAAAGAAGGATTTTGAAGCCAGTCTACGGGAAATAGTCAAATGCAATCAACCTTATAGTGGGGGGAAAAGCAGCATAACTGGTTCAAAGGTTTGGCTTTTCCCTTACTGTAAGATGTGAAATTTAGGGAGTGTAGCAAGAATTCGGTGTAATTTTCTTGGAATGGGGAATAAGGAACAAATAAGTGTATGCAACAATCTACCTAGTACAGAGAAATATTTGATACAAAAATAATTTAATGAAATGGAAAAGTTGAAACAATTTGATGAAGGTTCAATTCAAATGAACAATTCAGCCATTGGAGCAATGCTTGGTGGTCCACAAACTTCTTCTCAACTTCATTCTTCTACTTCCCATCTTAACAACCTATGGGATGTAAAAGGGAGAGAAAATATTGATGCATATTTTGGGAGATTTGTTTTTGCAAATGGCATAGCTTTTAATGCTTGTAGGTCTCCTTATTGGAAGGACATGGTCATAGATCTTGTAACACTTTCCCTAAAGGTTACAAACCTCCCAGCTATGAAAATATGAGGACAATAATGTTTTCTGAAGAGAGGGCTCAAATTGAAGCTAGACTTCATGACATTAAACATGGTTGGAAGGACTCTGGGATCTCCATTGTTTCAAACGGCTAGACAGATGCCAACCATAGTCCTATTATAAATATTTGGTTTCTAATCTGAAAGGGGTTATGTTTTTAAAATTTCATGACACTACAAGGAAAAAAAAATATGATCCATATTTGATGGGTCTCTTCAAAGAAGCAATAAATGAGGTGGGAAGAGAAAATGTGGTTTAGATTGTTACAAAAAGTGCCTCAAACAATGTGCTTTCTGGGGGTTTAATTGAGGATGAATATCCAACAATTGTTTGGACTCCATGTTATGTGCATTGCATCAACCTCCTACTTAAAGATATCAACAACATTTCTTGGGTTGGAAAAACTGTAACTAAAGCAAAGATGCTACCTATTTTTATTATTAAAGATGTAGCATCCATAGCAATTTATAGAAAACATGCAAACCTCCAACTTCTTCGATGTTCCAAGACTATGTTTGCATCTGCAGTCATTATGTTACAACGTCTCATCAAAGTGCATCAATCTTTGAGGCATATGGTTGTTTCAATGGATTGACAGAGGTGGAAGGGTTCTCACGGTGGGGATGGTATATGAGTTGAGGAAATTATTATTGGCTCTTTTTCTGGAGAATTTTGGAGGAGGGTGGACAATATTTTTACCCTCATTGCACCTATTTTTTCCACCCTTTGCTTGTTTGATAGTGATTTTACATGTTTAGGGGACGTGTTTGAGAGTATAGATCAAATGAGAGAGTAGCTTCATGACATAATGGAAGATGAAAACTCTAGAATCGACAGAGACACCCAGAATGAGGTGTGGGATCTTAGTCTTACAAGGTGGAAAATGCTTCATATTCCTCTTCATTCAATTTCATTTCTACTCAAACCCAAATGGTTTCACAAGAAACCATCTTCAAATGTAGAGGTGATGCAAAATTGGAACAACTTTATAAGTAGATGTTATGATCGTGATGATCATACTTCTTTACAAGTTGAGTTGGGAAAGTTCTTGATATCTGAGAGACACTTTGAAAATGAATATTGTGCATATAATAGAGAGAAACTTGGACCCATAGAATTTTGGAATGAATATGGTACAGGAACTCCCTTACTTCGTCAGTTAGCTATTCATTTACTTTCACAGGTATGTTCAACAATCAATACATTTAGTATGTTCTAATGTTTAAACACTTTATTTTTAGTTTCATTTCATATTTCTTTTCAAGTATTCAAATGTACATTCTGAAATTTCAATTTACATAATGTTATTTTTTCTTCATAGGTGACTAGTTCATTTGCATGTGAAAGAAATTAGAGTGAATTTTCTTTTATCCATTCAAGAAAGAGGAATCACTTAGGAACACAAAAGGAACAATATTTGGTGTTTGTACACTCAAATCTATGTCTGCTATCTCGACAACAACTTGAGTACCAAATAGGGTGTAGTAGGATGTGGGATTATGGTGGTTCACATGATGATGGAGATGATGATCTTCGACTAGAGGTGTTGCGAGACAATGTTGAAGACATGCTAGATAACACCATACATCATGTTGACCAAAGTAGTGAATATGTAATTGGGTAATCTCACCCACCATTCTAGTAAGTGAGCCAGAACATCTGTTATCCTTGCTAGATTTTGTTTTTTCAAAATTGCTCATAATCGAGAGAATAATACATTTGGATACTCCAGAATTACATGTAAACTTCACTACACTAATACTTACTGAATTTTGAATTAACTATGAATTTCGGTACTCCAACTGCCCTCTGAAGGGAACTTTTTTGTTTATGAGTTGATAGAATTTTTTTAGCTAGAAGCAGTTGTATACAACAACAAAAAAACACATGCAACACATTCATCCACTTTTGACAATGTCTACAATGAAGGAATGTTAATGGAAGTTATTAGTGAATTGTTGATATTTTAGTTTTGGCCATGTATTTAACTCAAAGTTGAGCATACTCTTACAATTATGTAAGACATAAGAAATAAAATGTATTTGGCATTGAGAAATTATGGAGTAAGAACAAATTTTAGGTTGAAAGCAAGCTATGGGTAGAGTTCTATCATGTTTTGAGTTTCATGTATGGAACCGTGTTTAAATCATTATTTGAATCATGTTTAAAATAGATCAAAGTTTTAGATCAATGTGATTGTCCTTCTTGACGAAAAAATATTGCTACTTAATTAAACTGCTTGCCCAGTCATTGTTGCTGACGTGAGACTCTGTTATGATTTAATTTAATATATTAGAACTCTTTTATGCTTCAAGTTAATATTTTAGAGAGGATAAATGAGGTTTTTCTTGATAAACATAACTTTGTATTCAACTTATTTTATCATTCTTTGAATTGATTTTTGATTGATGGAATATAAGAGAGCATTATTAGTTTATGTGTCTTGTAGAAGGAATAGTAATACATTATATAATCCAGTGCTACTACGACAGGCCACACTAGTTATGGAAAGTCAAAGAAAATATCTACTTTTAAGTATATATGAATTCAATTGATCATTGATTGGGTCTCCTAAGAACTTAAATTTAGGTTGGTATACAACAAATATATATTTTTGTTATTTTTCTCTCTCCTCATTTCTTTGAATGCAAAACCTTTAAGTTTATCGTTTTGTTTCTCATTTCTTGTTTTTGTTAACATAGTGGATAACTATTAGCTTAACTGTTACGGAGAGAAATTTCTATGGCTTGGGGTACCACAATAGACACATTAACTCCATAAATTAATCCTTTCCTATATGCAAGAGAAATCAAACATCTAACACTAAAGGATCTCGATTCGTACCTTATTTCGGATCATTGATGTAGATCCTTGTTGAGATTTTCCACTCTCGCTTGTATTAGCAATTTGCTTCCTCAACATTTAGCAAACAAGATAAGCATGCTATATATAATTGTGTTAGATCTACTCTAGCATATATAATCAATAACATATAAGCATTTATAATCATCCATGGATCAAATACTCATTTAAATACACATTATTGGATGGGAAAAAATATTTCTATTGATATAAAAGAGAGATTACAATAGTGACAACCTGTCTCGGCACGTCTGCGAATCGGAGAAACTGAGTCCCCCACTTGGGCCTCCACCACTTCAATCCTCCATCTCTCAACAACAAGCTCACAAGAAAAATGCAAGCTTAGGAAGAAAACAAAGTGCTCCAAGGGACAAAGGGATGCAGACTCAAGTATAAGCTCCGGCAACAATGGACTATAGTTTTCTTGCTCTTCAATTCCTCTTCTTTCAATGTATCCAAAGGTTTCCTTATATAGTGCTTCAATGGGTTAATGGAAGGTTGAATCCGAGCGATCTCAAGGCATATGGAAGGCCAAGAGACAAGTGATTGGGATCCACATCAAGGAAAACTCCAAAATAATTTGGCCTTTTGCACACATCTCGATGTACGCAAGTTTAAGGGTCAAATCCATGTATATACATGAGAAAGGGATTTAAAGTCACGTATGGAAATTATTGCATGTTTTTAGGGATGATCTTGGAAACATCAAAGGTACAAAAATGGTCCATGGGGTATAAAGAGTCTGCAGAGGGATAGGGAAGGCCATAAAGGTGTGGTCAACCATGTGTGGTAAAATCAGCTATAACAGATGCCCCCTCATTAGATGAATTTTAGGGTTTAAAATGGGCCTCCTAAGGAAAATAATAAAATAATATTTAAAATAATAAAATAATAGTTAAAATAATAAAATAATATTGATTAATTTTGGAGGAAGAAAGAAAAAAACTACTTTTTGTGTTCATATTTTCAACATGTATCTCCCTGTGATTTTACTCAAATTTCGATTGGGAGAGCTCGTTGGATGAGGAATCAAATTTCGCATCCAACGAGCTCTCCCGATCGAAATTTGAGAAAAAACACAATGAGATATGTCGAAAATACGAACAAAAAAAGTAGTTTTTTTAATGACAAATATGTCAATTCAACCATTATGGTTGACTTATTTTATTGAAATTCTATTGGTTCTTGAATTCCAACTCACAAAAACTTATTTTGGCACGTTTTCTTATAAGGCCCATTTTAGACCCCAAATTTCCTCTAATGAATGTGTGAGGTCAGAGGGGTCATACGTGGGTCATACGACGGTCGAAATACATTATAAGTCCATCCCAGAAGTGGAGTGATGAAGAACCCAGTGGAAGAACCAGTCATCCAATCAGTACAATACAATAATCAAACTCTACACATAACTGCAAGTAGATATAGCAGTCCCAGATACATAAGAGTACAATGGCCACGAATAGGCATGATACACAATATGACATGTGTGGTCATCACCACGTACAATATAGATAGATCAGAATCTCCATGATGAAGATATACACAGGATCATGCTCTCCATGAAAGATGAGGATATATAATGGATCAAGATCTCCAAAATGGCTAGAAATATCTGACATATACTGGAATCAAGTCATGAGAGATGAAATCTCATGAACACTGGAACGATCAAGCTGGTAGCATATAAGAGATGCCACCAATATAGAATGTCTTCTACACAAACCGCTATGAGTACATGTCCTACTATGTGAATAGAGGTGTCGAGGTCAAACATAGTAGTCCATCATCAGATTACCATTCATTGATGTATACCGTTAACAGACGTGAGATCACCCATCGATAATGAAAATGGGAATCAAGGTACTAGAGTGAAAACTAACAAGTGTGAATAAATGTGTTGAGGTCGAACAATTGAGAGAATCCATTGATCAGGGGACATTTATGTATTCCCAAAAACTGTCGATGGCGAGAGAACCTACCATTGATGACTGCAAGTCTCAAGGAACTCAAAAATGACTCTAGATTCCTATCCCAAAATAAATGATCTGAAGTCGATGGGATGAAATCCACTGGAAGGAGGGAATTAAGGCACCCCCCATCATCCAACACGAGGTACTTAGCAAAGCTATATAATGCGGAAGGACTCAATCATAGTGTGCATGAACCAGTAACTGTACTGGGAATGGCCAACATGCAAAGTCCAGATAACTGAGGAATGGCCGACTCAGGTTTCAAATTCCTTTGAACAAGAGCATAAAGGAAAATGGTGACTGAATGTAGGTAGAATAGAATCGATATACAAAATTGGGACATCTATGTGACACAGGAGGCATCGACAGAGGATCCATAGGGATTGGAAGTTTAACCGGTTGGTGGAGATAAACTCAGAGAAACGAGTACAACTCGTAAAGTCAAACTATTAACCCAACCAATGGATGTGATATATAGTGCTCTATTCAAAGGCGACATGACTCGACTACTGCCAAAGATAACATCTTTTCTTGTCCATCTTTTTGTTTTTTTATTTTTTTTGGAATTTTTCAAATATTTTGAAAAGCTTGAAAAACAATAAAAGTGCTTTATAGCTATAGACTAGGAGGAGACGCATGCCAATGGGAAAACAAACTAGTTCCAAGCAGCGGAACATACCTATGCTTAATGCAAGGACACATGTGTAGGATAGCGACACTCAGGGCAAAGTCATGTCCCAGTAAAAATAGGGAATCAAGCTGCAAAGGATATACAAAATGGTTCTGCGTGGCTAGACATGAGACAAGCTTGGGCTATGTGGCTGATACTCAAAGTCAGGGAATCTAGCATAAGGTTCAATCATGCAGGAAAAGCTCATGATAATGCAATTACAACTTGACATAAGGGAGTCGTGAGAAAACAAGCCAGCAAAATATCAAGAGGAGTATGAGGCTCTTGCGAAATGACATGGCGATACTATACAATGGACTTCGACACCCTAAGGGATAAAGTGTCTGCATGGGCATCAAATGCAAACAAGGATCAAAATAGGGCACCCATGTAAGGTCAAACTCTACCATTCACATCATGTCACTTCTAAAACAGCAAGAAGGTTTCATGATAGGATAGAATGGGTTCATACCTAAGGTTATAATGAAACGGTCACAAGGTCACGCAAAATGCAAATGGAGGTGAAATCTAACCTATATGCCATTTTAAACATCATACCTAAAATCGACGTGAACGAGTCAAAACAATGGTCGATACGTCACTCAAAACAGTCTCCTACATCATCGTATTAGTAAAAAACGGTCCAAAAGGGTCAGAAACGGTTCAAAACTATAGAAAAGGGGGTAAAAATTTTCAAAAATTTTCAAAATTTTCTATAAATATTAAAAAATTCAAAACATTATATAATATTTGAAATTTTTACCCAATTGAGCTCAGAACTTCAAACGCGAATTCCGGGAGTTTCGTCCGACGGAATTCGACACCGTTTTTTCCAGGTAACTTCCCATGCCCTGCTCTTCTATTTGCATGTCATTATTTTTAATTTTCACTGTCAAAATCAATCTCTATGCCATTCTCAGATAGTATTTTTGGCTCACGCAAAAATCGAGGATTTTTCTGTGTATAGGGCTGGCTATACGCGGAAAAATGGTCCAAAGTTGCGTACATACGCGGCTGTTTTACAAACAGTGATGTATGCGGTCGTGTTTAATGTTTTTAAAGAAAACTAATGACAAAAAATAAATGTATATGTGCAAGATGGTTCTAGAATGGAGGGAGAGAGAACACAGGGATGTAGAAGAGGCTATACGAGGCGATCTAATGGCTCAACAAGCTCTTTGTGCATGTGGGATACATAAGTTTTGGTGTCTTGGTGGCTTAAGGGCCAAACCAAGACTGTTGTAGATGCTAGTAGACTACTGGGATCCTGACTTAGAGTCATTCCATATCGATGAGATGTCCCTCACTATAGAGGTGGAGGACATATACTTCATTATAGGATTGTCCCGACTGGGGTAAGTGGTGAACCTACATTCTCGTGGGCCCAAAGGTGGCCTCACCATTGATGAGTATATTGTTGTATACTATTTTTCAGACATGGAGAAGTTTGGGAGTCAGATTCCAACTAACTCCATACAGGTACTAGGCCTGAAGGCCATTCTACTGACACATGGCAGGATAGTAGGGATAGCCTCACTCCACCAGGCCTTGTGGCCCTTGATGTTCTATGCAGTGGAGTGCATGAGACCCATAGTTTACGATTGGTGTATTGTGCTGCTGAGTAACATGAAGCAACATCTCAATGACTAAAAAATGGGAAGGGTATAAAACTTTGGTTTCAGCAGTTTACTGAGCATGTTCTTCTTCGAGCGTGTTCTAGGGCTCATCCCTAGAGTTGACATTCCTCCTCACGGAGTTCGAGATCCGGCCCAATGACATTGGGCAGATGCGATGCACAGAATGGGTGGAGGTAGGGTGTCTAACCCCTACCCAGCTGATTTCTTTCCATCATGGTGGTGGCAGATAGTTTCCATCGATGATTACCCCTATGCAGGGATAGATTTTCTGGGATATCCCAACATGCCCCTTCCACCAGGATCAACATGCAGTGACAATGGTAACAAATCCCAACCCACTTTTTAAGTTTTTTGAATTATTTATTTTTTTGTGTTTTTTGATATATAGAACCAAAAGACATGTTTTTATGTGATGACACATAGTGACAATCTGTCATATGTATGCAAATGTAGGACCACGACGGCCTGACAGTTTCCCTTGTCATAGATGGAGGGGAAGAGGAGATGGAATTATGGGTGTGGATGTGGAGCGGACACTCCAAAACATCCACACAAACTTTGTGTAGCTGACCCATAGAGTACCCATGGCACAAGTTGAGGACTTTCCTGAGGCCATGCAGCGCCAGGTGGTGGGTGTCCCACGAGCATGGGTGCGGTTTTTTCGACTGCTAGATCGATACGTGGTGACTTTCCACGATCAGAAGCCCCCTCCTCCTCCCCAGGCTTCGATACCTAGGAGTGACATATTTTTGTACTACCATGTATTATATTTTGGTGGCTAAGAAGCCCCATTTTTGTAATATGACACTTATGTATTATGACATCACTTTTTGGATGTTTAATGGAAAATTTTTATGATGATTGATTTTATTTATTTACATGTGTAAAAATGTATGTTTGTGATGAGCTTATGGTCTATGAAACAAATTCCAATCTAACACATAGTTAGCATATGAGTCAGCAACTTGATTATAAATTCTTGGAACATGTATGTATGTTATGTTGTCAAATTGTCATTCTAACAATCTCACATGTAAGAATATTTGTAAGAATGTTGGATCCCTAACATGATACAATCCATTAAGCTGTTACAGTACTAACTGCGAATCAAGATGTACCTTAAGAGAGAGAACACCATGTGAAATGGTATACTGTAGAATCTTGATAATGGCACTATACTCAGCAACATTGTTCGAAGAGGGCCATAAACATACACCTCTTGAAGACAATACCTGACCTGTAGGAGTATAAATCACCCAAGCAGCAAAGGATGAGTGTTGAGTGTGGCGGCTAGCACCATCAACGAATCCTATGTAAACAGAAGATTCTATCGACATCTACCATAAGAAATGAAAGCTAATCAACAAACCTAATCACCATAAGAAAAACCTAACTATGTAAAAAACTGTACAATAATATACAACAATCAGCACTGGATGAAGATCATGCATAGTATTTTTTAATATAGATCCCATTTCTAGACTCCACCAAGGTTGTCCCTTCATAATCTACTAGCTTATAGGCACCCTTCTCTAACACACGTTTGACAATGTAAGGACCATGCCACACGGGGTTAAAATTTCCTGCCCTCTACTGCCCATGCAGGAAGCACATATGGGTTCTCCTCTTTTGTCCACGAAGAAGAAGGACTAGGCTCTGCAACACATTCAAGATTCGCTTGATATGCTATCATTGCTGTAGGCAACGGCATGTCTGTTTCGATAGGCTTACTTGAAGGACTCAGTGTAGGAAGGATCCAAGGATCTTCCATATGGGAAGTGCGAAAAGACACCAATCTCAATGAAGAGGAAGCCCCACCGGAACTACACCCAATCATAAGAATGGGTGCAGGAAAACTAAAGCTTCCCATAAGGGATGGATACATGCCAACACCCACACTCCCAGTTGTCGGCTGAGAATGATCAATAATCAGGATAGAAGCTCCCAATGATGCAGTAACACTCATATTTTTGAATGATGTCTGATCAATCGTAACAATATTCCCATTAAATGGAAAGCATACAACTTGAAATAGAGAAGAAGCTATGGCTTGCATACTATACATCCAATTCCTACCTAGTAATAGATTGTAGTCAAGGAGTGCATCAACCACCTCGACCTCGATCACGATGGTCTTCCCTCCCAAACGAACCTAAAGAGAAGGAAGAATTTCGTGCAGTTGAAGCGATCTACCATCAAAAGCAGTCAACATGGTAGCGGATTTAGACAGCTCAAGGGAACCCAAACCCTTCCAACATTGCAAATACATCACGGAAGTAGCAACTCCTTCGTTAATCATAGTGTTCTTGATGGTCATGTTAAGACATTATACATGAATCAAGAGAGACACATAGTAAGGCAAGCGAGGCTGTAGTCCCGTGGTTTCAAATTTGATGACGGAGGAAGAGTTATCATCGTTAACACCAAGAGTAGAAAGCAAAGCCTTCATTTTTGAAGGACAACTCTAAAGTACTTCAAGTCCAGACATTGCACAAGGAGTGTGGCCCAAATCCTTGACAACTAAATAGTTCTGGGTGGCTCAGGCATTAGGATTGTGTCCCGAACGCTTTAAGAATCCCTTAGGAATGCGAGGTGTGACTTCAGGTTTATCCATAGGGTTTTCAATATGCAAAGGACTCCTGGGTGGAGCAGGTTCCTTTCCAAGGTCTAGTTGTGACGAACCATAGTCCTTCACACGAGTCACAACCTTAGTAGCACGCACCATGTTGATGCAACCATGACCACTACAAGCTTTCGACAGATCTTGATCTCCACCAGACTGATCATGGTTCCTCGAGTTCATGTTTTGATTATGGGGTAAAGGGTTGATCAGCATAGCTGGGCCCTATGCTATGAATCTTGAGGCCCCTTCCAGAAGAGGGCACAAGTGAGTTAGGTGGTCATCCTTACACAACTTGCAAGGAAACTTAACCTTACATTTAGACTACTTGTCCCCCCCAGCATTGCGGGTGTTCTTATCATTAGAATTGGCATTTTAATTCCTATTCCCACCCTTACGATTGTTTTTACCCTTTTTCTTATTCCTTTCGGGTTGTTGGTTACCCTTCTGGTCCACTGATTGCACCGAAAACACATTGGTCATTTGGGTGGGTTGAGACAAAGTTGTGGCTTGTCTTGAGGTAGATTGGTTGATAGACAATTGACTCACCTATTGCACAATCAAATCCACAGGTTTGGTACTTGTACAACCAACAATGCCATCAGCATGTGGTCTAGGTTTGACCTTAGGGTCGAAACTAGAATGCAAAGCATTAGGAATGATCTCATATAATAATCCAGATTGAGCATAAATCAAATCCAATTCTTGTCCCGTTAAAATGGCTTGTTCCTCATTCTGAAATCCGGACGTAGAAAAATCCTTCGCTATATAAGGAAGTAATGATTTAAGGAACCACTCGAGGAGAAACTCTAGCGGTATGAAGGCTTTAATCAATCTCTTCCGTCTACGCCACTCTTGGATATGGTCCGAGATATGCATGGCTTTGTCTTGCCGAAATGTTGACAAGAGTTTTGTACCAACGTCATAATGCACTGGTAGTTGGAAGTGATAGAGAAAAGTCATAGCTAGGTCATCGAACAAAATGAATGCCCCCCTAGGTAACTCTATCTACCATTTTGTTGCAAGCCTAGTGAGGGTGCATTGAAACAGCCTTAAACGGATCGAATCATCGTGTAAGGAATTAGAAGAGCACCAAAGGTGAAATGTAGTAACATGTTCACTAGGATCTTGTCTTGGATTTCCATCGAATTTGGGAATGTCCGAGGGAAGCTTGGTAGGGACAGCCGTCCAAGCTAGGTCATGAGATATCAAGTCGTTTGTTAGTCTCAACTAGTCAGGTAAATTTAACGTTGCAAGGAAAGGGAGCCTAGGTTGAGCAGGTCGATGCCACACTCCCTGATAGTTTTGGTTCACATAAGACTGACTACCATAACCTCCATGGCCATGGCCATAGTGTCCTCCTCCCATTTGACCTATCTAGGGTGGCATGGAAGTACTATAGTGTGGAGTACCTTGACTATGTGGAGCTACAAAGCCATAATTTGGGGAGTAAGCAGGTTGTTGATACCCATACCCATAAGGTGAATAACTCTATCCATACTATGGTCCATAATATTTTCCATGAGAGGTTCCATAAGATGTCCCATGAGATGTCCCATGAGAAACTCCATAAGTAGGAATATGGGGAACTCCCTGTGATAGAACATAAGGCATTCCAGAAGTAGGAATATGACCTCCTGAAACAACAAGAGGTACTTGACTTGGAGACACGACTACATGAGTAGCAGTAGTATGAACATGACTAGTAGCAACATTTCGACCTGAAGGACCATGTGAATGAGGGGGAGGAATAACATTTCAAGAACTAGGAATAGAGGATGAAGGGACATGTGAAACTATGTAAGTGGTATTCCCTATAGTCACTCGTCTTGGTTCTTGTATCTGAATAGGACTACTAACACTAGGTCTAGGACAAACATGTGATGTAGCCTCCACTACCAAGATGGAGGCTGTAATGTGACTCATGCTCCCAAATCTCTCCACATGGAAAGGAATGGGAATGCCCCCAGGCGTAGTACTAGGTTCAAATTCTGACTCAGCATGCTATGCCGGATCATCTGCAGGGATACCAGACATGCCATAACTAACATAACTAGGACTCGTAGGTTCATGAAGAGTCTCATCGCCCGACATCCAATACTAGCGACCTGTGAATGAGCGATCATACCTAGAGTGTGTAGGTATATTAGGTGAAGGATTGTACCTAGAGTATGTAGGTATATTAGGTGAAGGAGCATATACAAAAGTAGGATCTTCTTCCCCAACCTCATGAGGTGAAGAAGACAACTCAGGAATTTCATCTTCATGATCTCCCATCGTGTGTGAATCAATGTGAGAAGTAGTCCTCTTGGGCTGTCTGTTCCTCTCTCCCAAAGGAGGATGAGATGTAGAAGGTGGAATTCCTGCTAAACGACGAGAACGACGAAGTGCCGTACCCAAATCCACAATGACTCAAAAAATGAAAAAGACTCTTCTAATTACGTAAACCCTAAGTAAGCTACCGTGCACAGAGCATACAACTATATAATCTAAAGCCAATCACAAGAAAACAAGGGTAGGATATGTGAGCTCCCGAATGAAGCAGGTATGTCTCACCTAGGATAGGCTTGAGACTCCCATACACAACAAGCAGAGGTCCGTAACCAATTATTGTGACCCTCAGCTTCAACACATATAACGACTGTGATGTCTGACCCCAACCTGGCTGAGACACCTGCAGAATAACCCCTGTGAAGTAACCCCTCGATAACCTAGGTAAGGCCACTAAGTTCACCTCAATATAATCAATGCTTAGGCAGACAGTCACAGGCGGGATTGACTGTATGGGCAAGGTAGCAAAGCCCGAAACTCTTGAAATACCCCCAAGATACGAATACAATCCTGGAAATATCTCCGGTGCTACTCAGTTATGACTAGGGGTCATCCCAATCAATAACCACTCACGCTGCCTCGTGCTCAACTCCCTTATAAGAGGAGGGTCCTGAGAAACACTAATTATACCAAGGAATTTCACACTCTCACCTAGACAAACACATAGATGTTGTTGTTTAGTGGTCTTGGAGAATTTACTCACAATGAACTATTCCAAGACCCTAAAACCTAATCTTGTTGGTGTACCCTATAAAAGAAAATAGTGTAATCCATTTTAATTAAGCATTGATTTTACTTGGCTTATTACTAAAAATGGTATATGATCGTGCAACCAATGGTGTTATGATGCAACATGAAGTAAAATGCAGACCTAACAATCAATGCAAATGCATTGTGTCGAATGAAAAATAGGGCATGCTACTACGTGAAATGCAAAATTTTGTTCAAATGACAAATGCAATCATTCCTATATGAAATCCTAACTAATACTTCTCTAAGCAAACCTAGTGCAAGTACCATGCAAAATGCAAAGTGCAATGATGCATAATGATGCAAGGAAGCAAATATTTTTTAATTTTTTGAATAAAAATGAGATAATAAAGCAAAAGAATGACTCTACCACCCCCAGACTCTGCAAGCACTATCAAACAGCACCCAAGCAAAGCACTAAGGTAAAAGAGACCTAATGCACTAATCCCAAAACAAAAAATCGAAAATGCAATGACAAGAACATTCTTAAAAAAAAATTACCCTAAAAAGCATCTCTGGTTAGAAACAAAGGTGTATACAAACTCTAGAAGCATCTAAGGAGACTCAACAATCATCAAAACTCACCCAGCAACACTCAATATTCCTAGAAAAGGAAAAACTCAAGGCATACAGGACCGTGTGCAAGAAACCCACGTGTATACATGGATATCTCAGTCAAAACCGCGTGTACACGCGACTATGAGGAAAAAACTCATGTACAAGAAGAAAAAGAGATAAAAATGAAGGCAAACAAATCAGTTGAGACAAAATTGACTCCTATCAGACACTACCAGGAAAGCATGCGCCCACACCTGACTTAGAAACAGAGAAATCAGAGCAATTCAAGAACATTGAATGCCGATAAAAACCCCCAAAGGAAAAATGACTAGGAACTCCCCAGCATAGTCACCAATTCTGTTACAGAGAGAAATTCCTATGGATTTGGGTACCACAACAGACAGATTAACTCCAGAAATCAATCCTTTCCTATATGCAAGAGAAATCAAACATCTAACACTAAAGGATCTCGATTCATACCTTACTTCAGACGGTCGATGTAGATCCCCGTTGAGCTTTTCCACTCTCGCTTGTATTAGCAATTTGCTTCCTCAACATTCAGCAAACAAGACAAGCATGCTATATATAATTTTTTTAGATCTACTCTGGCATATATAATCAATAAAATATAAGCATTTATAAGCATCCATGTATCAAATACTCATTTAAATACACATTATTGGAAAGGAAAATATATTTCTATTGATATAAAACAAAGATTACAATAGTGACAACCTCTGTCGGCACGTCTGCGAATCAAAGAAACTGAGTCCCCCACTTGGGCCTCCACCATTTCAATCCTCCATCTCTCGATAGCAAGCTCACAAGAAAAAGGCAAGCTTAGGAAGAACACAAAGTGCTCCAAGGGACAAAGGGATGCAGACTCAAGTATAAGCTCCGGCAACAATGGACTATAGTTTTCTTGCTCTTCAATTCCTCTTCTTTCAATGTATCCAAAGGGTTCCTTATATAGTGCTTCAATGGGGTAATGGAAGGTCGAATCTGATTGATCTCAAGGAATATGAAAGGCCAAGAGACAAGTGATTCAGATCCACATCAAGGAAAACTCCAAAATAATTTGGCCTTTTGCATACATCTCGATGTACGCGGGTTTAAGGGTCAAATCCGTGTATATACGCGAGAAAGGGATTAAAAGTCGCGTATGGCAATTATTGCATGTTTTTAAGGATGATATTAGAAACATCAAAGGTACAAAACTGGTCCATGGGGTCTAAAGAGTCTGCAAAGGGACAGGGAAGGCCATAAAGGTGTGATCCACCATGTGTGGTAAAATCAGCTATAACAGGTGAATTCAATTTATCACTGATTGGGTCTCCTACGAACTTAAATTTAAGTTGGTATACGAAAAATATTTTTTTTTGTTATTTTTCTCTGTCCCCATTTCTTTGAATGCAAAACCTTTAAATTTATCGTTTTGTTTCTCGTTTCTTGTTTTTGTCAACATAGTGCATAACTATTAGCTTAACTATTATATATAACTATGAGCTTAACTCCAATGGTTCTACGGATATTAGCTTAACTTCAACTCTAATTTCTTAAGGATAAGAGTCTAGCTAATGTGCAATCCTTTAACATTTCAACTCCTAATAAAACTGTTCTAGTTCCTATTAAGCTCCTCCATGTGGAAGTTGGGAATCTATCTAATTACACTGATAGGCTTACGTTGCGGATAGGGGTATATTTCTTAAAATTTTGAGGTGGACTACCATCTATGCTTTTTCATTTATGCAATTTCAAAAAATCTAAGAATATGTTAGTTAACATCTCGTAAGTATACTTCATGATAGTTGGAAAAATTGAACTTCAACTTCAAGTACTTTATTATTAGATACAACTATGAGCTTAACTTCATTTATTATACAACTATTACCTTAACTTCAACTCCAATTTTACTTGAAGTGAAATTGTTGATATATTAACTATTAGATACACCTATTATATTAACTTCAACTCTAATTATAGTTATATTAGATAACTATTAGATACAACTATTAGCTTAACTCCAATGATTCTAGAACTATTACATTAACTTCAAGTCTACTCGCAGTTATAGTAGATAACTATTGGTTATATGCAATCCTCATACAACTCCATCTCTTACCTAACTTTATTGCATTATAAATGTATCAAATATATTACTTTCTGCTTATTCCAAATAAATTGATGTTATTAATATAGTTTTTACTAACATATAAAGACATATGTATACTTTCAACTTATTCCAAACATCTTAATATTATTAATATAGTTATTACTCACATATAAAGGCAAGGCATACATATGCTTACTGAAAACTTGAAAATAAACTTCTATATATATTTTATAATCTTCCATACTCCATTGCCTATAAGATTATAAGGTGAGCCTTATTTACCCGACACAGTCGTATTTAAGACGAGCCTGTCAGTTGATCCGTCCATCGCAAAGGGTATGGCCATAGGATTATGACCATCCATGGCATACCTAGTGGCCATTATTCGACCGGTGGCAGCGCTACTTTTGGGCAACAGAACTTGTTAGGTAAACGTACGTGTATATGGTGGGCTATGTTTCAAATTTGAATTTACAAATTGTAGACGTTGGGCGGGATTTATTTCAAATTTAAATTTAAAAGGAACATAACCGCCTTTGTGACTCGTGAGAATGGATGAAGTTGTTGTGCTTTGTGGAGCCACTCATGGATAAGGCCCTGTCTTAAGCCAAGATGTTCCAGAGGAAATGGTGGCTCGATCCCACGATGTTCCCACTCTCAGTATCAAGAGAGGAACGTTGCGTTTTTCAAGATGCTGACAGCAAAGGTCATAGCTGATGACTAGGGTGCTCTGGATTCTTGCCTAAGGTTGAGTTTCAATGCAACAAATCTAGCTTAAACATTTCAATATGATTCCCATCGGCTTATAACCTTATATTTATTGGTTGATCTCGATATCCTCTGCTAGAAATATTCAGAGATGAAGTAGAAACTGTATCAAATTTTTGTGTCGATGGATCAGATTAAAAAAAAGCACGACTGTGACTTATGATCGCGTGCTTTTAAATTTTGATGATCATTGTGAACTAAAGTTTTCTTGTAGCATCACTTCCGTGAAGGGTAATGAGAAGAGATCATGGGATGATCATTGTGCGTTTTCTCTTGTGCCAATGGAGACCAAAATGAAAGAACCAATGTTATTAGTATTAATGATCAACCATAACAACAAAGTTTCCTGTGTTGTTGAGTCTCCCAAGCCCCCATGGATGATCTCTCCTCTCATCAAGTAGATAAACGAGAAATAATATTTTATCACAGTGTTTTGTGAGCATATGTGACTACAGCCTCAGGATTCTTACTTGCAGTGCCAGGATATGTTGGCAAGAGCCACCTAGCTCAGTTTTTTGGCACACTGTGAATTAGTTCATTCATTTATTGGAACATTGACAGAAATCCTAATAAATCAGTACAATTTTTGCAAGAGCATCTATAATCATTTTTTTTCTTCTTCTTCTTGTTAAAATGAAAATTGTTTAAATGGTCGCAAATCCTGATTTTGCTCATTTGATTGGATATTGGATTTTGTAATGGATGAATATTGCAGATTATTTTAAATATTGTTATGACTCACTATATATTATTGTTGATAAATTGGAGGGGCGACCTTCCTTTTTGTAGGAATTGACCTCTGTAATTTTTGCTTATCATTTGAGGTAGGAGTGGTATTTGTCCAAGGGAGCCGACTCCGTCAATCATTGATGAGCTTTCCAAGCAAGTCGACCCTCCTGTGTAGTTTATTTACCGAATATCTTCATCGCTCTAAAGTGTAGGGTGACCTTCTTTGAGACGACCATGTTTACTGTATTTATTAGTTGCGCACCAAAATAATCCAAAGCGGCAATCAATTTCAATACCCAAAAATATTTCAAATTGTACATATCAAATAAAATTGTATTTTCGTTTCCAATGGGTTAATTTATTTCCAATAGAAAGGGCTAATCACTTGCACTTTCATTGAGAGCTTTCAAAAACTAAGGTTTAAGTGAAATGCAAAAGGGTTTTCTTTATCTAACAAGATCTTATTATGAAATATATTATTAAGTTTTTTTATATTTACTTATATCATACAATGAAAAAATAAGAACTTTAAACTAAAAGATAAAATGGATTTTAAGTTTTTTTATATTTACTTTTACTATATAATGAAAAAATAAGAACTTTAAACTAAAAGATAAAATGGATTACTTTCAACTTTGAGGTTTACTTAAACAGTAAGTTTTTTTTAGTGCACTACTCTATAGCATTAAGGGTTTTTTTTCCATAATGTGGAGTTTTTTTGAAATTGTAAAATAAAAATTTGCCATTAAAGTGATAAGTATTTAGTTTATTTAATTTAAAAAGTATATATATATACATATATATACATTATTTTTAAATAAAATTCAATAAATTTATCATTATTTTATATATATATATATATAAGTTGTGAAATTAAGATATATATATATTAATTGTGAAACTAAGATATCTAATATATATATAGTCAAACTAAGATATCCAATAAATATATATATATATATATATATATATATAAAATATTGTGAAGCTAAGATTTTATGATATATTTTGTAGTTATAGAAATTAGAATGTAAAAAGTATGTTCTAAATATTTAATTAAAAAACTATAAACCTTTTAATTTTAATTATATATTTGAGATTCTTTAATTGTTATATAAATATATAATGTGAATTTGACTATAAAAACAATATAGTGTTTATTTAATTTAAAAGGTATAATTATATATATAATTGTGAAACTAAATATTTTATGATATCTTTTGTAGTTGTAGAAATTAGAATGTAAAAATAAGTTTAAAGTATTTGATAAAACTATCTTTTGGGGTTGTGGAAAATACACTACAAAAGGTATCTTCAAAGTGTGTGTATATATATAATAGATTTTAAATGGTTTTTTATATTATTAATAATTAAAATAAATATGTAATGTAAAATGCATAATTTGAATCTCACAATTTACAAATAAACGTTTTAGAAGCCTTTTGCAAGCATCACAAATGGCAAGTGAAATTATTGGGAACTTGTGATTACTTAGTGAATTGGAGAAAAATCAAGAGGCTATCATGGCCTTCCCTCAAATGTTTTCCAATAGTGACATTGGAAGTTATGTGTATTAGAAAACACCAAGAACCCCCTTGCACATGGTACAGGTAGCAGATCCGTAGCATTTGTGGAGTTGAATGGGCCACATCCACTTCCAGCTTTTACCCTTAAATAAAATTATGCATGTAGATACTAGAAGGAATTCATAACTTCTCATAATAAGAATAACTTATTGCATGCGATAAATTATTAAATAAGCATAATTCATTTCCTTTGAAATATAGAATTTCAAATCCTATCTAGTTCCATGAAAGTTAAAACTCAACAACCAAATTTTATCCTTGAATAAAATTTCTTTATAGGTAATGGAGTGTTATATCGTAAAATGACACATCTTTGTCGCATGGTTTCCCATGTTTTCATCGCAGGTTGACACTTCCATGACGACATTTCATGAAAGTCACTCAAAGTCACTGAAAAAACATCATGATTGGAGAAATCATATCTGAAGTTTTGTAACTCTGTTTGACCTCCTCTATAGATAGTTAGAAATGCCTCTGAGTAAGGAAAAACTTTCCATTAGACACCAAACCCTGAAAATGCATGGAAGTACCCTAAAAATGAGTTTTTTGACCCATTTGTGACTTTTATTAAGCAAACTCGCGACTTTTCCTTACCACTCGCAACTATGCTTCATAAGAACCGTGATTTTCTCCTCTAGTGGTCAAAAATATGAAAATGCTCAAATAGTGGGTGGTTTGGGTGGTTTTGGAACTGATCCTGCAGTTATAAATGATCCCTATTATACCCTAACTCTTCACAAAAGTATATAAGAGAGGGAGAGAGGTCCTTGAAGCAGACTTGACTTTCATATTGTTATGCCGATGGAATTGAGCCTCTCATTGCCCTTAGCTTTTCCCTAGATTACATATTCCTGTGTTGCAAAGATTAGAGGTTGAGTTCCTTGGAGAAGAGAAGCAGGAGATCTAGATCAAGGTTTCATGAGGTGCCTAGCAAGAGAAGGTGAACTCTGTACTTCTTCCACTTGATTAATAAGGATGTGATTTTCTTCTTCTTTCCAAATCATTGTTCCATGTATGTTTAATCTATGATATGATTGTATGATTATTATTATCATATTAGGGTTTCAAATTTTATTGAACATAATCTCCTTTCATATAATCAATTTGGTTTGAGGAAGGTTAAGCTTGCTTTGCAGGTCTCTTGGAGTAAGAGGAGCAAGAGGAAGGGTTGGAGGAAGCTTGGATCAGCCTTTAGTGAATTAGGTATGGACCTTAATTATCTCTTAATATTGCTTACATTTTCTTCCAAAACATTATACATTAGTCTTTTAACCCTAGTATGTTGGTGGCCTCTTAACCCATAGCCATAGGAACACTTTCCTCTACAACAAAACTAGGGACTCCATCGAGGATTACTTGTCTGTTTAGGGGTTTCCTTACCTTTATTCCAGTGTATTTAAGGTTTCAGGTCCTTATTACAACTTTGGAGTAACCTTTAGGTATGATTGGACACCTCCCATGCATGTTTAGGGCATTTTCTTGACCTTGTTTGAGTTGTTTGCCACCCATTCAAATATTCTGCACTAAATAGTTGCAATTTCCCAATGCATTTGCGACCTTGCCTTCATGTAGCCTATGATTCATTCATGACCTTCCCTAAGGAAACTCATGAATGGCCCCTGTAAGTGGGTTTTTCATCAATTTTTTGGGTTTTTTGGGTGTTTTGAGGGCTGTTTGAAGGGACTTCAAGTGTCCTCTATATGTACATGACCCCAATGGAGTAGTGTCACATATTTTGGATTATCTTTGTCTAGTTTTTAGTTCCTTTACAAGTCCTTAAATGTGTTTTGTTGTTTCCCCCCCACCTCCTTCTTTGGATTGACCTTATTGGGAAAGGTGCTGAGTAGCCTCTATTTGCAGGTCTAGACTGAACCTTGGAGCTTCTTGACCCTTATTTCATTTCAGTTTTGTTGTTTAGTATCTTCATGCCAAAGTGGTTGGCTTATTTAGCTTTTCAATTCTTCCTTTCTAGTGATGTTATATCCGACTTTAGGGTACCCTAGGGTTTGTTAGTGGGGTGTAGAGTAGAAGTCTATTTGCTTTTCTTACATTGCTTTGCATGCATTAGTTTGTAGGATGTCTTTTATTTCATATTTATAAAGAAAAAGTAAAAATAACATATAGTTCCTTTATATGTATGTATGATTAGGTTTTAGACTTTAATGCATTGTATGCCATTGTTCTTGAAAATATAAAAAGAAGTTTGTTCTTTTGTGGCATTCAATTTTCAGTTTGAAAAAGAAAGAGAAGTAGATTTTCTTTTTCATTTCAATTTCTCTTTTGTTTAGTCATCTTGTTTCTACATTGAGTCAAAACACCATTGGTTTCACCTCCACCACCCTTTTTGTAATCAACAACCCTTTAAAAAAAACGTTTAATATCTAAAATATATTAGTAACTATTTATTTCTAGGGATGACACACACTAATATAGGCTAGTGCTTTAGGTTAGGGACATTTTAACTGGATAAAAATTTAAACTCAAACATAGTGTCCTATTGTTTAGGAAATCCAACTTCATAGAGAAAGACACTAGAACGCTCCTCTAGCACAGGATTCAAGAACGAGGTCGTGCGATACTAAGTAGTTGGAGATACCCCTCTTATACTCGATAGAGCATACACTGGAGTTGTTACACGTTTTGGAACTTACTTAGTACCTCCTTCTGGCCCCGTGTGGTTCCTGGTACTATTTAGGTTTTAGGCTTAGCTAAACTACCCATATGCATCAACTAGATTGACAACTGTTCCGCTAGACTTTCTTTGTGATTTTGGTGGATTTAGTATCTTTTTTTCTCAGACTCTACACAGGATATAGTGGAAGGATATTTCCACTATACCTAGGGTAGACTTGGGAGGTAACCCTTGTTCAAAATTTGGGAGGGTGGTTTGGTGATTCAAACGCTTGCACCCAGAAAAATCATCACGAGACACCAAGTAACTACTCTCTGACCCTCACTGGTTTTTTTTGGGCCCTAATCATCCCATATTCTCCTTTGGAAGGTACCTTTGTTTGTCTAGATTGTATACTTAGATTTTTATTCCAGTGGTGTGCTCTTTGTGTTGTTGGTTACCATTTGACCTTAGTTTTCTTTGATAAGTCAGAAACTATGGCTAATACCCCTACGGTCACTAACCAGGAGATCTCCCTTGCAGGGGATTCTTGTAATTTTCCTCTCGCCAAGAATGTTGGTGTTTCTTTGATTTCCACTTTGAATCTTCCTGGATTCACCCTAGGGCTACCGGTTTGGTTGTTTTCCACTCCAACTGTCCAGAATTTACATGATGCTTCGCAAGAAGCACCTTATATCAAGGGCATCAAAACAATGTCTCCCATTCACCTATAGAAATCACTCCTCCTCCATCTTCCTCATGTGGTGAAAGTTATGATACTAGTAACCTATAGTCTAAAAGGAGTAAAAGAAGGAAGAATAGGAAGAAGACTTGAAATCAAGGGGGAACCCATCCAACCTATGGGGTTCATGTTGGATCTACTCACCCAACCTTTGCAGGTCATGCTAGGGTCACCTTTTCAACCTCTGCGAGTCATGTTAATCATAACCACTCAGCATCTGTAGGTCATGCTGATGGAACCATCCAACCTATGCATGTCATGTTGGCCCCTAGTCACTCAACCTCTGCAATTCATGATGAGGTAACCCTCTTACCTTATGCAAGTCAATTTGATCCTAAACACCCATCCTCTGCAAGTCATGATGGGGTAATCCACCTAGCCTCTAGAATTTATGCTAGGGGCATCCACCCAGCCTTTGGAATCCATGTCGGGGGCACACACTCAACCTCTGGAAGTCAAGTTGATATTAACATCCCAACCTCTGGTATTCATGCTAGGGGCAAACCATAAGCCTCTATGATTTATGTTGGACCCAACCACCCAGCCTCTGGAGGTCAAGCTAGGGGCAAGTAGTCAACCAATGAAATTCATGTTGGCACCGTTGAGAAAACCAACTATTCGAAACACAAGCCAAAGTTTCCTACTATTCGAAAAACAATGAGGCCACGAGTTGAATTTTCTGGGCTCATTAAAAATTCACAGGAAAGATATGGAGTTACCTTCAAGCCTTGGTATTACTCCTTAAATGTGACTAGATCGCCAATTTTTTATTGTTCCTTCAAACTCATTAATGGATGTGAAGGAACATCCACATAGGTATAAGTTCACCCCTTTTTCCATCCATGCGGATTACTTAGGAAGAAGGAATACTCTATTTTCTTCAAAATCTAGAAGATTATATTCAAGCATATATTTATCTCTTTTCTAGGCATGGAGGACTAAACTTACGAAAAAGGAACCTGGTTGAGCTTACTTTCTCCTTTTCGTGCTTTGGACCTAAAGATGAAAAAGATTTCAAGCATTCTTGTGCCATTGTCATGATTAATTAAACCATAGTTAAAAAGCATCAAGTTTACTGTTGTCTATACCATTCTCATAAATAAATGTAGCTTTTTGAGTGATCTTGCTTCCCTTCACACTCACTAAAACTAAAGCGTTTCTACTTGCTTCTGAAGGAGCATCAGTTTGGTGATAGTTTACCCCTTTTTTGGAACTTTTCGACTAACTACCAAAACGTCATACCTTATTTTCTATTGGACTAAGAGAGTTCTCCTATGGATCGTTTTACATTTTTTCGGACTCAGGAGACTAATTTTACAAAAAAATGCCCCCTAGAGTCTTCTTTGGCGTTTTTAGACTCCCAAAACTATGAAAGTATCGTCGAGCATCTACTAATTTGGGCTCGTAAAATCCATGAATCGGTGCTTTATCAAGCATTCTGTTGTTTTGTCTTTGATCTTTCCAACAATGAAGAAGGTCCCTAGTTTTCTTTCTTTAACTCATTAAACCTTTACAAGAAAGAGGGAAAGGGAAGTTTATTCACATTTCTTTTACATCATGGCAGAAAGTCTTGTTTCCTTGAACAAAGCATTAGTCTTGAGTATATCAACAGTTGGGTTCTATTTTTTGACCTTATCCTAATTCATAGTTTTACTCCTCCAATTGGATCCTTTTCCAATAATATGGAGAATTTGTTGATGTCACCTACATTGCATATTGGTTTCGTTGGTTCCTTTCTATCAAAATCTGCCTAAGCCACTTTTGTGTCGTGCTCACTATTCAAGGATAAAACCTTTGTCCATCATTGTGTAGTTTCCTAGACCTTTTGTGTCGGCCATTCCCTAGTATCAGCTCATTATGCCATGCCTTCGATGATTCTTGTTGCAAAACCTTATACCAGTTCCAGATCCAATCAGTCTTTGACTTACCTCGTGTTGGATGATGGAGGATTCCTTAATTCCTTCCTTCCAATGGATCTCTTCCTATTGACCTCAACACATCTTATTCTAGGAATGATATTTATATTTTATGACAGTACCTTGGGGATTGTAGTCATCAATGGAAATTCCCCTCACTATTTGTTTTTCAGGATTAAACACCCTTGTAACCTAGGGTTTGGGGTTACCAACTTACTACCAACCTTGCAGAAAATCATCTTTAATAGAGTACATAAAGGAAATAGGAAGAAATACTTGACTCACCCGATTACTATTGGTTGATCCAAGCTTGATCTTCTTCCGCTCCGCTTCTTTCCAAAGCTTCTAGGGATGCACCTCCTTCACCTGCAAAGAGAAAATTCTCTAAGTACAATCTTATACATGTATATATGAGAGGTTAGACAAACAATATATCTAGTGCATAATTGAATATATTCATCAACCATAATACATGAAAGAGACTCAACACAATGTTGGAAGAAGAATTCTCTTTATTAACAATCAGTGAATGAGATAGGAGTACAACCTAGCTTCTGAGACAAGGACTCCTCTGCAACCAAAGGACTCTGAGTTCTATTGCTCCAAGACTTCTGAAGATATACCACCAGCATAACTTTTCTCTCGAAACTTGATTGATTAATGTCCTCCCTAAGGCCTCTATTTATACTTTGGGAAATGGAGTGGTTTCGAAGGTTGAGGAGGTTGAAACAGTTAGGATAGTTAATGATTAGGACCCAAATAATATCCATTAATCGTGATTTATATTTTTTAATGTCGAATCAAGATGTATGCAACTATTAATATAGGCAACCCGCGTATGACACACGAGTTGCTTAAAAGAAACCCGCATATGCTGATGTATGTAGGTTTTAATGGAGATAGTCACATATAGTACGCAAGTTGTCAATGGCAATAGTCGTGTATGTACGTGAGTTGCAATGAGGATAGTCGCGTACACCATTCAACACTTGGAAAAATAATATGGCAAGTTGGTTCAAGGGTAAATGCATCTCATGTCATGCCCATCTATAGTGTTTTGGAAAACTTCAATCCTAAGATGTCATTTTGTGTACCAACATAAGGAATGTTGGCACTCGGATGGAGAAGTGTCATTTGGGTTGATAACAGATGCCCCCTAATGTGTGAGGTCAGAGGGAAATGATGGCCTAAATACATTATAATCATTGTCTTGGAGAACTCAGAAGTCCAATGGAGCAGAGGTAGTACCTGAAACAAATACATAATAATGTCATATACAAAGTCATATCCGAGGATGATATGTTCAATATACTAGAATACTAGCTCCTTTACAATATTCGAGTACATCATATAGTACGGGTACAAGGCCACATATATTACAAAGGTGGATCAAACCCACAATATACAATAATGATGAGTCTTCAAAGATATGGAAGTTGTTTAAGTGACCACAACATAATCTTGCGCAACTTAGTCCATAGATATGAAACTAAGGTCTTCATAAAAAATCCCAAAGAACTAGTACAATCCAAACCATGTGAATAGATGTTATTGAATTCGAAGATGGATAGGATTCAACAGATTGTCAACAAATAGGTGGTAATCGACAACTGAAGCAAAGGAATTCACAAAAATGAAAGTAAATCCTAAGGTATGATTATCAAAACTCTAGTTCTTCGTCGTCAGGAAGTGTTGATGCAGAACCATACTGTGATGAGGAAGGAAATAGGTCCTCCAATGGATCACAAGAGTGACTAGGAACTGGGTAAAGGAAAGGAGACACAAGTAATAACAGATAAGACAATGATAGAATCAGGATATAGATCTGATACAAGGTTAAGTACCTGAACAGTGAGCATGAAATAGAGATGACCCAAGGCAACTTTCAACTTTACAGATAGTAAAACTAGACTTATCTATCATGTAGGAGACATGATCAGATTCCCCAGGTGAAACTAACAAGAGGAGGAGTAAGAAACTCAAAGTAATAGCTGAATTGAAAGTGAACACTGAGACATGAGTATCGGAAAAGACAGAGAGTTCTATGTTCAAGGAAGACATGCTGCCATTGACTAAGAACCAAAAGAAAAATTCTTCCTTATCTTCCCTGTTAAATTTTAACAAGTCCAGGAAAGTCAACTCAAGTCTCTCTTCATTTTTTAACAAGCTTGAAGAGAAGAGGGAATAATGCTAGATAGTGTCATTGATTCATGGATTTTATGAGCCCGAACTAGTACATTCTCACTTGGTTTTTTCATGTTTAAAGAGTCTAAAAACTTTGAATAAGACTCCAAGAGGGTCCTTTTTCATCCAATTTAGTCTCGTGAGGCCAAAAAAGTATAAAAAATACCATAGAAGAACTCTCTTAACTTTCGTAGAAGAAAAGGTGAACCTTTTTTGTACTTAGTCAGGGAGGTCCGAAAAAGGTTAAATTACCACCTACCCAATTCTCCTTCGAGAGCAACATATAGCTTGAGTTTCACGAGTGTGAAGGACAACAAGATCACTTAGAAAGATCCATTTGAGTATGAGAAATGGGGCTTATAACAATAAACTTGATGCTTTGTTCTGAGTATTTAACAAGCATGACAAAGACATGAAGTACACTCATAATCTTTTTCATGTTTAGGTACGGAGCATGAAAAATAGAAAACTAAGCTCATACCGGGTGTTCCTTTTCTATAAATTTAGTCCCTCAGGTCCAGAAAAGTGATAAAGATGTACTTGAGAATACTTTTCTCAATTTCGTAGAAAAGAGAGTGATCCTTTCTCATATTATTCCACATGGTCCGAGAAAGAGATAACCTACCACCAATGTGGATGCCCATTCACATATTCTGGACGAGCTTGAACGAAAAAGTTTACTCGGAAGTAAAATCTATTTTGAGGAGTTAGACCTGGGCCTAAAGAAACTCCATAAGGGCGGGGAGTCCTATAAAGGGATAGCTTGGAAAAAGAGACCAAAATGAGGCTCAATTTGGCATGAAAAATAGATAAGAATACTCCCTTGAGCCTATGATAGTTGTAGCATGAGTATGGAAAGACAATAAATAGGTTTTAAATGAGGATACTCATGGGAGGAAAGTCCTATCCATGGAAGAACAATGGTATAAACAAGGAACTAATGGTTAAAGATACCATAGTTCATGGTCAAAGTGTTAATGCTAGGATTAAGATGGATTAGGTATAAATGCAAAATGCATGTGAAATGACCAAAAAACCATCCTATATGAGTGAAAAAACAACTTAAGACAACCATAAACCTGTCACATGGAAGAAAAGATATGGCATTAGTTTTAAAAAAATATGAACTATAGGGAAAAAACCCACTTTGATTTTTTTTTTCTATAAATAGTTCAAAATATGAATAAACACTCACCATTTGATTTTTAACCATAAATATACAAGTTTTACCTCTACCTTTGATTGCTTAGTGTGTACAATTCGGTGGACCATTCCCAAAACCGCAAGTGTGAGGTAAAACTACACTCCATGCTCTTTCATTTGATCCAAACAATTTTTAATTTTGAGCCCAAATTCATGTTTTCAAGTGCCCTCAAAGAATGGATGTTGTGTACGCGGGTATGGTATATTAATAGCCGCGTACATGCATTATGTACACAGGTTCCCCGAAGGAAAGTCACATACAGTACGCGACTTACAGAAAGGACAGTCGCGTACACTGCGCGAGGTAGAAAAAAAATATGTAGCATCAAAAATTCAATTTTTTATATGAACCTGATGGTTTGAAATTGCTTGGTTATTAGATTGAAAGATGGTGCTTGAGTGGAGGGAGAGGGAACATGAAGACATGGAAAAATAATCTCTACAAGATGCCCCCATGGTGAATGTTTTATGTCCGAGTGGGTTATTGAAATTTTTCTGTGCCTCACCTATGCAGTCAAATGTCCTCCTATTAGAGTTTTTGACAAGCTATTGGGATCATGATATAGGCATGTTTGACCTTCAAGGTGAGTTTCTAGAGGTTACGTCGAAATATGTCTATTTCATTTCCGGTTTATCACGACGGAGAGCTCTGGTGAACTTGGAAGGTACCGGTAGAGGTGGTGACCTTCTAAGTGTATAGAACTATATATACATACACTACAAGCCAGGAACTCAAAAGAGGGGTAGCTGCATCCCTATTGTTCACATTCACAACTTTCCTTTACACGTATTGGCGAGCACTATAGTGAGGGTTGCAGGGTCATCATCGCTTCATATTGCAACTCGGAACCAAATGATACTACCAGTGGACTGTATGTAGGGATCCATATATGATTGGTATTCGGGAGTGCTCCCAATAATGAGGAAACAGATCTATGACTGTAAAAGAAGAAGGCGAAAGAATTTTGGTTATTCCAGCATGTTAGTAGCCTTTTTCTTTGAGAGAGTTCTAGGTTTGAGTCATGCAATACCATTGCAAGTTCGTTCTCCCCGTCAGCCTAGGCTAAGTAGGTGGGGAGAGATCTTCCTCCACCAGGATGGTGGTGGATCGGTCTAGACTGTCTATGATGATGACTTCTACTTTTGGTGGGAGGGATAGTTGCCAGCCTTGGAGCAGTTTCCATATGATGGGTTAGATGTCTGAGGTGATACTGACCTTGTCCTCCTTCTTGGAGGAGCATGGGGAGATTCAGGTATTTTTTATTTTCAAAATTTTCAAAATTTTTATGAATTTTAAATATAAATTTATATGCATATGTATAAGAGCTCTAATCCTTTTTAAAATCTCAAAATGCAGATATTGGAACAATCCTCCCTGCTGGGCATCCACTCATGTATGTGCGTCCTGTTTTGGGAGAGGACCAGGGTTTGATTAGGGTTCTTCATGGGAAGCTGGCTAGGCTTACCTAGAAATTACCTTCCTTACGCATTGATCATATCCCTACCATCATGGAAGAGCTAGTGTTTGGTGTACCACCTGTCTGGATACGCCTTCTGAGGCGGGTATCCAAAGCAATACTTGTGTATATAGATGTTGTTGAGGCTGTTGAAGCTGAGGAGGCTAAAGAAGCCCGATCCCAGGGTGGTTGGGGGGACCAAGGTGCTCCAAGTGACCAGGGTGGTCAAGCTTAGACTTAGGAGCATTTTATGGACTTTGATCCATGTTTTGTATATATCTTTTGTATAATATACAGTTATGATTGGATCTGAGGATCAGAAACTCGACCTATCTATATGGATAGATAGTCACACACACACACACACACACACACACACACACACACACACATATATATTCCAGTTATTTTACAAATGTTTTTATGTGTCTACTGCATATTTTTTATGCAAAATGTGTTAAATTCCAATCCAACGATATAATTAGCATATGCATCAGTTAATGAATTTTTATTTCTTGGAATATGACTGAATATAATAAACTCAAAATTTCTTTCCAATAACCTGACTTGCATAAACTGACGTAATAGAATAGGGTTTCGCACCTGATAAGCTGGATTGCGTAGAGAAACCACCAGCTGAGAGTCCAGTCAGACTTCTAGCTGAGTGATACCACGTGACAAAGCATCCCATAAAAGCTCAATGACAACCCTGTATTCAATGAAATTATTGGTAGCAGGACCTAACCAAATGCCTCCTGAGGCAACTAACTATTCTGACGGTGAATAAATGACCCATGTAGCTGAAGCCAAATTACAAGTGTGGTGACTAGCGCCATCAGTGAAACCTACGAACCACTCGAAAGACATCTGTAACAACCAATAGATGGTATAAAAAACACAATCCGATGAACTGTTGTACATAAAAATACATACAATAAAATACAGCAAAAAGTGCTAATACTAAGCATAGTACTTTTTCAGGTAGAGCCCATTTCTAGGCTCATGAAGCTTATTCCCTTCGAAATCAATCAATTCATATGCACCCTTCTTTAACACCTTTGACATGACATAAGGTCCCAACCACATAGACCTGAACTTTCTTTCCCCCAGGGGTTCTTTGTCTTGATCCCAGAGCAAAACAAGCTCCCCTTTAGAGAAAATCCGAGGCTTGACCGACTTATCGTATTGGATTTTTATCATATTTTTATGAGCTTTGTTTGCTGTCAGCGCATCTCTACACCGCTCATCTAGATGTTCTTCTAGCTCAGTTGTATCAGGTCACACATGAATAGAAATTCTTAAGGACATGATTTCACATTCAACCGGGGTAACTGCTTCCACTCCATGAATGAATTGGAAAGGAGAAAACCCTGTAGTAGTTTTCACATTGGTCTAATATGCCCAAAGTGCAGGATACAACATGATGTTCCACTTGGAACTGGATGCATTAATAGTACATTTGAGAAAAGTTTTCAAAGTTTTATTAACATCCTCGACTTGACCGTTTGCTTGAGGATAGAACGAAGATGAATGTTCTTGTCTAAATCCTAGCATAGTGGTCAATTGAGTCATCATGCTATATTGACTGCCATGGTCAGTGACAATCACCTTAGGGATACCGAATCGTGTGATAATTTGGTTTAAAATGAAAAAAGATGCAGTTTCCCCGTCAGCTTTAAAGGTGGGAATTGCCTCTGCCCATTTCGTAAAATAATCTACAACGACAATGATATATTTGTTCCCCCCAGTCGAGACTGGGTTTCATGTCATGTAATATATCCCCCACTTCATGAAGGGGCCCACTGATATGATGAGAAATAACGAAGCGAGATGTGACTGCATCTTTCTGGTGTAAAGCTAAAAAGGATTACAGTGCTTCACGTCTTTTACACAGTCTTTAAAGATCATGGGCCAGAAATAACCAGCACGTAATATCTTGTGGGTCGTTGCTAACCCAAATAAATGACCCCCACACGCTCCACTATGGGAATCATTTAGGACAATCTCTTCTTCCTCGTGGGTAAGCCATCGACACAAAACATAATCTACCCCTCTACGATATAAAGTATCTCCAATAATGAGGTAGTTCTTGGCATGTACGTGAAGTTTACGCCGTTCTTCCTGCGAGAAGGCTGCAGGGTACTTCAAAGTCTGGAGATATATAATTATATCTCTATACCAGGGGTTATAGGTGGAAATAAAAAAGATATGCTCATCTAGGAATGAGTCTTCTTCGATGGCTACATCTTCCTCTACTGGAAATTCTGCAATGAGCTCAGCAAAAACTAAGTAATTTTTGGATTTGGAAGATTGAAAATTCAAGTCAAAATCTTGGAGAATGACTATACATTTGTTGAATTTTCCTCCAACTATCTGTCGAGACAAAACACATTGAAAAGAATTAACATCTGCCACTACTGTCGCGGTCCTCAGTAATATGTAGTGACGTAACCTATGAACAACATATACAGCTGCTAAGGCCAACTTCTTGACATGGGAATACCTAAGTTCAGGTATGGATAAAGCATGATTGAGATAGTAGATGGCTTTCTCTTGGAGGTTATCATCCTCCTAGACTAGGAATACCCCTATGGTCAACTCAGATGCGGCCAGATACAATATAAAATCCCTAGAGTAATCTCGCGGACGCAATAATGGTGCCGACAACAAAGCTTTTTTTAATGCCTCGAATGTGAGTTGTGCAATTTAATCCCATACAAATGGGGTGTCCTATTTTAATAGGAGCATGAAACCTTTAGTAATCTTGGCATAATTTACAATAAAACGTCGAAGGAAATTGAACTTCCCTTGTAGGCTCTGAAGTTGCCTGATAGAACGAGGAGGAGGAATATTTACAATGACCTCAACTTTCAAAGGATCCACCTGAATTCCTTTGTTAGAAACAATGAATTCGAGTAGTCTCCCTGACTTGACACAGAAAAAACACTTGTGGGGATTTAAGCCAATTTTATAGTATTTGCATCGTTCAAAAATCAAACACAAGTGATCTGGGTGATCGATCATCTTACGAGAATGTGCTAGCAGATCATCAAGGTAGGGTTCAACAATGGCTTTAATATCGTGAAAGGAAAAAATCATTGCCCGCTGAAAGGTTGCCCCAACATTTTTCAATCCAAAGGGAATTTTCTTGTACGCCAAGGTACCCCAAGGACAAATAAAAGCCATTTTATGTTGGTCTTCCATTTTAATTTGGATTTGATTATATACGAAGAAACCATCCATAAACGAAAAGACTTGACTTCCCACGCAAGCATCAATAATTTGATCTATAAATGGCGTTTTTCCTTAGGAAAGGCTTTGTTTAAATCTCGAAAGTCACTACAAACACATATGCTCCCTTGATTTTTATCAACAAGAAGAGGGCTGGATACCCATTTTGTCAAAGCTATGGGATAAATGAAACCAGCTTTCAACAGTTTCTCAACTTCAGCCTTCACTACCACCACTTTACGCTGGTTGACAGGTCTCAACTTTTGCCGAATGGGTCTAGCATCAGGGTATGTTCAGATTTTGTGCTCGAATATTGATGAATCAATTCCTGGAATGTCCTCATATGACTAGGAAAAAACGTCACAGAATTCCTTAAATAAGGACGTATAGATCGCAATCTCCTCCGGAGAGCAATTTGCGCCGATGTGTACATTTTCCACAATGTTTGGATTTACAGAGATGTTGATAGGGATAGTAGCGAAAATATTTTCCATGTTCCCCTCAGCAAACATTCCTTCCCTTGGTAAGGGATTAATAGGCGTATCAACATCACCTGCCAGTCTCATATGGAACTCCTGGTTCTATATTCTGCTTAACTATGGAAGCAAATAGGATCGATGGTGAAGATCTTTGCAGATCTTATTTCATCCGCACATAGCTTCCAGAATGGATTCATTCGAAGGTAAAACCATATCTAAGCAATCCCTAGAATGAAAAGAGTTCTCTGTGCAAGCAGGAAAATAGGCTTCATTCAGTTCCTCTGAGACTATGAGAGGAACCAAATTGAGATCAATAACGGTATGGGTGATAGCTTGATAAGCCACTTCCACTACCGATAAGGGCACTTCAGGTTCATGGTGGGAAGGAAGAACCCAAGGATTAGTCCTATCAACAACTGTAGCTATGGACTTCCCCACACTAGTAGAACCTATATAATTAATCAGATATGGAAAATCAAATGTGCCCATCAATGATGCGTACATTCCAGCCCCTAAGCTCTCTGAAGCAGGTCTAACCTGATCAACCAATGGTATGGTGGAATCGTTAGTTTCCATGTGGCCTTTTCGATTAAAATTGAGTTGGTCAACAGTAACCAACTTCCCTTCGTGTGGAAACACTACCACCCGAAAAACGACCGATGCAATAGAAGACATGGCATAAGTCCAACTTCTCCCCAAGAGCAAGTTATAATCCAAAGGTGCATCAATCACCTCTACCTCAACAGACACTGCTTTCCCTGCCAACTTAATTTCAAAAGCTGGTAGGATACCTTGTGGACAGAATGACCTTTTGTCGAAAGCAGTAAGTAGGGTGTTTGATGGAGCCAGCTCTGGGGATCCAAGAGCTTTCCAACAAGACAAGGACATAACACATGTAGAAGCACCCTCATCAACAACTACCATTCCAATGGTCTTTCCACCATGCATGACATCTATCAATAAGGCTACATGATATGGTAGGCAAATTTTGACATCAGACAAATTAAATTTTGCCATAAGACTAGATGAGTCCATACTGCCTAAGGCTGTCAAGAGTGGATCGCGCTGGGCGGGGAAACTCTATAACACCTCTAAAGGAGACATTGCATAAGGAGTCTGGGATAAGTCTTCAACTACAGAGTAGTTTGCTGCAGCCCTAGCATTAGGATTATGCAAGGTTTTCTTAAAGACACCTTTTAGTGTCTTGGGCATAATTTCAGCAGGTTTCTCAATCGTGAGAGGGTTAGAAGTTTCACCTATCAACTTACCCTTCTACGAGGTCTCTTTTTCATAGTTCTTGTTCCTGGTCTGTAGTAAAGTCTCGGATCGAACCATGTTGATATAATTGGGTTCAGAAGCATTTGGGGTGCCCCCTACTACATTTGAAGCTGAAGTTGAATTCTTTCCTTGGGGAAAAGGATCCTTTAGGATAGCTGGTTGTTGAGCTTTTAAAAGCTTCTGAGTTTGTTCCAAAAGGGGACATAGATGGGTCAGATGATTTTTGTGGCACAACTTACATGGGAATTTCACCTTCTTCTTTTCTTTCTTTCCCCCATCAGCATTGTTTGTGGGTTTTTGCTTGTTTTGGTTTCCCTCACCCTTCTTTCCTCTCTTCTTTTTCCCACTGGGCTTCTGATTTCCCTTCTGAGAGGTTTGCACAAAAAAAGTTACATTTTGGGGTGAGGGGGCAGCCTTTGCTACCTCCGCCATAGAATGTTTGATGGACAACTGACGAAGCTGTTTGGCCAAAGATTCTACGGTGGGAGAATTCATGGAAACAACCACACCATCGGCATGGGGTCCAAGCTTAGGTTTCTCTTCATTGTGCATTGGCCTCATTGCCTCAGGGATAATCTCACATAAGATCCCAGACTGAGAATATATCAAATCTAGTTGCCAAGCCCTGAGGATAGCTTCTTCCTCATTCATCACTCGTGAAGTAGATACATCCTTAGATATATAAGGAAATAGGGATTTAAGGAACCATTCTAATAAGAACTTAGGAGGAATAGCGACTTTGATAAGGTTCTTCCATTTTCTCCACTCTTGGATGTGATACGAAATATGAGTGGCCTTGTTCTGCCGAAAGGTAGATAACAAGTCTGTCCCGAAATAATAACGGACAGAAAGCTGGAAGTGACTAAGGAATGCATTAGCCAAGTCCCAAAAACTACTAAATGCAGCAGAAGGAAATTCAATGTACCATTTTGCTGTAGTATTTGTCAAAGTTCTTTGGAACAGCCTCAACCGAACTGAATCCTTGTTCAGTGAGTTGGAAGAGCACCATAAATGGAAAGTGGTGGCATGAGATTTAGGATCATCACCAACTTTTCCTTCAAATTTTGGGATATCCGAGGGAAAATTGGTAGGGATAGGTGGCCAAGAGGGATCATGTCTCACCGGGTCATTCATCAGTTTCAAAAAATCTGGCAAGTTCAACGTTGCCAGGAAAGGAAGCTTGGGTCTAACCGGAGCACTAAAAGTACCGGTTTGGGGATTAGAGAGACCTGCCCCCATATTTCAATATGTGAAGGTGGGGTTTCCCCCTGCTACTGATTGTTAATTTGATGGGTTTCTTTGGAAAGGATTCCATCCATAAGCCAATGTATTGTTGATGTGAGGTGCGGTATAAGAGGTTTTGGCTACCCCAGTCGAATATGGGGTTTGAAATATAGTAGCAGGTATCCCTCCGCTAAAAAGTGAAAAGGGAGAGCTCGTAAATGGAGCTAAAACTAGAGTTTGAAAACCTTGACCATAAGGATTAGAGTTTCCAAACTGCACCCCTACATATGAGGTTGTTGGGCCTATGTATGGAGTGGATGGGGCAATGTGCCCTCCATTCCAAGGAAATCCTTGGACAAAAGTCGAGGATCCTATAGGACCACTATGGGCAGTGTGTGTGAAGGAAGTAGGAACTATAGGTACACTAGGAATCCCAGTGACCATACCACCAAAAGCACTTGCTATACTTGTGGGAGCCGGTGGTTGAGCCACTCGGCTAGTTGGAGTTAACAGTGTAGTAGGTATACTTGTTCTAGGGTCATCTACTGGGGGAGGTAGTACCCCTTCAGCTGGAGTGGTTGAGGTGGAGGTAAAAAAACTTTCTCCTGCGGTAGACATTATTCTACCAACAGGGACACCAATCACGGGTGGATCGAAAGGATGAACCTAAATGATCACATGATCATTTAAGTTAGTTAGAGGTGAATTAAAATTCCTTGCAAACTTGTCAGCCTGCAAGTCTTCTATCTCGACTGTGTTTAAATTAAGACTGTTTTCCCTAAGTTTAGGTTCACCCGGAACTTCACTAACTCCTATCGGTTCAAAATAACTGTCTGTGTCCAATCTCCTCCTTTGAGGGGGAGGTGGAGGTTCCAATGTGATAAGTAGAGGAAGGTTTTGCAACCTTCATGACCTTCTGATAGATTGGTCCTCCATGATTGTAAATTTGACTCTTCACACCCTAAGGTTGGCTAAAACACAGACAAACCATAGATAAATCACTACAAAAAATATCCTAAAGTCTCAACAATCACAAGGGTGTAAGATATGCTTTCTTGAAGAAAGCTGAGAGAAAGTTTCTTGGCATCCTTGAAGAGGTTCTTAGGAATAAGCGAAGGAATTACCCACCACCCTCCTACACTTTCAACAAGGGTTACCTTCCAAGCCCATCCAAGGTGAACCAAAAATAGCCTTTCGGTTTACTTGTGTATAAACCCTAGATGTCCAAGAGATTAGAGGCTACCTTAACTATATCAACAATTTGGGGGGACAGTCGCAAGCCTGATTCATACGCATGGGCAGGGTAGTAAATCCTGAAACTCTCTCTATGATAGAATCCCTAGATGCATAAAAACCTTGGTCTACATTTTGACAAGGAATCGAAGGGCTATCTCCTCAGTCCAATGCCTTCACATGGCCTCGCGCTTAACTCCCGTTTGAGAGGAGCTTCCCAGATACTATCAATAAAGAGAAGGATTTACTTATCGATTGGCCCACTACATCTAAATTTAAGTACTTATGGGGAGTTTACACTTCCTATCTCACAAGTCTAGCCTAAGTTAGTAGATACATATGACCCTATAAAACAAAAATTACTAATAAATTTTAAATTATAGTGTTCATTTTAAGGGCTATTCTTAATTAGAGGGTAAGTGGAGTGAATGACTATGATATTATTGACTCGACAAGAAAAGTAAAAAACAGGTGTATAAATCAATTCCAAAGAAAATTATCACTACTTAAAACAATCTTCTTTTCTTTTTGTAACTATGAACTAATGAAAATGCAACTACAAAAGAGAAAACTAAGACTTATTTTTGTAATTTTTGAGATTTTATTTAAAAACTGAAAGTAAAACTACCCTATGGAATTCAAATGCAAATGTTTCCAATGCTTTTTTTTACTTTCCAAATTCCTCAAAGATTAATATGCACCTAAATGCAAAAATTCTTGAGTATGCTTGAATAATCTAACTATATAATGTAAGCAAAATGAAGTATAATAGACGTATAAGAACCAAATATCAACCACCTAAGGAAGACTTGGAAAACACCTAGCTTGGGAAGACACAATGAATGAAAATCACTGAAATCAATCAAAGGCAAGTGACAAACCAAAACTACTTGAAAATAGCAAGGGATATACGGTATCTAGAACCCTAATCATTGATTCAAACACAAGACACTTGGACCTATACCCAATAGGAAATTCCACTTTAAATTGCTAAAAGAAATACAATCCAACCAACAAAAAATCAAGGGATTACTGAAAAGCATGAATTATGGTTAACAGGGTTATCAAACCTATAGTGAAATGCCAGTACTAAAGACCACAAAGCAAGACAAAATCCACAAAAGGATAGGGACAAGCAACCCTACCCAAAATTTTTGTTGCTCGGGCTTGTAGGAGACTATCTAGAAGAGAAACCTGCGTACTATACACGACTGTCCATTACAACAACCCACATACATAGAACTATGTACGCGACTGTGTAGCACAACAAGCCACGTACAGGAGTAAAATTTTTCAAAAAAAGAAAAATTATGTAGGTCTTCAAATACCACTATAAGTCGAAACCAAGACAAAACACCACACACTAAATCAAAACAAAGACTGGGTAAGGATCTATAGAACTAACCCACATCAGGCTGGGCTTCCTAGCGGAGTCACCAGTTCTGTTGTTTAGGATTAAACACCCTTGTAACCTAGGTTTTGGGGTTACCGACTTACTGCTAAAATTGCAGACAATCAGCTTCAATAGAGTACAAAAAGGAAATAGGAAGAAATACTTGACTCACCCGATTATCAATGGTTGATCCAAGCTTAATCTTCTTCTGCTCTGATTCTCTCCAAAGCTTCTAGGGATGCACCTCCTTCACTTGCAAAGAGAAAATTCTCCAAGTACAATCTTATACATGTATATATGAGATGTTAGACAAACAATATATCTAGTGCATAATAGGATATATTCATCAACCTTAATACATGAAAGAGACTCAAGACAATGTTGGAAGAAGAATTATCTTTATTAACAATTAGTGAATGAGATAAGAGTACAACCCAGCTTCTAAGACAAGGACTCCTCTGCAACTAAAGGACTCTGATTTTTGCTACTCCAATACTTCTGAAGATATACCACCAGCATAAATTTGCTCTCCAAACTTGATTGATTAATGCCCTCTCGATAGCCTCTATTTATACTTTGGGAAATAGATTGGTTCGAAGGTTGAGGAGGTTGAAACAGTTAGGATAGTTAATGAGTAGGACCCAAATACTCTCCATTAATTGTGATTTATATTTTTTAATGTGGAATCAAGATGTACGTGACTATTACTATAGGAAACCCACATATGACACGTGAGTTGCTTAAAGGAAACCCGCGTATGCTTATGTACGTGGGTTGCAATGGAGATAGTTGCGTACAATACAAGAGTTGTAATGAGGATAGTCACGTACGCCATTCAACACTTAGAAAAATAATATGGAAAGTTGGTTCAAGGATAAATGCATCTCATGTCATGCCCATCTATAGTGTTTTGGAAAACTTCAATCCTAAGATGTCCTTTTGTGTACCAACATAAGGAACGTTGGCACTTAGACGAAGAAGTTCCATTTGGGTTGATAACACTACTTGGTAGTGGCAATACCTTAATGTGTTCTACTCGATAGATTCTTCAAGTGTTTGAATTCAAGATCATTTATTCACACTTGTTATAATGCACTAAGTACCTTAGGGACAATTTTCATTAATGGTTGTTTCCCTCGCATTTGTTAACAGTCCTCATCAATGACCAGTAATCAAATGGTTTCCTTCATGTTCAACTTCACCTCCTTTATTTTCATGGTTAGAAATCATATCTTTGGGAGGTTTGAATTAAAGACCTTGGGCCGATAATATCATTGCCATAATTTTCTATTTCCCAAGTTTTCCAAGACCTTGTTACACTCTATATGACATCCTTTTCTGAAATCAATTCATTTTCTTTTTTGATGTAGAATGGTACTTTCTTTTGTGTTGCTGGTCATACCCATGGTTATTCCTTCTATGTTTCTTGGTTTTCTCTAGTCGCAACACCTCCCCTTGTTATGGTAAAAATATTTGGTTCCCTTGGCTCAGTAGAAATATTTTGAATGCTCATTGCTACATAAATAGTGCTCTTTATGATGATGAGCTCATGGTAAAGATCATCTTTATTTTACTAAACTCAATTTGCATAGGTTAAATATTTGTGGCATGTGTAATTTATTTTTGTCATTGAGTCATTCATGTTATATTTTTTATACTCTTAAGATGAGATACATAGTATAAAACTTATACATTTGCAAAATGTAAATATGATTTGAAATCAATTATTGTCAAATTTGATATTTATTTGTTGTGGGGATTGTTTTATGGGTGGGTTATTTGCAAAATTGCAAAATTACTTTTTAGGTACATTCGACGTAATTTTGGGGTAAAAGAGTTATGAGCTTATATCCTAGTATCTCATGATTGCTTTACACATCAAGAGAATGCAAACATAGATGCACATGACCATTACTCATGGTTCCACCACAAATGGTCATGGTTCCATAAATAGAGCTCATGGTTCCACCACTTATGCTCGTGGTTCCATAAATAGAGCTCATGGTTCCACAACTGATACTCATGGTTCCATCAATAGATCTCATGGTTCCACCATTGATGCTCATGGTTCCATTAACAACCCTCATGGTTCCATAAATAGAGCTCATGATTCCACCAAAAACGATTGTGGATCCACTAGTAATGCTCATGGTTCCAAAGATAAATCTCATGGTTCCACCAATAATGCTCATTCCATAAACATGTTACATAAACATATCTCTTGGATCCACTAAGAATGCTCATGTTTCTCCCAACAATTCTCATGGTTCCACCAATAATGCTCATGGTTCCATAAATATAGACAAGTTGGATGTGTTCCATGATTATGAAGCATTCACACAATGATGTCACACCAATGGATTCTACTTTCTTGGGGATGTTACCGCACAAAATAGAACCCATGATAAAGTCACGGGTCATGATGCGATTAATGGCTAGCATGGAAGATGCTAGAGATCAATGTCACCGCGACCTTGCTTCTTGAACACTTTAGGTCAACTCCTAAAACTAAGGGGGATTCCCTATATCTTAGTGAACAAGAGTTTTTGATTCCCTATACAATACACAAACATGTTTCCCATTAACCATGGTTCCACCAAGAATGCTCATGGTTCCACCTATAATGCTCATGGTTCCATCAAAATCATCCATGGTTCTGTTTACTTTATTCATGGTTCCACCCCTAAAATTCTTATTTCCCATTAATTTTTTTCAATGTTCGTTACATGGTTCCAACACTAATGCTCATGTTTCATAAATAGAAATTATAGTTCTATATCAATGCTCATAGTTCCACCAACAATGCTCATGGTTCCACCAATAATGCTCATGGTTCCATAAATAAAGCTCATGGTTCCACCAATAATGCCTTTCTTACTCCTCTTATGATTCCAACAATAATTCCCATTCATGGAACCATGGGAATTATTGATAGAACAACAAGCATTATTAGTGGAACCAAGAGATCTGTTTATGGAACCGTGATCTCTATTTATGGAACCATGCGAATTGTTGGTGGAACAATGAGGATCGTTAGTGGGACCATGAGCATAGTTGATGGAACCATGGACTCTAGCGATGCAACCATGAGTATCGTTGGTGGAACCATGGATAATTTTGATGGAACCGTGAACAATGCAAATGGATCCGTGTACAATGCATACAACACTTTGTACAAAGGAACCTTTAACAACATTGGTAGAACCATGAATCTCATAAGCATTACCTCCCACTCCCTCCCTCTCCACGCCTCCCACCCTTCTTCCCTCCCTCATTCATTTTCT